>CM064879.1:53353682-53484359 GCA_003313485.2 Penstemon barbatus | reverse complement strand
AGGGGCTATTTCGCACCCTACATATTACTCGAATCGAACGAAGAAGTTAAGATCGATTAGACCAATCCAAGCAGATCGGGATCGTCTAACAGACCCGGCCAAGCACAGCTCTCTTCGATCTAAAGATAATACTCCGGACCCATGAAGGATATTTGGGCCGAGTCCTATTAGGACTATGATTCCTTGTAAAACTAGGTTAAACATTGTATAAATACCTAGTTAATGATTGTATTAACAACTACGAAATCCTTTACTTCAAGGATACACAAATATTCTCTGCCTAAGGCATTACAACTGAATAAGAATCAATATTATTCATAGTATTATCTCCATATTGATGTGTTATTAGCTTTATTTGTGGTTTTACTTCTTGTTCTTAATCATTGCTTTTCTTTGTGATTGATCCATCCGGAATAAAGTAACAGAGCCCTACTAAATATATACACAATATCGTAAACCCCACCGATATTACAAATTCACTGATATACAATTAACCCGACGAAATCCGGTTAAATCAGTTGGCGCCCACCGTGGGGCTAGGTTAATTATTCGAATCGACACATGGCTCGCCCAAGGAAAAGCGCTCGCGTTGGAGCGAGAAGCAATACGACCACAGGCCACAACACATCTGAAGATCCACAAGACAACAACGATAACAACAATCCAAACACCAATGAAAACCTCCCAGATACCCGTTCCCGTCAGCAGGAACACCAAGGAGGTCTTACCGGTACAATACCAGAAGAACCGGAGCTCCCCGAAATACCCGTCCTCTCCCTGGCGCTCAGGAAAAACTGAAACAAATAGCGATGCTCTTCAAGTCACTCTCTCCAGAAGAATTGCTAGTTTTAGACCAAATTCCTCGAAACGTTACGGCTCCCGGGCAACTCCCGCGACAGGAGTGCCAAGGCCGAACGAACGGACCTCTCAACAAGCTGACAGCCCAGCAAGTGAGCGACGCTCGCTGCACAGCCCACAGCAGGTCAATTCTAAACCCTCCGACAACCGTCCCCAAAGAAGAACTGGTCGAAGAGTACCACAAGCAGGTCGCAGCGGATCGAAGGAACGAACGATCATCCCAATCGAAGATGATATAGATGATACAATCCCCTATCGACCGAGAGCGACTCGATTCTCAGAACGAGAAATTGAAAGGATGGTACAGGAGCGACTTGAACAACGATTACGACCTGTGCAGAACCCGTGGGCCCGGACTGTAGAACTCCAGGAAAGCCTTGCGGCTTGCTCTCCTTTCTGCAGGGAAATAAAAGAAGCACAGTCCGCGGGACAGGTCCCGGGAAGACTACCCCGATATGATGGAACCACCGACCCGGACGATTATATCTTTAGCTTTACGAACATAATGAATTTGTATGCCCACTCCGCCGAATTCACCGCCAAGCTAATGGTAACAACATTCGAAGGACTCGCGCTGGATTGGTTTGCCAAACAGCCGGCCAATTCTATATTCAGTTTCCGAGAATTATGCAATAAACTAATACAGCAATTTGCCAGTCAGAGGAGGCAAAAACTTCCGATGAGCTACCTAGGAACCATACACCAACAAGAGGGAGAATCCCTAAGAAATTGGTTGGCGAGGTTCAACGTAGAATTACTCAAAATCGACTCTCCGAATATCGACTACATAATTTCTATCCTCTTCGACCTCACTAAAAATAGGCAGTTTGGAAACGCCCTCAGTCGAAAACAACCGAGAACGTTTGCCGACATTATGAGCTTGGCTTCTAAGTATATGACCCAAGAAGAGATGAATTCCTTTAAGGATAAAAACAAAAACAAAGCCACCACCTCAGGCTCCAAACGGCACGAGAGGTTTCCTACCCAAAAATCTTTGGATTACAAGCGATCTTCCAGGAGAGGTAATGTTTTCCACCGACTGGAATACAACAAAGCCGACCAAGACAGACAACCTAATTTCTACCAAAGACCAAGAAACCATGATCAACCAATCAGAAGCAGGGTGAATCATGTAGAACACCCAAGGTTAAATGTTCCAATGGAAGAAATATTGGAAGTCCTAGAAAGAAATAACTGGATTCCCGAAGCGAGGAAAATCGCGCAGCCGAGACCAGGCTCTCGAAACTACGATCAATACTGTAAATACCATAGGGCACATGGACATCGAACGGAGAATTGTTTTCACCTTAAGAGAGAGGTTGAGAAACTTATCGAGCAAGGAAAACTTGACGAATACATAGAGCGAGATAATCGTAAAAGAGAAAGAAGTAGAAGCCCTCGGAATGTTGATCGAAGGAGAAATTCTCATCAAAGATCACCTGAACGCCGACCTATTCAGGAGTCGAATCACGACCAGATCAATGGAACTATCCATACGATCTCCGGGGGTCCCGCGGGTGGAGATAGTCGTAACGCCCGACGAAGAACTGCCAGGTCCATAATTGGAAACTCAAAATACCCAAAAGAAATTTGGACCCTGGAAAGCAGGCCATCAAACGATCAGCAGATCAGTTTTAATGAAGGCGAAGCACCTAAAAATATTGTCTGGGACGCAAGAGAGGATAACCCCGACTTCCCTATGGTAATATCGCTAGAAATAGCAAATTACAATGTCAAGAGAATCTTAATAGATAATGGGAGCTCGGCCAATATTATCTCCCGAGAAGTTTTAGCCCAAATGGACTTGGGGCAGATAAACTTGCAGAAAGTAGCTACGCCATTAATAGGATTTGGGGGGTCCGAAATCATCCCCAGCGGAACGATAACCTTAAGCGTATCGCTCGGAAAAATACCACACCGGACAGTGAAGCTAGTAAAATTTCTAGTAGTAGAAACCCCTTTCGCTTATAATGCAATATTGGGACGACCTGCTCTCAATCTATTCCGAGCTGTTGTCTCTACTTATCATCAGAAGATAAAGTTTCCAACCGATACAGGCATCGGAGAAATAACAAACGACCATTGCATGGCTTGGGACTGCTATAGTACTTCGTTAACTATGAAAGAACACCCTAAGTCCATTACTCCGAGCAAGAGAAAGATTGAAGGCGATCTCATTAGAAATGAAGTTGAAATTCCTAGTACTGATCGATTAGATAAAAAGGGGAAAGAACCGCTAGACTTATCTTTGAAACCCCCTGAACATAAAGATATAATTCTAGTAGAAGGCGACTCATCCAAAAAGACGAGAATTGGTACAGAGTTGAGCGAAGAAGGAGAAATAATGCTGATCGACTTCCTCAGAAACAATGCCGATGTCTTCGCTTGGAGCGCAAATGACATTGAAGGAATTGATCCTCGAATAATCAAGCATTCCCTAAAAATAGATCCTTTGGCGAAACCCGCCAGGCAGAAGAAGAGAAATCATGGACCGGTGAAAGATAAAATTATCAAAGCCGAGGTAGAAAGGTTGCTCGAGGCAAAACAAATCCGAGAAATTCATTTCTCGGAATGGCTATGCAATGTCGTACTAGTCGCAAAAGGAGATAAAAAAGATAATAAATGGAGGATGTGTAATGATTTCACCGACCTCAACAAGTTGTGTCCGCGCGACCCATACCCCCTGCCAAGGATCGACTTATTGGTCGACTCGACAGCTGGCTTCGCATTATTCAGTATGATGGACGCCTTCCAAGGGTTTTACCAAATATACATGGATGAGCGGGATCAAGAAAAGACCGCGTTCGTAACCGAGCAGGGAGTATATTGCTTCATAGTAATGCCATTCGGCTTAAGAAATGTCGGAGCTACTTACCAAAGGTTAGTAAACCTAATGTTCAAAGAATTAATCGGAGAACTGATGGAAGTCTACGTGGACGACATGCTGGTCAAAAGTATGAACGAAGCAGATCATGTAAAGCATCTCGATCGATGCTTTCAGATCTTAAGAAAATATCGTATGAAGTTAAACCCCGCAAAATGCACCTTTGGTGTCAAATCAGGAAAATTCTTGGGATATCTAGTTCACCAACGCGGAATAGAAGCCAACCCAGAAAAAATCTGAGCCATAATTGAAATGAAACCTCCTAAAACTATCTCTCAAGTACAAAGCCTAGTTGGAAAGATCGTAGCATTGAACAGGTTTATATCAAAGTCTGCGGACAAAAGCCTCCCTTTTTTCCAAACTCTCCGAAAGGCAAAGAACTTTGTTTGGACCGAAGAATGCGATCAGGCCTTCGAGCAGCTCAAAGAATATTTGACGACGCCTCCGATGTTGGCAAAACCAACGGAAGGAGAACCATTGTATATGTACATCTCCATCTCCGACGTAGCGATAAGTTCAGTACTAATCAAAGTCGAGGGCTCAGAGCATAAGCCCGTATATTATCTCAGCAAGTTATTACAAGGAGCGGAGAAGAATTACTTAGAAATAGAAAAATTCACACTGGCCTTAGTAGTGGCCGCACGAAAACTCCGACCCTACTTCTTAACTTACCGAATTATCGTTTTGACGAATCAACCGCTAAGGCAAGTTCTAGCTAAACCAGAAGCCTCCGGTCGACTAATCAAATGGGCCATCGAACTCAGTCAGTTCGAGATAGACTACAAACCGAGGATTGCCATCAAGGCCCAAGTGTTGGCCGATTTTATATTAGAAACACCGACACAGGCTACTGAATCATCGAGCTGCCCCAACGACGATGTTTTGATCATTGAAGATCAAACTTGGCTAATGCATGTCGATGGTGCTTCATGCCGAGAAGGAGGAGGCGCCGGAATCAACTTCACCGGACCTAATAAGGAAGATTTAAATTACGCGATAACACTAGACTTCGTTGTGACAAACAATGAAGCTGAGTATGAAGCATTAATCGCAGGAATGGAGATGGCGATCAAAGCCAATATAAAAAGTCTTAAGGTACTAACTGATTCAGAATTAGTGCAAAGACAGATAGAAGGCCTATACGAGGCTAAGGAATTCAACATGGTCAAATACCTCGCCAAAGTGAAAACTCTAGCTGAGAAATTTGAAAGTTTTAGTATCCAGAACATACCACGTTCGGAAAATAAATGGGCCGATCAGCTATCAAAATTCACAGGATCCCATGACGGAAAGACCGAACGGGTGATCAACTGGTTGGTCTCTAATACACCAGCAATCGACATCGACGAAACGCCAGTAGTCGATATAATGGAAATTGAAGAAGCCAAAGAAAACTGGATGACCCCAATGATAGACTATCTTAGAGAAGGAAAATTACCACCTGACCAAAATGAAGCTCGGAAAATAAGATATCGAGCTCCGAAATATACACTGGTAGAAGGAAAACTCTACCGAAGATCAGTATCAGGGATTCTTCTGAAATGCGTACCTGAATCACAAACCATCGATATACTACGAGAAATACATGATGGGGATGCAGGAAACCACAGCGGATCAAGGGCATTGGCTTTAAAATGTCTCAGGACGGGTTATTATTGGCTGACCATCAATAAAGATGCCGCTAAATATGTCCAAGAATGTCATCACTGCCAGATCCATGCTAACATATGTCATCGACCAGCAGAAAACATGCACCCTATTCCAGTTTGTTGGCCATTCGATCAGTGGGGAATGGACATCGTGGGACCTTTCCCAGCGGCCAGATCTAAGAAATCCTATGTCCTGGTCGCTGTAGAATACTTCAGCAAATGGATAGAATGCGTCGCCCTCGCGCGAATAACCCAATTCCAAGTTATCAATTTCCTATGGAAATTCATAGTCTGTCGATTCGGCATCCCAAGGGTCCTTATCTCCGATAATGGAACTCAATTCGCGGGGAAACAGATAATAGAATGGTGTACAAAACTTGGAATTCAACAGAATTTTACCTCGGTAGGACATCCTCGAGCAAATGGACAAACTGAAGTAGCAAACCGAGAGATAATAAAATCTTTGGAAAAAAGATTAGGAGCAGCCAAAGGAAAATGGCTTGATGAGCTCCCAGGAGTATTATGGGCTAATCGGACCACAGTAAGGAGCTCAACTGGGGAAACCCCATTTAGCTTGGTATATGGGTCGGAAGCGGTTATCCCTGTGGAAACCCTAATCCCAACGCCAAGAGTAGAAATGTTCGATGATAAAGAAAATGAAAAGTCAAGAGAAAATGACATTGATTTAACAGAAGCTTTAAGAGATAAAGCTGCTGTGCGCTTACAAGCCACAAAAGCTAATATGGAGAAAGCATACAATCAAAAGGTGCGCATCCGAACCTTCAAAGAAGGAGATTTGGTCTTGAAAAAGGTAGAAGTATCCAAGCATGTGGGAAAGTTACAACAAAATTGGGATGGACCTTACATCGTCATTGGCGTAGGGAAGAAAGGTTCATACAAAATTGCACACTTTGATGGAACTGCCTTACCAAGAACCTGGAATGCTGTCAACCTTAGGAAATACTATGGTAAATAAATTTTAGCAGGTTATACTGCATTATTTTACTTTTTACTTTATCAAATTTCAATCTTTGTAATAAAGGCCTTGGCCTAAAGTTCAATTATTAAAGATTTCTTTGGCATTTTATATATATCAATTATATCGGTTAAACATTCATCGGAATCGCACAATCATATTGTCAGAAACGAAACGAGTCGAGTAAACATTGATCCGCTCAATAAAAACTCCTCGATATATCAAAAAGACTTTTTGGTTAAAAACCTAAGTCTACAATCAAAAACGAGTCGAGTAAACATTGATCCGCTCAATAAAAACTACTCGATATATCAAAAAAAAAAAAGACTTTTTGGTTAAAAACCTAAGTCTACAATCAAAAACGAGTCGAGTAAACATTGATCCGCTCAATAAAAACTCCTCGATATATCAAAAAAAAAACTTTTTGGTTAAAAACCTAAGTTTACAATCAAAAACGAGTCGAGTAAACATTGATCCGCTCAATAAAAACTCCTCGATATATCAAAAAGACTTTTTTGGGCTAAAAACCTAAGTCTAATTAAAAACGAGTCGAGTATACATTGATCCGCTCAATAAAAACTCCTCGCTCAAACTTAACGATCAAAAAGACTTTTTGGTTAAAAACCTAAGTCTACAATCAAAAACGAGTCGAGTAAACATCGATCCGCTCGATAAACACTCCTCGATCTATTTACAACAATCTAAAGACTTTTTGGGTTAAAAACCTAAGTCTACAATCAAAAACGAGTCGAGTAAACATTGATCCGCTCAATAAAAACTCCTCGATATATCAAAAAAAAAAAAAGACTTTTTGGTTAAAAACCTAAGTCTACAATCAAAAACGAGTCGAGTAAACATTGATCCGCTCAATAAAAACTCCTCGATATATCAAAAAAAAAAAACTTTTTGGTTAAAAACCTAAGTTTACAATAAAAAACGAGTCGAGTAAACATTGATCCGCTCAATAAAAACTCCTCGATATATCAAAAAGACTTTTTGGGCTAAAAACCTAAGTCTAATTAAAAACGAGTCGAGTATACATTGATCCGCTCAATAAAAACTCCTCGCTCAAACTTAACGATCAAAAAGACTTTTTGGTTAAAAACCTAAGTCTACAATAAAAAACGAGTCGAGTAAACATCGATCCGCTCGATAAAAACTCCTCGATCTATTTACAACAATCTAAAGACTTTTTGGGTTAAAAACCTAAGTCTACAATCAAAAACGAGTCGAGTAAACATTGATCCGCTCAATAAAAACTCCTCGATATATCAAAAAAAAAAAAAAAAAAAACTTTTTGGTTAAAAACCTAAGTTTACAATCAAAAACGAGTCGAGTAAACATTGATCCGCTCAATAAAAACTCCTCGATATACCAAAAAGACTTTTTGGGCTAAAAACCTAAGTCTAATTAAAAACGAGTCGAGTATACATTGATCCGCTCAATAAAAACTCCTCGCTCAAACTTAACGATCAAAAAGACTTTTTGGTTAAAAACCTAAGTCTACAATAAAAAACGAGTCGAGTAAACATCGATCCGCTCGATAAACACTCCTCGATCTATTTACAACAATCTAAAGACTTTTTGGGTTAAAAACCTAAGTCTAATAAAAAACGAGTCGAGTATACATTGATCCGCTCAATAAAAACTCCTCGCTCAAACTTATCGATCCAAAAACTTTTTGGTTAAAAACCTAAGTGTACAATCAAAAAAGAGTCGAGTAAACATTGATCCGCTCAATAAAAACTCCTCGATATATCGAAAAGACTTTTTGGGTTAAGAACCTAAGTCTAATCAAAAGGAGTCGAGTAAACATCGATCCGCTCGATACAAACTCCTCGTTAAATATTGAACAATAAAAACCTAAGTTCTAAATTATGACAAGTCGAGTAAACATTGATACGCTCAATAAAAACTCCTTGAACTGTTCCTAACGATCTAAATGATCTGCTAACACTCCTGAAGTTTTGAAGATAGACTAAGTATAAAACCGTCTGCTCGGAAAATGCTACTCATAAGTAAATTATGACAGAATTAACGACAAGGAAGATACAAGGGATAAAATATATTTTATTCATCAAATCAGTTACATACAAAATCATACGTTACAAAGGTCTACATACTACTTAAAGATCATTACAATGATTTAAATAAGATGATCCTCTGTTATCGACGATCTTCACGACAATGTCCACAGAAACACCAATCTCCTCCCTAGTACCTCGTCGATTATGATAAACTACCTAAGAAGCATGCTGCTCAGGATGGTCGACTTCTTTGGTTCGACGGCCAGGCTCTGAAGATCAAATGTTCTTCCAGAGGAAATGAACATTACCAGCCAGATAGCTAAGCAATGCTCACTCACCCGCAAGAAGATACTGCTTTTACTTTATCTATAAAACATTTTACTCTAGAGCAGCATCTCTTCGGGACCGTCGTGAAACGGTAAGTTTACCAGCCACCCCGGTGGTCTATCACTCCTGAGGTTACATCGAAGAACAGGGGTGACTGGCAAGTATGAACCCACCATGTGCAAACGGAAACCACGGACCTCTAGTATGATGAAGACTAATGCAGAGATCTCATGGGACCCGTCGATACAAGGTAGGGTTGGCATGGGACCCGTCAATACAAGACTGGGAACGACTTCACTATTTTGAACAAATAATTCATAGTAATGTGATTTTTTGAAGACAATGGGATCAGAGGGCAGAATAAAATCTAAGGAATTTGAGATCTCCATCCTTTTTGGTAAATTGCAAATGAAGAATATAAACCAGCCCCCTATTTATAGGGGTAGATCTAAAGAGATCCAACGGCTGAAAAAGTATTTGATCAACGGACATAAATACGACCCTTTGACTCCCCGTAATAAATGCAAATAAGTTGGAACGGCACCATCTATTCGCCTCAACTGATCGACAACGAGAGAAGTCTTGGATCGAAGCGATCACCCAAATAACACAAGTAAACCTAAAGAACTCCAGACCGGTCATACTGGAACGATCATACTTCACGGTCGATAGCTTAAAAGCCTAGAAGCCACAAACGAAGTGACATAAGCTTCAAAATCACAGCGAAAAGTACAGTTGCTCGATAAAAGATAGAAGATAAAAGACCAAACCCTTCACAATACGAGGGACGTCACTACCTCATACATTATATGACTGACCATTGACTAAGCTTTACAGAAACTCCTATGGAGTCCAAGATATCTGACGTAGAAATCAGGAGAATAGTCCTCCTTATTCTAAACGGCAAAGACGTCACTGCCTAACATACCAAAGAATTGCTTAAGAAGGTCTGAACAGGGTAGATCTGGCTAAAACACCTACATTTTCCAATTCCTCCCATATCAAGAAAATGATATAATGGTACACTAGCCAAGGAACATATCGTTCAAAAATTGATGCTGGGAAATATAAGGGTTTGGAAAAGATTGAAAGGGACATTTTCCTGTAGAATGACGTAAAGAAAACCGAAGATCAACAAAGGGACAATAACCTCTTTATATAAGTTTTAGATCGCAAAAAAGACAAAAGTACAAGGCTTAGATCGAGCATCGACCAAGACGATGAGCACTATCGATATGAATAACCTATTGCCTAAATTATGACGTAAAACATGCTGGTGCGTGTAAACCAAAGGAATATACTGGATTTTGAACAACAAAGGTCCTGACTTGCTGAAGCGAACATTATATTTATGCACGAAGGAAGCATGAGCATAACGAAGTATATCAACAGAAGGAAATTGATCAAGGCAAGAATCTGCCTACAAAAAAACAATCTTTTCCAATTTAGTACTTCTCCCATTACAAAAATTTCTGCCCAAATAAATGCACAAAAGTCGGGCCATAAAAAACAAAAAAAAAAAAAAAAAAAAAAAGAGACAGTCCAAGGCCTGCCAGGTCGAGCAAAGGTCACTGAGAAGAACGGTCAGCAGGCCGACTACCAGAAACGGCCTTCCGAGGAGTCATATTGCCAGCAAAAGCCATCAACTCTTCTTGACGCTTTAGATAACCAGCGTCATAACCTTCCTCATAGGCCTGCCGACGAGATTCTTCCGCCAGAACAGCTCCCTGAGCTAAATTATTTCTTTCCTTTTCAAGGACAACTTTTTCGGCCTCCAATTTTTGAAGATCATCTTTATCAGGTTGCAGCTGCAACTCCAAACCCCTGCTTTTAGCTTTCTCGGACTCCAACTGACCCTGAAGAACTCTCCGACTATTTCACAGTTCGTCATTTTGCACACCCAGCTGGAGTGCAAAATACTTGCCCTAAGAACAGAAAGAATAAGAGAAATCGCCTTACAACAAGGAATTCTAAACAAAGAACAGGAAAAATGACCTTGGAGCAAACGCTAGAATATGAAGAGACACACGCATAATGATTACGCCAGATTTAATGACTTGTCTGAATTATTACGGCGAAGCCGAAAAGACACGACTGTCAGAATACGAAACGTTTAGCGTACAAAGAGAAGAAAAGGTAAAATTACAATTAATACCTACGAGTAAAATAATTACAAGGATTATTCAAAAAAATCACTGTTTTAAGAAGCCTGCTCACTATCTGAAATTCTCTGGTCGGTACCGACGACCTCAGTCATACCAATATCCTCTTCCTCTTCTTCCTCGACTTCGGGATCAACAAAAGTATTATCGAGCTCTTCATTGACGTCAGAAGGAGGAATTGGCAATGGGTTTCCAAATTCTTCGACAAGGTGAGCTAGAGGAAAACCTTGATATAGAACATCTGGGACCTCAGAAGAAGAATAAAGTTCACCATAGCGATTCAACCGAATATGAGCAGCCTTAAAATACTCTTTTCGACGATCATCGATCATCTCCAGAGCGACCAACTGATGAATCGCTTTCTTAAAAGTATTTTCAAGTAAAGGACCGACCATCCGATACACCAACGCCGTATGAACAGGGGAATTGAGGAATTCACGAACAACTCTTTCGTCGGGATTCCTACCATATCGATCCCTAAGTCCATTAAGTGGGACATCCATCTCGTACTCCTCTAAAGAAGCTTCAAGGCTTGACACTTGAGATTCCAGCTCACTAATTCGAGCCGTGCTCTGTAACTGAAATTCCTCTAACTTTCTAGCCATTTGATTGGCCTGCTCTTGAGCACGAGAAATCTCCATCACCTTGTTTATCATTTCTTGGTCTTCAGTCCCAGTAGCACAAGTCTCTACGGTAGGAACCAAAGAAGATGTTGAGGGACCAACCTCTGAACCGGAGGATTTACGAAGCAAAGCTTTATTCTTCTCCTCCAAGAACTCGCACTGTTGTTCTCATAGGCGTATGACGCAAGACACGTCTTAGTCTGAACAAGCAAAGAGGGCAAGAAAAAGAGATGGATTAGTAAATTAAGGAAGACCCTTAAAATTATCTGTTAACATGATTAAAGGAAAAGGATATCACCTTTTCAGCATAAAGAGAAGCTCGTTGGAATTTCTCCAGAGGATCCTTATGAAGAAGTTTATTCAGATCACGGGTAAAAACACCAGACAAAAGAACACGAGTTGCCTTATCGATCGCATTCTCATTATCATCGTGGATAAGAGAGTCCTTCTCGGAATAACCAGCGGCCCTCTTTCCCTCCAAATGATCCTCGATCATTTCGACAAGGGTAGGTCTTGGATGTTTTTCTCCGACTAAAGAAAGATCCTGGCCAGAACGTCCATAATAACTCCTCTTTCTATCGACTGGATTATTAGTTGGATGAGGCTTCGACCAGGTGTGACATCCTCGAACGCCTAAAGATGTTCTAAGATAAAGAGGAGGATAACCAGATCCCGTGCCCTGACGAATAGGGGGCTCCTGAGGAGATTCTGATGATTCCTCTCTGTCCTCTTCGGATTCATGGCCTAACTCCAACTTCCTTTTCCGTGACGCTCTCTGCTCAATAAGCGCGTTCTCCACGGATTTAGAAGATTTTGAAAGCACCATCTTTCCCTTCGAAGAGTGTCGAGAATTCTCTACCATATCAGCTGAAAAAGAAATTAATCATAAATTATGTACCTTCCCAATAAATGATATCATCACAACACTAAGATCAAATAAATTACTAACCAAGAGGTTCAGATGGTGAATTGATGGGAAAACTATGAATGCTTAACCCCGCCTTACGAAGGAAAGCTTCCCCAATCAAAAGAGCACTTTGAAATTTGTTTGCACGCAATTCGGAGATATCAGCGATAAACTTAGCATCATCGGGAATCAGTTCGCCTGTCGCTAAGCGACCTCCGGAAATCCAACTAGAACCATGATCCCATGAAAAAGGCACACTCGTACCATCCGCTAAGCGAATATTAGACGGAGGACGAACGAAGAAGAAATGAGATTTCCATGAGGGATTACTAGAAACAGGGGCATCAAAGATTGCTCGACTAGGCCGCTGACTAGCAAAGAAGTATCCACGATTTGAAGAACTAGAAATATTGAAGCGAAAAAGTTGCGTAAAGTTACGAAAAGAAGGTTTGAACCCCTTGGCGATCATCAAAACCGAAAAGCAAACTACAAAAGCAACGGAATTTGGAACCAGCTGTGTCAAGCACACACTAAAAGTTTTCAAAACTTCGAGAAAAAGGGGAGACAAAGGAAGACGAAGTCCGCTGTTAAAGTGAGCCGTATAAAAGGCTCGACATCCCTCCGGGGGAGTTGTGACCCTATCAGTAGAGGAAGGAAGAATTATCTCAGAACCTTCCGGAAAATATTTAGTATAGTTATTCACAACCTCCGGAAATATCTCCGCTGTATAAGCGCAAGCAACGTCCTCAATTGGTTCAGAAATTTGAGGAACAGTACCTTTGCCCTTTTTGGCTCGGGCCGCCACATCCGCGTCAGTAAGGATCCGTACCTTAAAAGTATCCTCTACAGGGATGACAAAATCAGTTACACTAGATTGCAGCTCCTCCTCATTGTCGGGGGCTACGACCTCTCTAGAAGAAGATCTTCTCACAGAAGCCATATATTCTGGTTCTCGGAAAATGAAGGTCGATAAACGGAAAAACTTAGCGTGATGAGCGACTAGTCAAGAAAATGATTACGAATTATAAGGAAGTATAAAAGAGAAATGGCGAACTATAGAGTCACCTATTTATAAGAAAATGAGAAATGACGTTTCGAACTTATGGCAACTACTGATATTCCCGCCAAAAACGGAAGGACACAAAAAGCTTCCAGAATAGACGCGTGGCGATTCGTAACTGGACAGAGAAAACGACTATCTATGAAATGTAGCACTCTTTTCCTTATTTAAGATTTTTTCCCACAGGGTTTTTTCTTAAGTAAGGTTTTTAACGAGGCTCCATTCATAGAAAAGAAACAGTCGTAAAGATCTATCTACTTCTACGAGCTTCTATTATCTATACGCTCGAAGAAGTGAGGGAGTACTGATGAGGGCTATTTCGCACCCTACATATTACTCGAATCGAACGAAGAAGTTATGATCGATTAGACCAATCCAAGCAGATCGGGATCGTCTAACAGACCCGGCCAAGCACAGCTCTCTTCGATCTAAAGATAATACTCCGGACCCATGAAGGATATTTGGGCCGAGTCCTATTAGGACTATGATTCCTTGTAAAACTAGGTTAAACATTGTATAAATACCTAGTTAATGATTGTATAAGAAAACTACGAAATCCTTTACTTCAAGGATACACAAATATTCTCTGCCTAAGGCATTACAACTGAATAAGAATCAATATTATTCATAGCATTCTGATCTCCATATTGATGTGTTGATAGCTTTATTTGTGGTTTTACTTCTTGTTCTTAATCATTGCTTTTCTTTGTGATTGATCCATCCGGAATAAAGTAACAGAGCCCTACCAAATATATACACCAATATCGTAAACCCCACCGATATTACAAATTCACTGATATACAATTAACCCGACGAAATCCGGCTAAATCAGCAGCCTTCCAAAATTTCTGGAGAATTTTTCAGATGAGCTCCTCCACGGCTTCGAACGCCAGTTACGTATACTTTTCTCAGAGACCGAAAACGTCGGTTTTATCCTCCAATGTTAGTAGCAATTTGAAAGGTTGGAAACACGAATTCTTTTTTGTTCGTGGTCCGAATTGTCCGCCTTCCGAAGATAATCCCGAGCCTACTCCGCATGAATGGCCCGGAGCTAAATCATGGATCTATGGCAAGCGACGTCTTAAGGGAGACATGATTCATGAGATCTCAGATGAATTCTTGCAATCCCTTCGAGCCGATCCTTATCAGACTCCTTTGATGACCCAGGAGGTGGTTTTGCGATTGGCCGAGCTCAGCTCGTGTTCTTTTCCTGCCCTTCCAATTGAATATGGGAAAGCCACAATCGATCCTGCCAACGCCCCCTCCACATTAGGTGCGTTGAATTATTTCGATTTATCTTTTTATGGCTATACCTAATTTCCTTTTATTCTTCAGCTGGGATTGTTGATAAATTCCGAACATCGATAGCTGGTCCGGTCGTTACTTCCTTCTCGAAGGGTATCCAAGGTCGACCTCCAAACATCGAAAGTTTCCCGTAAGGTAACAAAGTCCACTTCTGGGGTCGATACTGCAGTGGCTCCGAACGTTGTGGTGAGTTTTTCCCAAACTGCCATCGTGGGAACTTCTCACCCTTACTCCGCGGCCGAGGGGACTTCTCAATCTCAAGCTCTCGATCTCCGGTCCGTGTTTCCGACCGACTCCTCTAACCCGAACGAGGAAGGACTCAGCCATTATGCTCTACAAGAGGTCCGAGCTCAAAAGATACTAGAAACGAGGATGGCTCGCAAGAGAAGCAGTGATATCCCTGAGTCTTCTAGAAGGGTGAAGCCTTTTGGTCGAGGACCGGGTCTGATCAGATGCCGGGCGGGCCATTCTGAGCCAGACCTGGCTGATTTCATAGAGGATCATTTCCAAGGGCCAAGGGCGGCTGGATTTCCGGAGGATGGAACCATCGAATCCGATTTGGGCCCAAACGGGGAACATACAGTGGATAAGTCTCTTCGGATGTTCATGGTCGGGAGGTTTAACGATGATAATACTGCGCTATTCCTTAAAAGCGACTTCGAGCTCGCGGGTGATTTTGCCTATGCTCTTCAAAAGGTATATAAGTTTTTTCACGAATACTAACTTATCCTCACAATTTTTGCTTTGCCTTTAAGGTTTAATTTCTTTTCTAGGTCGGAGACTTGTACAGTCATCAAGCTTTCTGACAGGCCACCTTAAACGAGGAATCTCAGATGGCTCAGAGTGCCCTTCATAACGTCCTTACGGCGGAGGCCACCAAGGTTGATCAGTTGAGGGATGCTACGACCAAGTTATCTGAGGCTGAAAAGGAGCTCGAGGAAGTCAAGAAAAGCCTTGACGAAAAGAGGGCCCTCGAGGAAGAGGTAGCTAAGTTGAGATCAGATCTTGAGCAAGCTAAGGCATTATCCGAACAGGCCTACGTCCGAGGCCGAGAAGAGGGCAGACTTCCTGCCATAAGAGAATTTTTAGAGTCGCCTTTTCTTGACACCCTAGTTCGCTTGAGGTCGCGTGAAATTAATCAAGCTTTCTATTATAAAGGAATTCAACATCTTCTCTCAGCTGGAAAGATTCAAGGCGCTTTTGACGATTATCTCCCTTACATGGATCCTTACAAGAACATTTTCGGTAAAGATTATAAAGCTTCTTCTCTTCCTCCGAAGCCTGAAGATTTAGCCGATCACGAGTTCGCTCCCTTTCTTGAAGAATTTGGAGTGCCAATGCCAAATCCTGACGCGCTCGAAGCTCAATCTGAGAATGAAGATGTGGATATTGAAGGGGTTTCCCGCGACCAGGGAGAGCAAGGCACTCCGACTTCCAATTCGAGTAAATCTGTGGCTGGCGCACGAAGTAATGATGAAGAAGAGAGCAGCTCGAGCAGTGATGACTCTGATAGCTCGGAAAGCGACTCAAGTGAAGGGAAAGAACAAGAGAGATCGGACCATGGTTCTGGTGTAAAGGAATAATTATCATGTAATAGGATTTACTTAGCGAACTATTGTAATTCCAAATTAGTTTTTATAGTCTCCTGCTTTTTTCTATCTGGTGGATGCTCGAATTCACATTTTTCCTTGTCTCGTCAATATTCACATCTTTCCTTTAGTGCCGTACCTAATTCATTGCCTGTCTGACCATTTAGTTGAACTCTTATAACGTCATTCTTGCATACTTGATTGCGTCATCGAATCTTTCTTGGGAGTGGAGACTTACCAATCATTGTAAATCGCATGATGCCGTATCTCTTATAAATACTAGGGCCATTTTACCTTGTTTTAACGATAACATCATACACCGTGATCGAAGCTTTAGGAAATTTTTACAGTCAAATAACTATCTGAAAATCAAGAGATGGATAAAAATTCGAACGCTCCTGTAATTCCTTCCGTGTCTTTTTCCAAACCCAACTATAGTAGAAACATAATGAAAAAGAGACAAGCTTCGGTTAAGTCCATTACTGCCGACGAGCAGACCTTCCATGGAGGAGGTAAATCTTCGACTGTCGCCCTTTATTCGTGCTTGAAAACCACAGGCTCGTATAAGAAAGTTAAAAAGGTTTCTTTTGGAGAGGATGTATCTGAGCATGCGTCTTTTCCTGTTCGGTGCGTACCTTCGAAAGCTGCTGAGTCTTTCAATTTATTGTTTCCTTCTGGCGCTTCTACCTTAAAGGGAGATATAACTCAATTTGATAAAGTTCCACATGAGAAATCCGCATTGAGGCTTCTTCGGGGCGATATTTCTATCTCCGAGGCAATTTTATCAAACATAGAATATCCTTCGTTCCTGTTTCAGTCCGGCTCGGACTTTCTCACCCGGGTAATTTTGCTAACTTCCTTATCCTAATTTTTTATTCTCAGCCTTGATATGTTTTCTCATTTTAGGCTGGCGAAGAGTTCTCTGATCTCTATGCGTTGGCAAGGCATGAGATCGAGCAACGAGCTGTTATTACTCTCGAGCTGGCTAGGAAAAAGGTTGAGCTGAACCACACACCGGAGACTAATAGATTTCTTGAAGAGAAACTGTTGATCTTACGCGTTTTCGTTAATCCGATCAAGGGTGGGATGTACGATTATAATAACGATAAATAAAGTGAAGTAAAGATCAAATGTAATTGTATTCGAATTGAATGAGTACAAGTACAAGTATTCAAAAGGTCCTATTCGAGCATTATTGGATGCCGTACAAGCTAGAGGGTGAAATATGTATGAGAAAACCTATACTAATATTCTCCAGTAAACTCGAGCTGCAGTCTCAAGGTTGGAGTGTCTTGGAAGTTGTCCAGTGTAATAAATGCATGGAGTATTTATAGCCAAATCAGAAGGCTTGGGCCTGGGCTCGGCCCAACAGTGTCTTTCGATCTATGATTCTCTATCGTGCTCAGAACGACCATCTTCATGCTTTGGTTCGGCATTCGGTTCCTGGCGACAGGGTTCGAAGCCATCCGAACTGTGTTGAGGCTAGGAAAACAGCTGCTCCGAATTACCCCTCATCAATACTCCCCCACTTCTCGAGTGTGAAGCGAAGCAAACGCTCGAAGAAGTACAAAGTACGTTCCATGCTACAATGAGACGAGCCGCTCAGTATGTCTTTAGGATATGCCTCGTTAAAAACCTGACTCGGAAAAACCCATTGGGATAAAAACCGAGTTAGGGAAAAAGAGTGCATATATAAGAAGCATACTTTGGCGCGCTCTGAAATTACCCTCGTCGGGGGATGTCGAAATAGTAATACCCCTTTCGGTTTCATGTTGCGTTGTTCGATCCCTTGATGAATGCTTTCCAGAATTTCCGATTGTAACCAGGGGGGCTTCTGAGAATCTTAAGGATAAATTACAATGACATATTCCGTAATTCTATGGAATGAAGGATCAAAAAGGCAATTCTGAGAGGGATGACCCTAAGCTTTTACCCTTGGTAAGTTCAACCGTCGCGGTTACTCGGGGACCTCTTTGCAATCTTACCTTTTTAACCCCGTATATATATATGTTGGCTTCGTTGAAAAATTACTTCCATGTTATATTTTCACTTGAGCTCGAAGTGTTTTAATCGAAAAGGTAGTTACTTTAGTATAATCGTCTTCGAATTCATAATGTCAAGTTCTAGAAGTTCGAAGGGCAAGAATAAGGTCGAAGAGAACCAAGAATCTGATCCTTTGCTAAAGCTCGTTGATGATTACGAAGAAGGAGAATTCCGTCAAGGAGGCGAGGATGATGATCCGAGCGAGGATCACGAAGAAAATGAGGTTGATAAACGCAGCATCGGTGAGGGTGCCTTTGTCAGAATCTATAGACCCGCGCTTGCTCCCGAGCCTGTGACCTCGAGCACGTCAGAACTTCCTGCTAAAGAAACTTCCTGTTGTTTTTCAAAGAAAGATCGTGCTTATCTTGAGAAGGAGTTTGGAAGATATCTTCCAAAAGGGTTTTCGATCGTTATTCCCTCTTACTCCGAGCATGCTACTGAGCCCCCAGCTGGTTGTCAATCCTTTTATGAGGGTCAATTTTCCAGTGGTCTACGTATTCCATTCGTTCCCCTTATCAGAACTGTCCTTTCTTTCTTTTCGCTGTCCCCCGCTCAACTTCTCCCGCATTCCGTTGCCTATATAGTAGCATTCAGTGCTCTTATGGAGGCAAAAGGGGAAGAGGCCTCCTTTAGCAATTTCTGGCATACCTTCCGAATGGAATTAGGCAAGGGTTCCAATGCGGGGTTTGTATCCATTTTCCAGAGGTCGAAAAGACCTTTCCTTACCAAGATAGCAACAAAACAGAGTGTAGGCTGGAAGAGGAGATTCTTCTTCGTGAAAGGTCCTAATGTTCCTGTGTCGGAACGTAGTTCAAAGACTAGACCGTATCGATGGGATGGCGCGGATTCTTGGTCGTATGGTTCTCGCAAAATTAGAGAAAAGCTCAGACAGCGTCTTTCTGACGATTTTCTCGAACAAATGCGATCCAATCCTTACTATACCAAGTCCCTAGTTCAAGAAGGCGTTTTACGATTGGCTGGGCTGAGCCGCTGTGATTATCCTGCCCCGGCGATTAAGTATCCCAGTTCATCTTCTGAAGTATCTCGTATGCAAACTAATGTCCTGCCAACCTCTAGTGCTCTGCCCCTTGCCGTTCCTTCTTTGAGTAAGTTCCTTGTTCTCTGTCTACATTGAGGTTTATTTGAACAAGTCTTTTCGTTTAAATCCATGCCTGATTCGTATTACTCCGCAGGTCGAATCGTCGAGAATTTTCGAGTGTTCGCCGCCGGCTTGGTCGGAGATAAACCATTTTATTTTGAGCCGTCACCACGTACTTCCGAGAGGAATGCCGACGCACATAATATAGGTGGGAACTCAGTCGTTGTAGCAGCTTCGCTTCCCGATTTGAGAGGGGTCGGTACTATGAGTTGCCTGAACTCCGCTACTGCCGGGCCTCTTCGAGCTCTGTTTTCCCCGGATACTTCTGTTCTTTCATCGGTTGGCTATAGCCAGCATTCTTGGAATCGAATTCAGGGCGTTCAGGAGTATGAGAAGCTCCTAAGTCGAAAAAGAAATGCTGAACATCCCGGGCCCTCAAGGAGGATAAAACCTTTTGGTATGAAATCTGAGTCTGTTCCATGTCGAGAAGGTAGGTCGGAGCCTGATGTGGCAGACTTTATGGAAGAACATCTTCGAGGTAGCAGAGCTGTTGGATACCCTGAAGGTGGCACTCTTCAGACCGATTTGGATGTAGGTGGGGAGAATGAGTTTGATAAAGCCACTAGGATTTTCATGGCTAGTCGGTTTAAACGGGACATTCTGCTTCAGTCCGTTAAAGGGGATTTTGAGATTCTAAGCGACTTTTCCAGAACGCATCACGAGGTAAAAACATATCTTTCGATCAACTATTCTTTCCTTAGTGCCCTTAATATTCATGTGGTACCTCTTCTTACTTTTAGGTCGGAGATCTTTTTGCCACCCAAACATATCGCTTAGCCTTGCTGGAACAAGAGTCGCAGGATGCTCACGATGCGTATGCGCAAATTTTTGTCGACAATCAATCTCTTCGATCTCAATTATCAGAAAGTCAACAGGAACTAACTCAAACGAAGAAGGAACTTGAAAAAGCTATTAAGAAACGTTCCTCGTCCGTGGAGGAAGATTTGCTGGTGTCTGTTAAAGAGAGGAGTGCCCTCGAGGAAGAGCTGAAGAAAGTAAGGATAGAACTCGAACTGGCGAAGCAAGACTCTGAGCGTGCATATGCCCAAGGTCGGGAAGAAGCCGAGATCCCTGCCGTACGAGAATTCCTGGAATCCCCCGTGTTGGATCCTTTAGTTCAAAGGAAAACGGGAGAAATTCTTCAGACGATTTTTTATAAAGGGGTTCGACAGTTAGTCGCGGCCGAGAAAATTCCGGACGACATGGAAGAATATTTCAAGTATATGGACCCTTTCAAGAACGCTGAAGGGAAGGCTTATAGAACTTCCTCTCTTCCCAAGGCTAATATTAATTGGCAGGAACATCGCTTTGCCCCCTTAGTCGAGGAGTATGGTACTCCGATGCCTAACCCTGATGTGCTTGAGTATTCCTGCGACGATCCTTCTAATGTGTCCGAGGAGAAAGATAAAGATGTTGAAATAGGCAATGCCCCGGATAAGAGAGACAGTCAATCTTTCGATCAAGCTGGGTAATCATCGAGCTTCAAATATATGTATATATCGTCTGATCTTCAGTTTAGCGAGTTACTGGGGTTGAGTAGGCCGGAGGGGGCGATTCAAGGTTTTCTAGTTAGGAATCAATTGTATTTACTCATGCAACCCAATTTTGTAAACGAGTTAACTTTATATTCCTTGACTTGATTCGTGTAACTCATGAATTCTAACTTTATAGATATCGATGGTTTTACATACTTTCTGCTCGAGCTTTGTTTATCCGAGTGAGATTTTTTCTCCAAAGTCGCGTCGATTCACTATCTCAATCGTAGTGCGTAGCGTCTATAAATATTGGGATCTTTTATCATTATTCACACGACATCTTTGCTTATAGAGATCGGAGCTCTCCCAAAATTTTCTGCATTCTTTGAGCTTCCTGCGGGTAAAGATCCGAGCAATTGATCCAAATTTACTCATCATGGAGAACGTGTTAGGCAAAACTATCGATCCCAGGTCGATATTTGGTGGTTCGAAAATAAGAAGTCGAATAAAGAGCAAAAGGCTGACAAGGAGGCCAAACCCTCCAAGTCTTCTTCTAAGACTTCCGCCTCTTCCCCAAAAGCACCTAAAGGTGGGGAAAATACGAAAGAGAAGGGTACTTCCTCGAAGCAGAATAAGGGTAGCTCCAGCAAGTCCATTTTGGACGAAGAGCTCGAGGCTGAGCTCGGAGGTTCCTCCCCGAAAGAGACTGATTCTAAGACTGAGGATCGTGTCCTAGAAAAGACTCCTGTTCCCTCTTCGAATAAGAGGCCTTATTCCGATGGGGTTACGCCCATTGAGGCTTTGCAAAATCTTGCTATTGGAGGCAAGTCATCCTCCGATGCTTCGATCGTTTCTCCCTCAGGGAATCCCAATAAAAAGTCCAAGTCAGAGACTGGTGGGGGGGCTTCCGCTGAAGCATTAGGAATTGATAATCCTCCCCGATCCTTTGCCGATTCCTCTCCTCGAAAGGTTGCTTCTCCTCTGCACGAGGAGTTGAAAGATGGATCTCCTTCTAAGGTTGATCCCATGGGTAACTTGTTGCAAGATACCTTTACTTCTTCAGAGACTGATATACCCAAGGAAAGAAACACGTCCAAAGAGAGGAACATAGAAGAGTTGTTCGAGTCTGGGCAGCACTTCCTTTTTCAGGTGTACATTTATTTATTCTACCTTTTTTTTTTTTTTTTTTTTTTTTTTTTTTTAGCGCTGTTGACCCTTTTTTAACAGGCCGGACAAGACTTCATTGAGCTTAAAACGTTTGCTGAGCGGGAGATCAACCAGCGCGCTGCTATTTCTATCGAGCTGGAGGAGAAGAAAGTCGAGTTCGACCGTGTCCTGGCAGAGAAGCTTGCTTTAGAGAAGGAGAAGAAGGCAAACAACCATGGAGAGGAGATCCATAAGCAGTTGAATGAGAAACTCGAAAAACTGAAGATCCTCCACGAGGAGGAGAAACACAATTTTACACGTCGAGAAAAGGAGGCTTATGATCGTGGATTTGAAGCAGGACGTGAGGCTCGCAATGCTGAGCTTCGAAAGATTCTTTCTGACAATAAACTTGTTTAGATGTTGTCTCTTATTTACCCGAACTCGTAGTATACTGTTTTTACTTGTGCTATCCTGAATAATTTTTATTTTCTATGGCTTGTAATGATTTGCTTTCTCCTCAAATCGCATGCTCCTCTTATGTGTTCTTCCTTTAATCATGCTTCATTTGGATTTCCTTATGCTTTTTCTTCGATGGTTGGAACTGAGCTTATGATGAATTCGGATAAGATGAATTCGAGTGGAACAAATTTGACATTTTCGGGATTCGTAACGGTCGGCGCATTTACTGCTTATATCTCAGCCGTTAGTATCATCAAATCTGGGTCGTTAATTGCCTATTTCTTTCGCTATATATAGCTCCGTAGTTACTTTCAAATTTTACATTTCAGTAAGAAACTTGAACGGCTCTGTGATTGAGATTTTATCCTTTCTAGTCACCATGTTTCGTTTGCTATCTGCGACTGAATTGTTCGAGGTTCTTCTTCGAACTATTTACAAATTTCGCTCTCTCCTGATGGCAACTTACTTCGACTAGGGTATCGACAGGCGAAAATAATTGCGACTGGGGTACCGGCAGGCGACCTGCTCTCTTTGATTCCAAGTCTTTGAGGCGGGTTCGATCTTCTGTATCCTGTCAATCCACCCGGTCAGATAGTGGGTCTACTGCTGGAGGAGTTTTCCTGCACTCGATCTCTACTTCTTCAAGATATTCCTTGAAGAATGTTGCCTTCGAGATTGCGTGGAATAATTTCTCTAGGGGTTGCCTTGCTTTCTCTCGATCTGGCCCGGCGTGGAGCAAGTACCGAGGAAGTGAAGGATGAAGGGTGGAAGTGTTAGCCCAGCCTCGACTTCTTCCTTCGATCACGAGAAACTTCTAGCGTAGGGTTGATTTGTAGTAGGGTTATACTGAATGTAAAGTTTTTTGCTTGATTTTTCTTATCCTTGTAATTTCGAGCTCTTTTGTAACTGTTTGGAATGACATGAATAAGATATTTATTTCTTTTATCACCCTTCTTTCTTATCCTGTAGAGATGCTTTTGTATACTGTCATCGAGCAAATAAGAATATGCGCCATCCTTTACCGACTTTGATAAGTATTTAGACGATAATCGATATTCCTCGATTTAGAATATAACCTGTGGGAGGCTTTTATTCCCCCATCAAACACATAATAATTAAGAGATCGAATAGAAGGATCTAAAATGACCTTTGAGTAACAATTCTAATCTGAGGGATCAAATTCCCTAATCGGACAAATAATCGAAATAGGGTTTTTGATTGATCTTTGAATAATAACGTTGACTTTAGTGTCATAATGATGGCTGTTAGCCTTTAGACGAAGAAATAATAGAATAGAATGCTGATTGGTTTCGGTTGATCGAGGATAATAATTTCGATCTAAGGGGCGTAGCAACGGCTTTCACCCTTAGTCGTTTTTAGAGTATTTTTTAGCCCTCGGGTCATAGCAGAGGCTTTCACCCTTTTAATAATCTCGATCTAAGGGGCATAGCAGAGGCTTTCACCCTTAGTCGTTTTCAGAGCGTTTTTAACCCTTGGGTCATAGCAGAGGCTTTCACCCTTTTAATAATCTCGATCTAAGGGGCATAGCAGAGGCTTTCACCCTTAGTCGTTTTCAGAGCGTTTTTAGCCCTTGGGTCATAGCAGAGGCTTTCACCCTTTTAATAATTTCGATCTAAGGGGCATAGCAGAGGCTTTCACCCTTAGTCGTTTTCAGAGCGTTTTTAGCCCTTGGGTCATAGCAGAGGCTTTCACCCTTTTAATAATTTCGATCTAAGGGGCATAGCAGAGGCTTTCACCCTTAGTCGTTTTCAGAGCGTTTTTAGCCCTTGGGTCATAGCAGAGGCTTTCACCCTTTTAATAATTTCGATCTAAGGGGCATAGCAGAGGCTTTCACCCTTAGTCGTTTTCAGAGCGTTTTTAGCCCTTGGGTCATAGCAGAGGCTTTCACCCTTTTAATAATTTCGATCTGAGATAAGTACTGAATAAATAACAAAGATCGATAATATCAAGGAGAGATGAACGAATATGAATATTGACGATATTAGCTTCCATGGAATATATAACTCTTGATCGGAATAAATATTGAAGAGAAAATAGAAACAGGCAGTAGTGAATAGCCCTAGGTTTTAAATAATCCTTATGCCTTTGTCGAGAAAATTCTTTGTTTGAAGGTTCCCAAATTTGATAAGTTTAACCTTTTCAAAACGGTTCCTGTTTCACCGGGAATCGCAACGGTCGACAAATCTTGTCCGCTCACTTTGCGAATTATAGGCCGTCGGATTCCTTTTGCTTTTCTCTATAAAAGGCTGTTATTTCTTTGAAGCCATTCCATTCATTGTGCTGGCATCTCATCCGTCCCCTCATGGCGACTAAGATTGTTATTTCAATAATTCGCTTATTCGAGGTCAGATTTCGAACGATTTTTAAGTGGAGGAAAATTCGAGCAGGAAGAATATTATTTCAACCTTCGTTTAGAGTATCGGCAGGCAAACATAATCTCCATCTTGAAGGCCAATATGCCAGACCTATGGAGCTTGTAAGTTGTGGCGTAGGTTTTCGATTAGGGACCTATTGCCACAATGCATTTAGGAAGACGTGCAGGGGTGGGAGTTCTGCAGAATCCATTTACCCGATGAATCTCACTCTTGAGTCTTCATCTTTGGAAAACCGTAAATAAAGATAAGAGCCTGCGGGTCCGAAGGAGATACCATGGTCGGAGCTAAATTATCCCGAGTAGACGATGGGACGGGAGACCGAAAATTTCATAGGATTGTAATAATGTACTGATGTGATGTAAAGGCTTATGCTATACTTGATATGTATTTTCCCATTTCTTGTAATTTTCCGAGATAATACAAATACATTTCCTTTTCATTTTGTTGATAACATCGAATATTACTAGGTAAAAATTTATCTTTCATAATTCTATCTCGACCTTCTAATATCGATCAAGAAATAATCGACCACCACTTGCGCGAGTGGATAATATATAAATATCTTAGCAGAGCTGAGATTGATAAGGAGAAATGATGCCATAATCTTTGTCACTGATTACTTTCCGTAATTGCGTAACTTCCAGGTCGAGAATTCAGTTCGACTGAACCGATTATATTCCTTCTCAGTTGGCAGCGTAAAAGCATAACAATAGTTACTTGAGTGTAAAAACATCCGAAATAACCGAATATAAATCCGACATGCCATCCTTCGATAATAATGTTATGAATACATCGTAAAGTTCGGTAGAATGTTGTAATTCTTTCATACTCCTCATTGAATCGCGTGTCCTTTGTTACCAAACAGGGCCCTATTTCTCGGGAAATGTAACGGTCTTTCCATTTAATGCGGACATCCGGCTCGTGATATGTTATCTGGGCCGTTGATTTCAAATCCTTTATCACTATAAATAGGTTCCCTTGTGTATACAACACTTCTTGCTTTTTTCCTTATGCTCCCTTCGATCATCATGGGTCGAGTTTTAGATTCGATTCGCATTTTCTCCCAGATAAAAGAGTTTGAGATCAGAGTTCGAACTTTGTTTTTCGATCTTGTTTCCTTTTGTATAAGCTTTTCGCTTAGAATATCGACAGGCAAAAGAAATTGCGCCTAGAATACCGGCAGGCAACCTGTTTTCCCAGACATATCTTGTCTGGTGCGGGTTAGAATTCTGGTATTCTGGCGCAGTACCTGATCGTGCAGCCGGTTATTCCGAGAGGAGTTCTTTAAAACTGAGGCATCAGCTTCCTCGAGGGCTTTCTTACAGAATAGTTCCCTCGAGTTCCCTTGGAGTGCCTCCGCTGAGATAACCCTCTGCTGCTCCTGTTCGGATTAATCTGTTAATAATGACTGAGTGTTTCCATCATTGTTAACAGATGAAGACCTAAGGCTGGCCTGAAGCGTTGGAGCGGAGCTGCGATCCGGCCTCTATCCCGTTCGAAGGCGGCTGTGCGACAGGTGGCGAGTGATCGCCAATAAAGCTTGCTGCTGAGTTCTGCATCTGGGGCGCTCTTCGGAAATGAAGATCGAGCACCTAATAGGATAGAATTTCCTTATAGAATTTTGTAATAGGGCAGGAATGATTGTACTGCATTTCTCGAGCCCGAAATTCCTTCGGAGCTTTACTTTGTAACTTGTTTGAAGAATTTCAATGATAAAGTTTTATTTGTAATCGAATCTTCTTACTCGAATTCCCTTATTGGTCATAATGATAATCCAACTTACCCTTTATTAGTTTGAGAACTCATCTGATCGATTGCAAATATTTAAACAATCAATTTAACCCGGCCGACTTTGAGAAAAATACAAATAGTCGAGTGATAGTATATAGAGACTTCGCCAATGATCTTTAAAATAATTGATTCGAAGGATTCGCCATTTGAAGTTTATGAATACGAAGAACGAAAAAATAAATTCCGATCGTTAATATCGAACTGCAACTTCATAGAAATGAATGAGCTGTGCGACCATAGGCTTGACCATTATCTTCAAGCTTAAAAGAAAAACTATCATATAGGCCTTTTTTCTCTTCATCTCTGAAATGACGAAGGGTCGAATGATTCGCCTCGGAGAATGAACGACGAAGTTTCGGATTAGTAAAATCTTCAGCGGGCACACATATTCCTCCTCGTAGTAGGCATATTTCGATCTAATACTCGAATAAGGCCCCACGGTGGGCGCCAATTGATCTTACGCGTTTTCGTTAATCCGATCAAGGGTGGGATGTACGATTATAATAACGATAAATAAAGTGAAGTAAAGATCAAATGTAATTGTATTCGAATTGAATGAGTACAAGTACAAGTATTCAAAAGGTCCTATTCGAGCATTATTGGATGCCGTACAAGCTAGAGGGTGAAATATGTATGAGAAAACCTATACTAATATTCTCCAGTAAACTCGAGCTGCAGTCTCAAGGTTGGAGTGTCTTGGAAGTTGTCCAGTGTAATAAATGCATGGAGTATTTATAGCCAAATCAGAAGGCTTGGGCCTGGGCTCGGCCCAACAGTGTCTTTCGATCTATGATTCTCTATCGTGCTCAGAACGACCATCTTCATGCTTTGGTTCGGCATTCGGTTCCTGGCGACAGGGTTCGAAGCCATCCGAACTGTGTTGAGGCTAGGAAAACAGCTGCTCCGAATTACCCCTTATCAACTGTCTCGGAATGAGTTGAGCTCGGAATTTGAGAGACTCAAAGATATCTATGATTGTGAGAAGAAAAGCTTCGAGCTTCGGGAGAGGGAAGCTTATGCTCGTGGTTATGCTGATCGCAGTGCTGAAGTTCGAAAAATCCTCTTCGAGAATAATTTCGTTTAGTTGTTTTAAGTTTTTTCTCCGCTGTAACATAAGCTTGCGAAGATTTTTTTCGTTGTTGTAACATATGCTTGTTGTAATGGTAATATTGTCGAACTGTTGTTCTTCCTTCTATCTTCTTCTCTCTTCTTTTTTTTTTTTTTTTTTTTTGGGAAGTGGGAAGGGCGGGGCATTTAATGCTTGTATTGTGGCCGTTCATCCCACCAGATCTACACTGTTGATGCTAAATTCCTCCCCCTATATATAGTTCCAAAATCACCTTCATATTTTTAACTGTCTGTAAACGTTTCGTTCGATCGGCATTGTTGTGTTTTTACTCCCATCGATCAATTTCATGTTCCATTCGATTTCTGCGATTAAATTGTTCGAGATTCGAATTTAAACTTTCTTTCTTGACCTCCTCAGCGTCCTTATACGGGAAACAATTTTCGACTAGGGTATCGACAGGCGAAAGGGATTGCGACTAGGGTACCGGCAGGCGACCTGCTTCTTTGGATTCATCTCTTCTGTGACGGGTTAGAATTTCGATACCCTGTTGTTTCATCCGGTCGGTTAGTGGACATGATATGTATCCATCTTCCCTTGATCGGATAATAGTCTTGGAGAGCTTGCGGGGATCTGGTAGCAAGAATGCTGAAAACTGTTTTCTCGCCAGAGATCTCTGATTTAGTAGAACTCCGGGAGGCAGGCGAAAAGCTTTGTTCTCCTGTTTTTTCTTTCTTTCTTTCTTTTTTTTTTTTTTCTTTTTTTCTTTTTTTTTTTAAGAGTTCCAGCTTTTTATAGCATAGGTAATAGGACAGGAACGAATGTAACGTTTTCAAATTCGAGTCTCCTTTGTTGTAATTTTGTCTCTGTACTTCGATGAATCACTTGTAATTGTTCGAACAGCTTATAAATGCAATTGTCTACCTTTATAACTCTTTTTTTTCTATTCCAATGGATAGTGATTTCGATCTCCTGCGACTTCGTCGTTCCATTATCTCGTTAACTTATGATGCATATCGAAAGCATTTAATAGAAACGAACTTTTATTCTCGTTGCTTAATGATTCATAATCTTGTTGCTTCCTAAAACGGTTTCCAATTGAATTTTCGGAGATTCCTTAAGTTAGAAGAGATATTTCTTTTTGCTCGAATGATATTCTTGATCTTCAACTTAGCTATTACGCAGAAGAGATGTGATAGAATTTCAATTGATTATAATTTTCGATCTAAGGGGCATAGCAACGACTTTCACCCTTAGTCGTTTCAGAGCATTTTTAGCCCGAGGGTCGTAGCAACAGCTTTCACCCATTTAATAATTTCGATCTAAGGGGCTTAGCAACGGCTTTCACCGTTAGTCGTTTCAGAGCATTTTTAGCCCGAGGGTCGTAGCAACAGCTTTCACCCATTTAATAATTTCGATCTAAGGGGCGTAGCAACGGCTTTCACCCTTAGTCGTTTCAGAGCATTTTTAGCCCGAGGGTCGTAGCAACAGCTTTCACCCATTTAATAATTTCGATCTAAGGGGCGTAGCAACGGCTTTCACCCTTAGTCGTTTCAAAGCATTTTTAGCTCGAGGGTCGTAGCAACAGCTTTCACCCATTTAATAATTTCGATCTAAGGGGCGTAGCAACGGCTTTCACCCTTAGTCGTTTCAGAGCATTTTTAGCCCGAGGGTCGTAGCAACAGCTTTCACCCATTTAATAATTTCGATCTAAGGGGCGTAGCAACGGCTTTCACCCTTAGTCGTTTCAAAGCATTTTTAGCCCGAGGGTCGTAGCAACAGCTTTCACCCATTTAATATTTTCGATCTAAGGGGCGTAGCAACGGCTTTCACCCTTAGTCGTTTAAGAGCATTTTTAGCCCGAGGGTCGTAGCAACAGCTTTCACCCATTTAATAATTTCGATCTAAGGGGCGTAGCAACGGCTTTCACCCTTAGTCGTTTCAGAGCATTTTTAGCCCGAGGGTCGTCACCCATTTTTATTTTTCGACCCAAGGGGCGTAGCAACGGCTTTCACCCTTGGTCGATCTTCGAGGGTCATAGCAACAACTTTCACCCTTTTAAATAGTAGACGAAGGCCAGTAGAAACAGAATAATAGATGAACAGAGATCGATAATATTCAGAATATGACGAATAGATGAAGATTATGACGAAATGAACTTCCATTGAATAAATAACTTAATTCGGAATAAACTTTCATTGATCATACGGTTTTCTTAATTGCGAGAAACAAAGAAACAGGACTGGATAACTAAATAGTAATAGCCTATAGTATTAGCAAATCATCTTCATCTTCCGTAATATCTCCTCAAATTAACGGCATTCCATGATCGAGGCAGGATCTCTCCATTAGGATAAGCAATTTTGTAGGATCATTTATTTCCAACCTCGACAATCACAAAGGGGCCATCCCAATTAGGTTGAAGTTTCCCAACATGCTTTGATACTTCTACCTTCTTGAGCACCAAATCTCCCACTTTGAATGTTCGGATTCGAACATTTCGATTATAGGATTTTTCCATATTAGACTCAGTGGATTGAATTTTTAACCTCGCTCGGTCCCTGTGACCATCTGCATGATCGACTTCCATTTCCCTCAAAGATTGATTTTCCTTAGGATCATAAAACTCGACCCTGGGAGAAGGTACGAGGCTCTCAACTTGAATAACGGCTTCCGATCCGTAGACCAGACTGAACGGAGTTTCTCCTGTTGCAGCTTTAACAGTAGTTCTATTGGCCCTCAATACCCCTGGCAGTTCATCAAGCCATTTCCCTTTTGCCTCAGACAGGCGCTTTTCCAGAGATCGAACGATCTCTCTGTTCACGACTTCAGTTTGTCCATTTGCCTGAGGATGTCCCACTGATGTGAAATTCTGCTGTATCCCGAATTTTTCGCACCATTCTGTGATCCTTCTCCCAGCGAACTGCGTTCCGTTATCAGATATCAAAATCCAGGGAATTCCGAACCTGCAAACAATATTTTTCCACAAGAAATTTATAACTTGGAATTGAGTGATCTTTGTTAGAGCGATGCATTCGACCCATTTGCTGAAATATTCTACCGCCACCAACACATAATTTTTTCGGGCTCTTGCTGTCGGGAAAGGTCCCACAATATCAATGCCCCATTTGTCAAAAGGCCAACAGATTGGGACTGACTGCATATGTTCGGCCGGTTGATGGATCAAATTCGAGTGAATTTGGCAATGGTGGCATTTCTTCACATAATCAACAGAATAAAAAAAAAGAGTCAGCCAATAATATCCTGACCTTGAACATTTAAGGGCAAATGCTCGAGCACCGCAGTTACTTCCTGCCTCTCCCTCGTGAACTTCTTTTAAAATAGTATCATAGTGCGTTTCAGAGACACACTTTAACAGAATTCCAGAAGAGGATCTTTTATAGGGCCGATTGTCAACTAGAGTGAACGAGGGCGCTCGGTATTTAATCCTTCGAGCTTCATTTTTGTTTTCTGGAAGCTTCCCCTCTTTGAGATAAGCGACAAGAGGGTCGGTCCAAGAACTCTTAGGCTCATCAATTTCCATGATGTCGACTGTGGGGATCACATCTAGTTCGATAGCAGATGTATTCGATAATAACCATGTGATTATCCTTTCACTCTTCCCATCAGCAAGCCCCGTGAGCTTTGATAATAGATCTGCCCAAATATTTTCCTCCCTTGGTATAGGCTGAATATCAAACTTGTCGAACTCAGAGATCAGTTTTTTTGTTTTACTCAGATATTTAATCATATTGAATTCCCTGGCCTCGTAAGTGCCTTTCACCTGTCTATGAACGAGTTCAGAATCCGTTAATACAACAATTGATTTTACTTTTTCCTTTATAGCCATTTCCAATCCAGCAATCAGTGCTTCATGTTTCGCTTCCTTGTTAGTAACGACGAAGTCCAAAGTGATAGCATAACTCAAGTGTTCACCATTGGGTCCTTGAAAATGAATTCCTGCTCCACCTCCTTCCCTGGTCGAGGAACCAACCACGTGCATCAGCCATACCTGATCTTCCGCTTTTTCAACCATTCTTACCTCAGAGATTGCCCCTTCTTCCGCATTCAGTATTCCTGTTGATTCCACTATGAAGTCAGCCAATACCTGTGCCTTTATAGCAACTCGTGGTTGATACTCAATTTCGAACTGTCCCAGCTCAACTGCCCATTTTATCAATCTTCCGGATGCTTCAGGCTTCGATATGACCTGTCTTAGTGGCTGATTTGTTAAGACAATGATCTTGTATGTTTGAAAATAAGGCCTCAACCTTCGCGCAGCTACCACCAAGGCCAGCGCGAATTTCTCAATCTCCAAGTAATTTTTCTCCGCACCCTGCAATAACTTGCTCAAATAGTACACTGGCTTGTGCTCGGATTTATCGAGCTTCACCAAGACCGAGCTAATAGCCTCTTCTGACACAGCTATATATAAATATAGAGGTTCTCCCTCAGATGGCTTGGCTAGCATTGGTGGTGAGGTTAAGTAGGCTTTCAGGTCTTCGAATGCCTTATCGCATTCTTCGTTCCACTCGAAATTCTTAGATTTGCGCAACAGTTTGAAGAAGGGTAAACTCTTGTCAGCAGATCGCGAAATGAATCTATTCAATGAGATAATCTTCCCGATTAGGCTTTGAACATCTGAGAGCTTCCTTGGCGGATGTAGATCGGTAATTGCTCGAATCTTCTCGGGATTCGCTTCTATGCCTCTTTCATGGACGAGATATCCGAGAAATTTTCCTGATCGTACGCCAAAAGTGCACTTAGCAGGATTCAACTTCATCCCATATTTCCTTAATATTCCAAAACACCGACCAAGATGGTTGATGTGGTCCTCCTCCGTCATGCTCTTTACGAGCATGTCATCTACATAAACTTCCATGATTTCCCCTATCAAATCTTTAAACATCATATTGACTAACCTTTGGTAGGTCGCGCCTGCGTTCCTTAAGCCAAAATGCATGACAATGAAGCAGTAGACCCCTCGTTCGGTGATGAACGCTGTTTTGTCCTGGTCTCTTTCATTCATAAAGATCTGATAGAATCCTTGAATAGCATCCATCATACTAAAAAATACAAACCCCGCGGTTGAGTCTACAAGCATATCGATCCGAGGCAATGGATAAGGGTATCTTGGGCACAGTTTGTTTAGATCCGTAAAATCATTACACATTCTCCATTTGTTTTCAATCTTTTCGCCCTTAGAAACTAAGACCACATTACATAGCCATTCCGTGAACTTTATTTCCCTGATCTGACCCGCTGCTAGTAATCTATCGACCTTCGCATTGATTATTTTGTCTTTTTCGCGATCGTGATTGCGCTTCTTTTGCCTTACGGGTTTTGCCTTTGGGTCGATATTCAACGAATGTGTTATCACCCGCGGGTCGATTCCAATTATATCGTCCGAGCTCCATGCAAAAATGTCCACGTTTTTCTGTAGGAATTCAATGAGCATGGTTTCCATGCCTTCGCTTAACTCAGTTCCAATCTTGGTGAATTTCTCAGGGAATCCCGGAACCAGAGTTACTTTTTTGTGGCCGGGCGCCTGCACACTCATGTCCATATTTTTTCCTTTCTTTCCTTGTAATTTCTCGCAGTCGGGAATTGTGGAGTCTATGCCAGGCTCCAATTCCGCTGCTCTCCTCTTAATCGGGAGTTCGGGTTCCACTTTCTTTCTAATGCTTAACGATGAATTATAGCATTCCCAGGCCATGTATTGGTCGTTCCTCATTTCCCCTACTCCTCCCTCGGTTGGGAACTTTATCTTTTGATGATAGGTAGATACAACCGCTTTGAAAATGTTCAGCGCTGGTCTCCCTAATATGGCATTGTAAGCGAATGATGTATCTACCACTAGGAATTTAATCATTCTCGTTATATTCTTCGGCTTGGTTCCTAGAGTCGTACTCAAAAGAATGGTCCCCAGCGGGATGATCTCCGATCCCCCAAAACCAACCAAAGGAGTGGTTACTTTTTCCAGTCGTGGATGACAAAGGTTCATCCTTGTGAGAGCTTCTGAAGAGATAATATTTGCCGAGCTTCCATTATCGACCAGTACTCTCTTGACCTCAAAATTGGCAATTTTAATGTCAATACCATGGAAAAATCCGGATCATCTTCGTTTGCATCCCAATTGACATCCGCGGGTCGATCGTCTTCACTGAAACTTACAACTTGATTTTCCATGGAGGGAAATTCCAAGAATAGAATTTCCCTATTCGTAGAGACTCCAGCCTTATTGACCTTAGCGTTCTTTTTCTAGCATTTCTGCTATCTCCCCCTGCTGGTCCACCAACAATCATATTTATCACTCCGTTTGATCGTTCTTCCATTTGATTTCGACCTTGCTTCGGCTGAGTATTAAACTTCCTCGGGCTCCTCGACCTATAACGATTGTTATAGTTGCTTCCCTTGACAAATTCCTTTAGTTTTCCTTGTGCAATTAATTTCTCTAGCTCGACTTTCAGCTGGTAACAATTTTCGGTGCTGTGCCCCCGAGCCCAGGATACCGACAGTATTGGTCGTAACCCAACGTTCCTGGTCTAGCCTGCGTGATTCTTTGAGCCTCAGGAATCAAATATCCTTCTTCTAGTACCGTTAACACTTCTTCCTTTGAACTGTTAAGTTCAGTAAATTGAATTTTTCCCGATCTAGGAGGCCGAGCTCGTTCATAGGAAGGTCCATAGGAATTCGGCCCTTGGGGTGGCATATTTGGTTTGTAGGTGTTAATTCTTTGCCAAACAGACCCTCTGTTCGACCCTCCGTAATCACCGGGCTTTGGGACAAGAGCCCGATCCTGTTTCTTGTTTAGAGCAAGTTTTACAGCATTCGAGCTTTTCAGCTTATTCATTTCCTCCTGAATCATGTATTTCTCAGCGATTTCCATAATTCTTTCAATGGATTTCGGCTGTTTTCTACATAAGGCGTTCCCGAACTGAGTACTTCTTGTCAGCTCGAACATCAATGAGGAGAGATATTCAATCTGCGGAGTGTCAACTTTGAGAAGCTCGATACTGAATCTTGCTAACCATTGCCTCAAAGTTTCTCCCTCCAATTGTTTTACAGTTCCCAAATGATTAGCAGGTAATCTCGGTTTCCTCTGACTAGCAAATTGATGTTTTAATTTATCACAAAATTCCTCGAAGGAAAATATTGAGTTAGGTGGCAACTTTCCAAACCAGTCGAGAGCAATTCCCTCGAAGGTAGTAACCATGATTTTGCAGCAAAAGTCCTCGGAATGTCATACAAGTCCATCACATTAATAAAACTGTTAATGTGCTCGCCGGGGTCGGTAGTCCCGTTATACCGTGGGAGTCTGGTCGGTACAGTTTCCGCGTTTCGAGCTTCGCGTATTTCTTGACAAAATGGGGAACAACGCATAATACTGTTCGAAATCTCCCTGTCTCGCAGACTCTCTCTATTCGGAACATTTCCCGCTCGCCTGTGGGCAACATTGCCACGAGGAATTCCTATCAATGTACCTTCCTTCTCCAACTCCTTAGCCACTCTTTCTTGGACTATTTTTTCCAGTTCGATATCAGTAACCCTTTTGTAGGTCGATTTTTTGTCCTTGACAACACCAGAGGGGTGGCTCTCCCCCACTATTAAATCTTCCACATCATGTACTGATCTCGGCGGAATTTCTGATCGAGATGGTACATCCCGAGGAGGGTTTGTCATTGGCGCATGCGATATAGATCACAGTACACTGTTCTCCCTTTGGACGTTCGAAGATGGTATTTCGGGTCTCCCGTGGACTGCTGGCTGATCTACAGGTGACTGATCATCCCTTCTCCCGTTCAGAAATTCTCGACACATCGTGCCTATGATGAACCTTAGATCTCCAACTGTCGTGTGAATTGGAACATTATCCTGTGGTATAACCGGTGGAACCTCCTGTTGTTGAGCCGCACGCGACAGATTATCGGGCTCATTATTGACCGAATTCTGCGCTCCTGCTGCATGGGAGGGTTCCCCTAGGTTGTACGTATTTCTCCTCGTAGTAGGCATATTTCGATCTAATACTCGAATAAGGCCCCACGGTGGGCGCCAATTGATCTTACGTGGTTTCGTTTGTTCGATCGAAGCGTTATGCAATGTGTTATGAATGCTAACAAATAAAAGAAAAAGATCAATAGTTTTGTATTCAGGATTATCGAGTACAAATTACAAGTATTTAGAGTCCTATTCGAGCATTATTGGATGCCGAACAAGCTAGAGGGCAAAATACGTACGAGCTAGCCTATACTATTATTCCCAAGTGAGTCCGAGCAGCTGTCTCGAAGGAAGAGCACCTGGGAAGTTGTGTCTTCGCCATAAATGCTTGGGGTATTTATAGTTGAGATCTGGGACCAGATGCACCACCCACATGTGTGTATTACTCAGCACATAGGCCTAGGCCTGAGGTCGGCCCAACAGTGATTTTGGACCCTAAACTTCTGTAATTGAGTTAGGCTGGATTCTTGTGTCCCTGGCTCGATTACATATTCGAGAGATCGGAAAACATGTGTTTCGTCCTCATTATGCTGCTAGTAAGGTTTGAGCCCAAGTTACCCCTCATCACTCTTTATTAGATCTCCCTGTCCTCATCCTTCTTGTGTCGAAATTCCTTTCCTCATCACGATACCCTATTTTATTTTTGTTATCATTGTATCGATTGTTTGGTCCTATTTTGATATGTCGATCTATGACCGGTGGTTGAATTTTCTCCTCTGGTTTGGTGATTCCGAAGAAGCTTCCTATGAGCTTAGTCATCTCTTCTTCATTCATGTATTGATTTGCCATTTCCATCAGTTTCTCATACGTAGAAGGGTTTTCCCGAACGATGGCACTGGCAAATCATCGATTCAGAGTGTTTTGAAACAAGACCGTTATTAGAAAATCTACTCTTGGCACTTCGACTTTCAAGAACTCATTATTGAATCTTCCCATAAATGCTCTGAACGTCTCGTCGGGAGTATGTATTATCGAATACAAATGATTGGCTGGGGGTCGGACCGCCCTCTTGCTTCCAAACTGACTCATAAACTTATCACAAAGTTGATCGAAATCAAAGATCGATTTCTCCTCGAGTCTTCCAAACCAAGATTGTGCCATTCCCAATAATGTCATTGAAAATGCCTTAGCCGCGATATTATCCGATATGCCGTGCAGTTGCATTTGTAAGTTGAATGAAGCGAGATGTTCCTCAGGATCCTCGGTACCAAAGTATCGAGGAAGTTGAGTCGGCAATCTTTTATCTAATGGCAATCTTTCAAAGAATATCTCATCGCAGAAGGGAGACTTTCTGAGTCAAGAGTTAGATACAGGTACTTCATTCTTCTTCTCGTGTCTTTCCAACTTTTGATGCAATGACCTGACTTCGGAAGCTAATTTGTTTACTTCCCTTACAGAATGTTCCTCCAATTCATGTCGATGAAGATCTCTCTCATCTTCTCGATCATTACTGTTGTTGGCCTCGTTCAAGTCCCTCCTTATTTCTACGGCCGGTGCTTTTTTCTTCGGTCGCCCTCGAGGAATTTCGACATTCCCCTTTGCGGCTTCAGCTAACCACTCCTTTCTCGCTTCATCTAGGAGGGCTTTCATATCTTTCTTTGTCATCTGAACAACTTCAAGCGCGGGGGGGCCTTGAGGGTTCTCCCTCTTCCCCTGACAAGTGGTCCAGATGCCTTGGAGGCATGCTGTCTCCATGACCCTCCCTGAGTTGGTCTTGATTTCCATTTCGTTCTTGAGCTAGAGCGGCCATCGATCGTGTGGTCATCTTTTTACGATTCAGAGTTATAAGTTTCCCACAGACGGCGCCAATTGATGAGAGTGTTTTCGGTGTATTATAGTGTTTGTTTTATCGAGGGATATAGCACCGGTTTTAACACTTCTCTTCAATGTGAAGGTAGGTAGATCAGTCAAACCTCTCTTCGATTTGTACTCGGGGATCGTAACCTGCAATCAAAGACAACCACGTCAGGTTAATGCCGGTGGTTAACCGGCGATAACCCTCCGATGCTAAAGTAAGTGTCGAGTTCGAGATATAGAAATGGGTATTTCTTGCTTAGAGTATGCATACTTTTTTTAGTGTTTAATTAGAGGGATATTTATAGTTTTTCGCACGGATTAATGGGTCGGATCCTGACAAGACCTTCCGGTCATAGTAAATAGGTTATGATAGGACGTTCGGGTCAGGATCCGATCTTATATATTTGGTTCGACCATTGTGAATAAAAGGTATGGGGCATATTGATATTAGTCATATCGATGAGCGCGCGGCTAGTCGATGCCTTCGTCTTGAGTAACATATTGTCCTTATTCAGGCCTGGCCGATTATAGATCGATGTATTCCGATCTTCGATATGGTCATCGACATGGATCTGTGCTTGACGAAGACTTGGTACATCAGTAGATTATGTAGTAGGATTTTCTAGTTAAAGATGTATCTTTGTAATTTGCTCGAAATTATCCCTTATAATCCATTGAATCATTGTTATTGTTCGAAAGAACTTATGAATAAAATTTCCGATTTTCAATCTATATCTCATTTATAGCTTCTTTTATTTTTTCTTATTGATCGAACTATTATTCTGAAACCGAAACTTTGAACTTAATGAATTATTGCACTTAATCTTGAATAAATCGATCAAAAGAAAAACCATAACTTATAATTTTTGGATCAATATAACGTAGCTTTCACGAACAAATGAGATCGGACGTTTCCCGAAAAGACAAATTCCGTACATATTGGAGGACTAATTCATTCAAAAACACTGCAGTATGATCTTACGCAAATTCGTAGTATGATCGATATTAATGGAATAAATACAATTAACACTATAAAATAGAAGAAAGATCAATGTATGTGTATATTCCAAACGTAGGGATATTATTTACAAGTATTGGGGGTCCTATTTGAGCATTATAGGATGCCGTACAAGCTAGAGGGCGAAATACATATAAAATAGCCGAGCTAATCTATCCGAGCTATAGCTTCGAATGTAGTGCACCTGGGAAAGTGTGTCTGCAGTCATAAATGCATAGGGTATTTATAGCCGGGGATGTGGATCGGCCCATAGCCGTGGGCCTGGGATTGGCCCAACAGTAACATTTAATCAATCACTGCATCCAATAGAACTAGTTACCTTGGCTCCATCCCGATCTCGAGTCCGCATCCTCGCCGTCGAAAATCCGTTTCTTTGAACGTATACTAGTAATAATAGATGGGGTCCGAAATATCCATCATCAATACTCCCCCACTTCTCGAGCGTAAAGAGAAACTTAAGCTCGAAGAAGTATGCCTTATTCCGCACATCGAAACGATGGGATCACAGGTCGGTCTGTTATGGACGTGCCTCGTTAAAAACCTAACTTGGAAAAACCCATTGGGATAAAAACCAACTTAGGGAAAAAGAGTGCACATCACTAAAATTTCAATGAGCTCTCGATGGTGCGTAAATATTCTCTCTTGATGATGAGTTGTTGGGTTATTCGAGAATATTTTTAAGTTGGGGATACTGTCTCGATAGTATTGCCTCGCTTTCTTTCTTGACTCTGCTTTTCCGATCGTACAGCAGTATATAGATTCAAAAACGTGAATAAATCTTTGATATTCGGGCATTATGTTTCTTTTCGTGTTGGGCCGTGTCCCTTTAATCCGGAGTGTATAGGGGTCCATGATGCAATTCGAAGAGAAAGTAGGTTTTGAAATCATCTTCAGGAAGTTCAACCGTCGCGACTTCTCGGGGACCGGTTTGCAATTTTACCGTTTTATCCTTATATATACACAGCCTGATCGTGGGATGTTTATTTCGCAAACATTTTCAAGTAACCCTAGATCGGAGCGCATAGATCGATAGAAAATCTCAGCACTAGTCCGATCGTTCTTAAATATATAATGTCTAGCCCTACCGATCCCAAGGGTAAGGCCAAGGTGGTAGAAGGGCAAGAGCGTGGTCCTGGCGAGACGCAGATCGTTACTTTCCGTTCTTCAGAGGCGGAAAATATAAGGGTCCCGAGCCCTAATCCTGACTCTGATAAAGAAGAGGAATCAAATCCTAGCTCCGAGAATAATGAAAGTGATTCTTCGAGCGAGGCCACCGATGAGGAGGCCACGGAGGACGATGATCTTCCCTTAGGGAAGAATGAGCAAATTAAGTTCAGGATAGGTAGAGGCGTTGTCGTTACGATTTTCGAGTGGTCGGAGCCTTTGACCAGCACTCGACTTAACAAAACCAAGAAGAGAGCCGATGAAACCACTTGCCGCTACACTGAAGACCACTTAGAATACTTGGAGACAAATTTTGGTAAGTTTTTGGGCGAAGGATTTTCGATCGTCGTCCCGACTCCCGAAGAGCGAGTTACTGATCCTCCCCCGGGGTGTCAAGCTTTTTATACCAGGCAATTCTTTTATGGCCTACGGACCCCCTTTTCTCCCTTGATTCGTAGCGTTTTACAAGCTTTTTGCCTGTCTCCATCCCAAATTCTCCCGAATTCGATCGGGTATATCATTGCCTTCAGCGTATTAATGAAGTCCAAAGGGAAGAAAGCAGCTTTCCAAAATTTCTGGAGGGTTTTCCAAGTGAGCTCCTCCACATCTTCGAACGCAGGTTACGTATACTTCTCCCAGCGGTCTAATCGATCGATATTGTCGAATACAGTTTCGAGCAATCTGAAAGGCTGGAAGAAGGAGTTCTTTTTTGTTCGAGGTCCCTATACTTCCCCCTCCGCTGAGTCACCCGAACCGACCACCTATGAGTGGCCTGGATAGCGGTCTTGGATTTATGGCAGGCGAAAACTTGTAGGGCGGATGAGTCACGAGCTTCCGGATGCCTTTTTGCAGACCCTCTATCCCGACCTTTACCAAACTGCTTTGTTGACCCAAGAGAAGGTGTTGAGAATGGCAGGGCTCAGCGAGTGTTCTTATCCTGCTCCTCCTACTAATTTTGGAGAATCACCAATCACTCCTTCTGATGGTCCGATTGACCAAGTTGCCCAGGCCGATGCCGAGGATCTTGCTTCAACTGTTCTCCCAACCTTAGGTATACTATTCTTTTTGCTATTACTCAATTGACTTTCTATGGCTCGAAATTTAATCCATTCTTAATTTCACCGCCGAGATTGTTGAGAAGTTTCGGACCTCTGTAGCTGGTTCGGTCGTTGCTTCATTTTCTTCAGAATCACAAGGCTTGCCTCGGAAGCAGAAAAAATTGAGGGCTACTCTTATGATTGAAGGAGCCAATGCCAGAACTCACAATTCTGCAGTTCCGAACATAGCTACAGGCTTTCCTCGAGCGGTTGCCGAGGGAACTTCACAATCCCAAGATGCCGGGCTTCTATGATCGGTATTTCCGGCCGGTACATCTGACCCAAATGCAGCGGGATGTAGCTATTACATGCTCCAGGGGATCCGATCCCGAGAGATTGTAGAAGCTCGGTTGGCCCGAAAAAGGAAGAGTGGGGATCCCGAGTCCTCGAGAAGGGTTAGGCCATTTGGTCAGAATCCTGGGCCAATTCAATGTCGACCTGGCCGCACCGAGCTGTATTTAGTAGACTTTATAGAGGATCATCTTCGCGGACCGAAGGCTGCTGGGTTTCCGGAGGACGGGACCATCGAGTCCAACCTTGGCCCTAATGGTGAGCATACAGTGGACAAGTCCTTCCGAATGCTGATGGACGGGAGATTTAAGGATGATATCACTGAGCTCTTCCAGAGGGACGGGTTTCAAATCATGGGCGACTACGCTTACGCACATCAAAGAGTATGTTTTCTTCTCCGACTATAATGTCGTCTTTTCCAATATCTTGTTTTATTATCGAAGTCTTGTTTTCTTTACAGGCTGGAGACTTATTTACTCATCAATCTTACCGATTAGCCGCTTTAGAAGAGGAGTCTCGTCAATTTCAAAACGCTCTTGTTGACATTCTGAAAGAAGAAGCTGTTAAGGCCGATCAGCTGAAAGACATTTCTTCGAAGCTTTCTGATGTTGAGAAGGAGCTCGAGGATGCTCGAAAAGAACTTGAAGGAAAAAGGGCCCTCGAGGGTGAGGTAGCAAAATTAAGGTCGGATCTTGAGTAGGCTAAGGCATCGTCCGATCAGGCGTACGCCCGAGGTCGAGAAGAGGGCAAACTACCAGCTATAAGGGAGTTATTGGAGTCGTCATTTCTGGACGCCTTAGTTCGTTTGCGATCGGGCGAAGTCAACCAAGCCTTCTATTATAAAGGAATTCAGCAGCTCATCGTAGCCGGAAGGGTTCAAGGCACTATCGATGATTATCTTCCTTACATGGACCCTTATAAGAACATTTTTGGGGAAAATTATAAGGCTTCCTCCCTTCCTCCCAGAATTGAAGGTCTAGATGATCATGAATTTGCTCCGTTCCTTACTGAGTTCGGGGTTCCGATGCCCAACCCTGATATGCTCGAATCCGAAAGTCCGGAGGAAAAGGATGAGGATGTGGACATCGAAGGTGAAACCAAAGATCATATTGTCCAAAATATCGATCCATCATGGGCAAACAGCCCCAGCTCTGAGGACCAAAGCAGCGGCGAAGGGGACGATAGCTCGACCAGCTCTTCTGATGATAGTTCGGAGAGCAATTCCGAGGAAGAGGGCGAAAGGACAGAGAAAGGTCGTGAGTCTAGTGCCGAAGAGTCTGATCACCGATGAATATAGTAGGACTTTATTAATCCTTATATTGTAATTAGTAGATCCATGTGTTTTTCGTTTTCTCAACTGTATGCACTTTTTTTCCTTACCTTTCTTAAATCGAGTTGTTATCTTAATTGAGAGGAGCTTTTGTTACCTTATACCGAATTCTTCTTTTTAGGCGATGATCGTTTATTATAATGCTGGCTGGGTACTTCCTTTGTTATAAATACCAAAGTTATTTCGGGGAACGCAAGTTTCCATATGCCAAAAGAACAGTCTGTATGTCGAAAGAAGGACCTTTCGAACGTATTGAAACACGTACCTGATCAAAATATCTTGAAAGGGAATAAATCTTTTGTCTCTGTTTTCATCGGGATCTAATTTTTTTTACTCAGGTTAATTTCGTAATTTGCTCGTTCCTCTATGGAGGGCTCGAAAGATTTTCTTCGGGCATGAATTTCTGCACCAAAGCGATTTTTGATTTTCCGATCGTATAATGAGCTGACTTCCACTTCCCCCTTTTTTTTTTTTTTTTTTTTTTCAGAAGAAAGATCAATGTATTCCTCGGGAAGCTGAACAGTTACTTAATCCAGACCGCATAAATTTCTACATCTCATCCGTTGGATTGCGTAAAATTGCTCCTATAAATGAGCCCTCTTCATTCCTTAGATGGATCCTTCTCCTTTTGGTAGGGTTTTCTTCGATCATGTCGATCAAAGAATATTCTTTTTCATCCCAAGACTTTGAAATCCGAGTTAGAACGTATTTTGCAAATCACAAAGTATTGAGTATTTTATCATCGACTAGGATATCTGTAGACGAAGAAACATTCAACCTTGAAGGCCAACAAGGTGCATTGCTGACCATCCACGGCCCTGACAATTTCGTTGGTTCTTCGAAGAGTGAGCCATTATTTCTCCGGCACTGTTCTCATAATGGGGGACCTGTTGCCCCAATGTCCGCTAAGTGTGTGGGATGTTCCAATTCTATAAATGGGTTGGTGTTTGGACTGAGCTATTCGATCTCAAGCATCGAACTAGTCCTTCAACTTTCCCTTCCGATTATCAACCAACACCCAATATTCGTTATCCTTGTAAATCTTTCGAGTAATGGTATTACCGCAAATTTCCCCTTATATAATGATTAACGGATTAAGGAGCTCGGTAGCTCCCACTTGCCAAGCCTAAAGAAGAGCTTAATCGATCTCCTAGCTAGGAAAGTTGGACCAACTGGATTGGGTTTAGTCAAAATCAGGACTCGTAGCTTGTAATAGGATCGAAGTTTTCTTCTTGTAAGTTGTAATAGGAACGAAACCGTCTTATTGTAGCTTGTAATAAGATCGAGACTTTTGCTCGTAGCCTGTAATAGGGTCGAAAAGTAGTTTTACTTATTCAAAGATCCTTTACGAGATTCTTGCTTTGTTTGATCTAATGTCCTTTGTTTTTGCGATCGTGTGTGTGTTCCAGACTTTGATAAGTTTGAATGAACTCTCTAAACGGTTCCTCATTTCTCGGGAATCGCAACGGTTGTCAAATCTTATCCATTCATTTCACGAATCATCCGCCGTTCGATTCCTTTCAATTTTTGCTATAAAAGGCTGTCATATCTTTGAAATTATCTCATTCATCGTACTGGCACTTTATTGGTCCGATCATGGTGATCAAGATCATTATTCAATTAAGTCAAGTTTTTTAGCTCAGACTTCGAACAATCTTTGAAAAGAACCGAACCGTTTCGAGCTCGCTTAGAATATCGTCAAGCAAATATATTTTCCATCTGGAAGGCCAATAAGCCAAATCCATGGAGTCCGCAGGTTACCGCGTAGGTTCCCGATCAGGGACCTATTGCCACAATGCATTTAGGAAGACGCATTGGGGAGTGAACGTCGAAAAATACAGTTATTCGACAAACTGTTCGTTCGCCCCTTTGTCCTCGGAGGATCGCAAATAAAGTTGAAAGCCTGCGGGTCCAAAGGAGATTCCATGCTCGGAGCTGAGTTATTTCGAACAACCGATAGGAGAAGGGACCGAAAATTTCATAGGATTGTAGGAAGTAATGGGATTTTTATGTAATATATATTAGCTTTTATTACGCTCAAAATATATCTCCAATATTTTGTGTTTTTGAATTCTTGTATCTCTGTAATGATATTTATAAACGCCTTTTTTCCTTTCCTTGTTGATTGAGCAAGCTACAATCGGATAAATTCTCATCTTCAATAATTCGACCTTGAATATTTTGAATTAATCATGAGAATAGACGAACACCCCTTTTCGAATGAGCAAAGAACAAGTATTCTAGTAATCGAGCAATTATCCTTCTCTTGAAAATTTCTAAGTATGAGCACTCAATTGATCCTTAGCAGTGCCAAATTTCCAAAGTTGGTAGAGCTCTTTATTTCGAGAATTTCTTACCCATCATAATTCCTCATTAATAATAATTGTATTATCCGTTCGGATTATTATCTATCCGAGAATTGTTATTCAACAAACTATAACCTTTGAACTGTTTCTGATGTCTTGCTTGTTGTGATCGAAGGGCCGGACCGATCATAGCCTTTTTTATTCAAAGATTACTAGTTATTAGTTGAAAATCTGAGCTGGTGTTCGAATCGCGATTCCTTGATAATAACGCCATGGGTTTTCTAAATCGGTTTCATATTTCGAGCTCGTGCTAGTAAGGGTTGAATTTTAAACAAATATTCTTGATTTCGGCGTTGCCCCTTTTTAAAAGGATAACATATAAAGATTTCTTGAACGATTTCTTTTGGACATAACCCTCCTTTTCGTGCCCACAAGATTATTTTTTCTCCCAACCAAACAGGACCCTATTTTTCGGGAAATGTATCGGTCAGTTCATTTATTGTTTACATCATAACCGTCCATGATCTGTCATCTGGGCCGTTGGTTCTAATCCTTCGCTGCTATAAATAGTTCCAATTTGTTTATGTAACATTCTTCATTCCTCTCTTCATGCTTTGTTCAACCATCATGGCTCGAGTTTTACCTTTGTTAAGAATGATTTGTATTACCTCTGAGATAAAGGAGTTTGAAATTAGAATTCGAACCCTGTTTTTCGATCCTGGTTCCTTTGGTGTAACCTTTTTCGCTTAGAATATCGACAGGCATAAGAAATTGCACCTAGAATACCGGCAGGCAACCTGTTTTCTTAGATATACCCTATCTGAGATGGGTTAAAATTCTGGTTTTCTGGCGTAGCGTCTGATCTGGCAGTTGGTTAACCTCAGAGGAGCTCTTTAAATCTGGAGCATCAGCTTCCTCGAGGGCTTTCTTGAAGTATAGTTCCTTCAAGATTGCCTGGGGTAATTCCGCTGAGGTAACTTTCCGCTGCTCTGGATCGGATTAGGTTGTAAATAATGATTATACCCAACAGTCATTATTTACAGATGAAGACCTAAGGTCGGTTAAAAGACCGGGAGATGGGCTCCGATCCGGCTTCTATCCCGTGCTGGAGATGGATGTGCGACACGTGGCGAGTGATTGCCCTGAAGAATTACTGCTGAGTTCTGCATCTGGAGCGATCTTAGGGAATGCGGACCGAACATGTCTATCTTTTACTCGTAGAATTTGTAGTAGGGTAGGAGTGATTGTACTGTATTTCTTGAGCTCGAATTTTAATATTATATTCCAGGCTTCACTTGTAACTTGTTCGAAAAATAACAATAATAAAGCTTTGTTTTTTGCTCGAATTTCGTTGTTTATCTTTTTACGTCTTCTCGATTTCTTTAGTCGAATATAAGTGAGGTTTGTCGAAACTTGATTGATTGCACCTTTGTGTAGTTAACTTGAAGTTATCTAACCCTTCCCTTCGGAATCATAATTTTCCTCGGTGGTCGAACGGTAGTCCAAATTAGGTTGCAACTTCGAGGATTTATATAATTTGTTACCGTTGCATCAACGTACTTTTACTGATATTTTATCAATTGCAGGATCCATTCCACTAAAAATAGCCATCGACCAAGGGAACGAAATCAAATCTGTCCCAACTGATCGAGAAAAGTATCTGATAACCGATAAATAATCTATAGATTATGTGACTGATCGAGACATGATCCGAGATGATAGTAAATAATTTATAAATTCCGACCGCGATTGATTCGTGTAATTTATTCTGAGATTACTAATTTTGATAATCGGAAAAATAAATTTCGAGCGTTAATAGGCTGTAACTTCACAGACTCTCATAATCTATTGTCGTTAAATGATGATCAAGCTGATCGGATTAACTCTGTGTTGGATAGTTGAGAACGATATTTGTAAAACTTCTTGTTCATTTATGCATTATCGCTCATTGATTAATTTTGGAAAATAAATCCAGTAATGGGATAAACGAACTAGACAATTGTGGAATAAAACCACCAATCTGAAGATCGAAAATTCACACTATCGGTCTTAGCAATAGCTTCCAATCAATAGCTTCCACCCTTTATATTTATTTCGATCTAAAGGGGGCATAGCAACGGCTTTCACCCTTAGTCGTTTTTATCGGTCATAGCAACAGCTTTCACCTGAGGGTCTTAGCAACAACTTTCACCCTTTATACTCGTTTCGATCTAAGGGGCATAGCAACGGCTTTCACCCTTAGTCGCTTTTATCAGTCATAGCAACAGCTTTCACCTGAGGGTCTTAGCAACAGCTTTCACCCTTTATATTTATTTCGATCTAAGGGGCATAGCAACGGCTTTCACCTTTAGTCTTTTTTATCGATCATAGCAACAACTTTCACCTGAGGGTCTTAGCAACAGCTTTCACCCTTTATACTTGTTTCGATCTAAGGGGCATAGCAACGACTTTCACCCTTAGTCGCTTTTATCGGTCATAGCAGCAGCTTTCACCTGAGGGTCTTAGCAACAACTTTCACCCTTTTTATTTATTTCGATCTAAGGGGCATAACAACGGCTTTAACCCTTAGTCGTTTTTATCGGTCATAGCAACAACTTTCACCTGAGGGTCTTAGCAACAGCTTTAACCTTTTTTAGTTATTTCGATCTAAGGGGCATAGCAACGGCTTTCACCCTTAGTCGTTTTTATTGAGACATAAAGATTGGCCATAATAAATTTCTTGACTATAACGAAATAATAATATTCCTGGTGAATAAGTTCTCCATTGAATAGATAACCCTTTGTGATATTAGATAAGCGAAGACAAGACGAGATAACAAGATGGCGTATATTCCCCAAGATTGTATAGTTTTCCCTGTCTATAATAATATACTCCCAAACCGTAAATAAGACTTCCATACGTGAATAAGACGTCAATAAGATAGATAATCCTTTTACCCCGCATTTCCGAACCATGTTTCTTGCTAAATTCGTATCAAGGGAAAATAAAATAGAGCTCGATTAGCATTTTTCCCGATCTATCAGGAGCAATCCTCCTGATGGCAACGTATAAGTTTACTGTAGGAATCCTCCAGAATGTTCGAAATAAGATTATAATTATAGAGGCTGTCGATATCTTTACCAACGTTGGTGGCTCTGTTTTCCGATTATAATCTAGCTAGAGCATCGTATGATCCTAATTCAGACTTTACATTGGCGATGGCTTCGTGGGTCGGAGCACTGTCTTGCGGAAGAATTGGCCTATTTTCTGGCTGTTGAACCGCCCCGGATAGACTATCAGACTTATTGTTAACTGAATCCTGAACCCCCGCAGCGTGGGGTGGTTCTCCTCTGTTATATGTATTCCTCCTCGTAGTAGGTATTTTTCGATCTAACACCCAAATAAGGCCCCTCGGTGGGCGCCAATTGACCTTACGCAAATTCGTAGTATGATCGTTATTAATGGAATAAATACAATTAACACTATAAAATAGAAGAAAGATCAATGTATGTGTATATTCCGAATGTAGGGATATTATTTACAAGTATTGGGGGTCCTATTTGAGCATTATAGGATGCCGTACAAGCTAGAGGGCGAAATACATATAAAATAGCCGAGCTATAGCTTCGAATGTAGTGCACCTGGGAAAGCGTATCTGCAGTCATAAATGCATGGGGTATTTATAGCCGGGGATGTGGATCGGTCCATAGCCGTGGGCCTGGGATTGGCACAACAGTAACATTTAATCAATCACTGCATCCAATAGAACCAGTTACCTTGGCTCCATCCCGATCTCGAGTCCGCATCCTCGGCGTCGAAAATCCGGTTCTTTGAACGTATACTAGTAATAATAGATGGGGTCCGAAATATCCATCATCACAATATTTGAGATGGCGGCCTAAATTCATCAATAATTTAGGTCGAAATAATGAGCCTTAATTTGCATTTTTCAGGAGTTTTCTTTTTAATTTTAACTCTGTAACAATGGCTTTACTCTTTAGAATTTCTTTGTAAGCTCTTTCCGATCTAAGAATCGTAGCAACAACTTGCATTCCTAGTATTTTCGTGACATTTTTTCGATCTCAGGGTTGTAGCAACAACTTTCCCTCTAAGTCTAAAGATTTTCATTTTTATGAGAGTCATAGCAACAACTTTCACTCTTAGTCTTTTTTGATCTAAGAGTCGTAGCAACGACTTTCACTCTTAGTCTAGACATTTTCATTTTACACAAGAGGCATCGCAATAGCTTTCAATCTTGGTATTTTGTATTTTACGAGAGTCAGAGCAACAACTTTAACTCCTTTTGTCTCTTTTTTTAGATCTAAGAGTCGTAACAACGACTTTCACTCTAAGTCTGGACATCTTCATTTTACACAAGAGGCATAGCAATAGCTTTCACTCTTGGTAATTTATATTTTACGAGTGTCATAGCAACAACTTTCACTCTTTCTGTGTCTTTTTTTTAGATTTAAGAGTCGTAGCAACAACTTTCACTCTTAGTCTGGACATCTTCATTTTACACAAGAGGCATAGCAACAACTATCATTCTTGGTATTTTCATTTTTATGAAAGTCATTGCAACAACTTTCACTCTTTCTGTGTCTTTTTTTTTTTTTAAGATCTAAGAGTCGTAGCAACGACTTTCACTCTTAGTCTGGACATCTTCATTTTACACAAGAGGCATAGCAACAACTTTCACTCTTGGTATTTTCATTTTTATTAGAGTCATAGCAACAATTTTCACTCTTTTCTTTGTATTTTTTCGACCTACGAGTCGTAGCAACGGCTTTCACTCTTAGTCTAGGCATTTGTTTTTTACTTCGATCTCCAAACTAAGATATTCATTGGAATATATAATTTTTCCTTTTATTTATTACATAAACATATCATATATATTTACATAGTAGATATTAAATTTCTACCATTAGAAATTCCATAAATGCCAATATTTTCTTTTTCTTGAATCTAGTATTCAAATTTCATTAGATTCAATTCTATAACTAAATCTAATATAATTAATGATGATATTTTTTAATTAACTAATTCTAAGTTAGTTAATTAAATATCATCTAATTAGTTCGGAGTTTCTATTTTGGGAAACTATTTCCAAAATGCAATGTGAATGGATTTGTTCTAATTTCTTAATTCAAATGTAGATTAACAGGAGTCGTGGTTGAGTACCTATGGACATGCTCCAATAAATCGAATAATTTATTAAACTCTTTAATATAATTAATTCGATCTATTAATTCCAAGTGACTCCACTAATGACTTGTAATTGCACTCTTGTCATTACAATATATTTTACTCAAAAGATCAAGATAGTCCATTGATATAATCACAACATGCAATTCGATCCTCCAATAATTGATTCGTAATTAGAGCTAGGCATAATTACCGTTTTGCCCCTCTAATTACTTCTTTATCCTTAAGTTCCATTAGTTCACTAGTAAACAGTTTGATTTATGAACTTATTCATGAATCAGAGCGCTCTACTGTTCAGTTTCAGAACTAACACTTAAGGGAATCAATATTCTAGCTTCGCGCAAGAAGGGTTGGATTCCTGTTGCGGATTTTACACATGCAAATAAACGCAAGTGCACGTATCGAACAAGTAATAAATAGTAAGTATAAGAGTATCGTCTCCACAGTTACTTGACTAATATCTACCAATTCCAATTCCTAATTTACTTTTAATCGATTCCAAATTCAAATATATTCTTGGGTTTTAATTAACTAGATTAACTAAATGATTTAACTAAATGATTTAACTACTCTAAGTACTTGGATTAAGTTCGAATAATGAGAAGAGAAACTTAGGGTTATAATCCACTATGTTTTCTATCGATTGCTCAATTGAGATTTTCGTATTTATTGTGGTGACAAGAGTGCTACCCGAGGATTCAAGTATATTCCTATGTATCTTCCGAATTACGTAAGAACCTAATGTATTATACAAATCGATCCTATTCCTCGGTGATTCATAAATAACACAAAGCATTAAACACGAACCTCATGTAACGGGTATAAACGCCTTAAGTATATTCCTATACTAAGAGTCGTTTACTATTCAATTTCCTATCTAATCCTAATCTCCCTTTTCCAAGTTCGAAAAGAATATTAAATCTAACAACTAGGTGATCAGTCAAGTTGCAAGCATAGAGAACGAAATTAAATCAAACACAAGAATTTCCCCTAACTACGAATAATCCAATAAAACTAATCAAAGTAACATAGTTTCATAAAAACCCTAGATCATAAAGAATTAGTTCATGATAAATATAAGAAGAAAATAATAAAGGAAAACAAATATGAGTTCATGTGGTTTTATAGACAAAACGATGAATCCAAGATAAAGATCTTCAATATTGCGTTCTTCTTGCTTGGGTGATCTTCAGGACTTCTCTCTTTTCTTCTTCAATCTTTCTCCAAGTAGATCTTTGATGTTGTAGGTGTATTCTATGAAAAAAGTATGTTTAGAGCTGATCAAAGATGTGTAATTTCGTGACCTAGAAGTCCTTAAATAGATCAACCAAGTTGAGTCCAAGTAGGAGACTTTGGGCCCAAGAATTCCCTTAAAAGCCCGCTGAAAATCGCGTCAGATTTGCGCGACAGTTTTGCAAGTGTCATAACTCTCAGCTCCGAACTCCAAATCAAGATCCGTAAAATCTATGGTGTAGCTAACTCATTCCTCTACATCATAGTCGAAATTCAACTTCATTGAAGCTTCCTTGAATGAGTTATGGTCCTCGGAGTGCATAATAACATTTCTGACAGCTTCTTCGTTCTTGCACTACTTGACTCAATTTTATCTTTAATTCGTTGTTCTTCACTTCCAATCATGTCTTTAGATCCAAAATAGCTTAGGCCTAGAAATATGAACACAATATACAAGAAAATATCTCAATTCATGCACAAAACAAATAAACCAATTACTCGAGCGACAAAACACAAAACTAACCAAAATTGCCTAAAATTCTATCAAAACTCTAATAAGAATAATCGAATGAGTTAAGGAAATAGACTTGATAACACTGTTTTCACATAGTTATCAATTCCATATCTGTAGAACACATTCCAAGCCATTTATCTCAACGGATCTTCAAGACATAAGTTTTAGGCTCGACATGGTTACGGGCCATTACATATATGTCAAAATAACTTGTTAACATAAACAGGAGTTTATGCCTATTCAGGATTTAGATCAATTTGCATAGGATCATCAGTTGACATGTTCTAGAACCATAATATCAACGGTTTCTTATTTATAATTCTAGATCATGTCTGGTCCAGTCCTATGTAATCGAATTATACAAAGTACCTAAACCTTCGATGTCTCTACATCAGTAACTCGGATCAAAATTACTACATTGTAAATGTTTCGTGGACAATACTAGTAGTGTTTAATTAAAGATCCCAACTTTAACTCACTACGAACTTTTTAGTCTATTAGCTATAACTTAAATCCTCCAGTATAATATTTATACTTAAGTCATAATCTCTTTAATAGACTTGAAATTTTCTGATGTTTATATTATGCATTTAATGCATAGTTGAAATGATTATATGAAAAAAATAATTTCAAATTTATTTATTTATTTCAATTAAAGAATGTCAAATACATGCTTTAACAATATCATGCCTAACAATCTCCCACTTGTTCTAAAGCATATGAGATATGTCTTTCAAACCCATTTGCTCCAAATGTTCTTCAAACGTATTTGAAGGCAAAATTTGGTAACACCTTTTAGCTGCTTCACAAGCTTCTATTCAGTTTATACACTTATATAGTACAAAGTTGTTTCAAATAACAACTATACCATCATGATGTCGACTTTCGACTTTCGTTGACTAAGAGTCAAAATCAATTATCCTTCAAGGTTCAGGTCTTCACCTTAATACACGAGCATATATTACATTGCTTTTCCTAGGATCTTTGAGAATACGTTTCGCTCGAACTCATCGTTTTTAACGATATATGATATCATATGTCATTCCCAATGAGATAGACATCATCAATATAAACTACTATGAAAACCCATTTCTTTTCTTTGATATACTTGTTTACTCAAGGTCCATCAATTGTTTTCCTCAAATCAATGGGCTTTGATTGTTTCATCAAACCATAGATTTCAGGATTTACATGCTTGCTTAAGTCTACAAATGGACTTTTGCATGATGGAATAGTGCCCTGCAAGCCAATACATTTAGCTTGTACTGGAACTATCATTATCTTTCTTTAGTATAAATGACTTAGTACGCACGTTTATTTATATGTGTATAAGGATAAACAATGGCCAACTTCATCTCTCGCGAATACATTTAAGCGATTGGTTGAAACCATTAGATTACATTAGACTATGGGACGATTCACTTCAGTACTGAGTGCAATCATGAAACAGTCTCAAAGTTCGTAATAATAAAACTGTTCCAAGTCATAGATTCCGAACGAGACGGGGTATCGTAGGAATCGCCAAGACTTGTACAAATATGCATGATTCACATGGAGTGAATTTGTAGCGTTTCATGAGCAAGGCATTTGAGGCCAGTGCATATGAACGCATCGAACGACCCGAACAGAGAAACCCATTGTGGAAGCGCATGTCGCATATCGGTGATGGGATGTTTCTCAAGGATTATAATAGTGTACGATTTAGTCCTTTGACTTGAGGTGCTAGGGCGAATTCGGTGCATGAAAGTGCATACTTAGATCTAGGTATAGGCCACTTAACTTGGTCATAACATGCCTAGGTTGGGTACGTATGGACATGTACGCGAGTGGTTAGTACCAATATGGAATCTATTGACTCATTGTAATGGATGAGAGAATTTCCTATACGATTCTTAGATAATATATCCAAGGAATCTACGGCCGTAGTCGGTGACGGATTTGGAAAGGGGTTTCCAAATTTAGAAGTCACACTGGAATATTATCCTGAATTAGAAAGTATAGTTATCGAGACAAATTTAGAGGTGCCGATCAATTCACACACCCTAAGTCTTGATCGGGAATATTAGTCGATAGAAGGACCGTATTTACATGGTAATTATATGAGACGAGGTTCACAAGTATCAATTCACCTGAAGTTGGGCTTCATGGGCTTGTGGCTAGACATCGACCATGAAGTGTAGGTACTCCTGATTTAATAGAGGATTTGATTATAGGAGTGGTCAATTAAAGGTTGTTTGATTGACCGGAGCAATTTATTGTTCATAAATTAAATCACGAAGAATTCGTGGGCCTGCTCGCAATTGATGGTGAACCCAGAGGGTCACACACAATACAATTGGACGGTGACTGTTGAAAAAGGAAATGAAAGGAATTAATTGATTTAAAGGTAATTAAATCAATTAAATGAATTAAAGTATTTAATTCAAGTGGGAGATTAATTAATTAGTTGACTTAATTAATTAAATACTTAATTAAGTTGCTAATTAATTATATAAAAGAAATATTAATTTATTTGGATTGAGCATTTAATTAAAGTTGTTAATTAAATGAAAGGCTTGCAAGACATGGGCCTTTAATTAAAGCCCATAAGGAGTCTTGCAAATCTAGGCCAAATAGAACTCTATAAATAGAGTTCTACTAGAGCTCAGAAAGCTAACACCCTAGCAAAAACCCTGACCTCTTTTCTCTGACCTAGCAGCCCCCTCTCCCTGCGCCGCCAAGCTAGTGCCGCCGCCACCTTGCTGCCGTGAGCTGCCCTAGCGCCGCCGCCGCCTCTCCCTTGTTCCACCGTGCTAGATCTTGCCTTGCCAAGTTGATCTGCACAGTCCTGCAACAACAAATCTCCTAGATCCAGTTCTGAGCCTAAGACTAGGAGGTGTTACCAGAATCCAGTTGGTGTGGACTATCTTTGGAGGTGAGACATTTGGATCACTCCCGTGAACCAGATCCAGATTCAGAATCAGAACTGAAGGTTGCCACCACCTTGCCTGTGGTGAGGTAAATCGCAAAAACCCCCTTGTTTAATTCAATGTGTGTTTTTGTTTCATGCTTGCGTATATATAATATGGAGATTCTTATATGGGACCTTGGGTGGTTCGAAAAATTTTAAAATTCCGCACTGTATGCTGTTCTGACAATCGAGGCAACCCAACCACTATTCCAACAGTGGTATCAGAGCCAACTCCATCATTATTATACGAAAAGCCTGAACATAATGTGTTTTTACCATATATGTTTAATTATGTATATGTAAACTCGTGATAATTATGTTCTGTAAATTGATTCTTACTTGTTATGACTAGATCTATGATTGGGTAAAACTGCTTTTTCAGATCTGTGTCGATTTTATAGTTTTTGAAAACTTCAGTACTATTATGCAAAGTAATCGCATATTAGGGTTTTTAGGGGCTGAAAATTAAATTTTTTCAAATCTGGAAATTTCAAAATTTCTGCACTGTTTTGCAAATCTGGTCGCACATATTTTTGGGGTCATTTTGTAATTTCCGAAAGTTTGGGGACTGTTTTGCAATTACCAAAAATTCAGGGAAAAATCAAAAATTTTCAGAATTCAAAATTTTATTTTCTGGTAGCTGCCCGAATCTGGTCAGGGGTGTTTTTGTAACTTTTTAAAAGTTTTGGGGTCAAAGTGCAATTTTTGAAAGTTGAGGGGCGAAAATGCAATTTTCAAAAGTTGAAAAACAGAATCTGAATTTGAGCAGAAAATTTATTTTTGTTTACCCGAATATTTATTTTGTCATAATTAGTAGTGACTAAAAAGTAAGAATCATAGGAAGTTAGTTTTAAAAGGTTGTTTTAAAATTAAGAAAGAAATAGGTAAAAGTTGTTTGCATGTTTCTTGCTCTACATGAATTGTTTACGTGGTTTTCGATCGAGCCGAGCCTTAACCTTAGGTTAGATGTGATTGGTTTAATTTATTGTTTGGTTTTTATTGGGCCTGCGAGCCTATTGTGTTTTTGGGCCACTTTGAGCCTTTGTAATAGAATAGGATTTTACTGCTTTCCTAGTTTAGGATGGAGGCCCGTTTACAAGCAAGGTGGGAACCCAAGAAGATATGAAGGCCATGTATGCGTGGTACATTGTGTAATAGCATAGGCCTGTTTGCAAACCCTTTAGATTGACCAATAGGGCCAACATCATTGGCTCGATGATGGCCCACATAGGAGGCTCCCGATCGAAAACATATTGTGGTAGTATGCATGCTAGGCTTGTATGACATTTATTTATTTGTCGATTTATATTTAGCTTGTATGAGATGCGCGCTAGAATCTAGATCGTAATAAAAGATAAAGCATAATTGAATCGGTGAGATCTCGAGGAGTGTTAGTATAACTTTCAAACCAGAAATTCCCCTCTCGAATTAAATATTAAGTCATATTGGATTAAAATAAAATGAAGTATTTATATAAATCCAAGTCTTCCATTAATAGGGACTAGCGTATGTTGTCTACTTATCGATAGAGGTGATCCAGAGTCTGGCACCCGAGTCGAAGAAAGGGACAATACGTAAAATTCCTTGACTCCTATTTTTAAACACGACAAGGGTGAGGACTGGTCGGGATGTGAAGATCGACCGATAACTAGTTACGGAGAATTCACGACCGGGCCCGTTGCTCATCATGATTGATGGGTTAGACTTAACGATTAGTAACACTTATGATGTAGCAGTGCTAGATAAGTGCGAAAACCGAGGCGAAATAGCTTGAAGGTTGTGGAGTGACCCAATTAGCAATAAGTATGCCTACCTGGGGAATTGGTTGTATGTCCACGAGTCGTGGGTGCAATTAATTGCCGCTGGAACGTCAAGACCTACTAGGAAATAGAATTTCCTGAACAATTGAAGGGGTAATTGTTTCGATAAAATAGTGGGAGAACTTTTACGATAGAAAATCCAAACTTCGTAGATTATAAGTATTATTCATTAACTAGTCCACTGAATCTTTGTCTTCTCTTTAGGATACTGAGATATCTATAATTATCCATTTTACTATTTATCCTCGACCAATAAAATAACTGGATCAAAATATCGACTAGGCAAGAAACTTGAGAATTGTCTTAAATTCCAAAAGTGGGAATGATGTTCTTAAACGACGAGCCTATGCCTTATGCGCTTTTGAGATAAGTCAAAAAGAGAAACGAATCACCTATAGAATATGGGAATATTAATGATCGTTTTCTCCTATAAAGATTAATCTAAAAAATGAAACGAATCACCTATAAAGTATGGGAATCTTAATGATCGTTTTCTCAAATAAGCATCAAGATTGAACGAGCAATGGAAGCAACATGAGTAGCATGTCTGAAGCTTCTGAAGCAAACCTCAAAAGGCCTGTTTTGAGGACCAGTCTTATGAAACAGACCTCCACCTCAAAAGGCTTGTTTTGAGGAATAGTTTTGAATCGATATGATTCGAGACTTCTAAGGAATTGTTTCAAAACTCGAGAATAAATGAAGGAACTAGTGTCAAGGATCACTGTCTTTGTTTTATCAATCTAGTTGAAAACTGGATCGATTAAACGTAAGCCTGCAAGTGATCTTAACATTAACTTCCTCCTAAATTCTCCTCCTGCTCATTCAAATGACTCTTGAAATACACTGATCTTATTTGATAAGTCGATCACATTTCATGAATCAACCAAAGTACTGGTTAAAGGCAAATAGGATAAACATGTCATGATCGTTTACACTTCATGGACTAGGAAGTCAAAGAAGAATAAAATGAAGAAGAATTTATTCTCTTCTAAATACGACCATAAAGGTAGTCAAAAGAACGCAAGTAGCCTAAAAGTCGAATTATCCCACTGGATCTAAGAAAGGCACTGATATGTTTAATTGATTAGATGATCTAATTAATTAAGCAACGTTACAATTAAAGGGTTAATTGAAAGGGAAAGGGAATCAATTAAAGAAGTTAATTGAAAGGAAGTAAATTAATTGAATTAAACCATTGACTCAATCTTATTGAATTAATGTGTGAAATTCAATTAATACAAAGATAATAATCCATAACTCTATACGTTAGACTTGGACACATCTCCAATAGTAGGATTCAAAAGTTGGTTTCACCTAAGCTTCTTGAAAAATAGAACTTGGATGAACTTCCAACCTGCGAATCATGTCTCAAAGGAGATATGACCAGATCTCCTGTCACAGGGAATCCAGAGCGAACCAAACAAAATCTGGATTTAATCCATGAATATGGATCACTAAAAGTTATTGTGAGAGGAGATTACTCATACTTCGTACCTTTTACTAATGACCTTGGTCGATAGTGAAAAATGAATCTAGTGAGATACAAATCCGAAAAACCAAGAAAGGTATTTCAATGCGAAGTAGAGAATCAACAAAGACATAGTATTATTCGATCTAATCGAGATAGCAAATACTTGTCAAGGATTCCTCAATTATCTCATTGAGAATGGGGTTCTCATACAACAAACTCCTCCTAAGACACCTCAACTTATTGAAGTGACTAAAGAGATGGAATCTAACATTGTTTAACATTGTTCGACCCATATTGAGTTTTGTTAAGCTTCCTTATGCATTCTAGGAGTTAGTCCTCCTGACTGCATCGAAGATACTCAGCAAAGTACCTTCAAAGTTCGTGCCTACAAAGCTTTACCAAGAAAGGTATGGCAAAATACCTCTATGCTCTTACCTCTGAGTATGGAGATCTACTGCCAATGGTAGAAACGAGAAAGGAAATAAATTGGCTAGTATATCCAATTTGTATATAATTGTGGGGTATCCAACGAAATCCATTGGATACTTGTTCCACGACAATGAGAAACAATCATTTCTCCTAGATATCCGTTCCTCTGTTGATGAAGTTCTCGTCAAAGGAAATGGAAACGTCATGGAACTTGATGAAGTCCAAGATTTGGACCCGTCCCTGCAAACAGTGGGAGTTAATCAAGAATTTACTGAACCTACCAGTACACCTACTCTTCAAAGGTCTGATCGAATTCGTAAGGAGCCAGAACGATTTGGTTTCATTCGCGAAAACGAGAAAGTGGAAAGTGATCCAAGGACCTATCAAGAAGCGATGTCAGACAAAGATTTGGATGCGTGGCTCGAAGCCATGCAACCCGAAATGGATCCCTTCCATTCCAACAAGGTATAAACCTTGATTGATCCACCCGAGGGATTTATCCCTATAAGTTGGTTATAAGTTGTAAATGGATCTTCAAACTTGGAATGAATGGAGAGATGTTGCATCTAAGAATTGACTAGTGGTAAAAAGGGTATTCACAATGTTCTGGAACATACTTTGATGGAACCTTTTCTCCATTAGCAATGTCTGAATCCATTTAGATTCACATTTGTTCTGATGAGATAGTCAAGACATTTGACTTCATCAAAACGAGTATGAACCATGAGTGTACAAAAGGATTAGTGGGAGCGCGATGAAGCTCATATTTTATATGTCGATAATGTTCTGGCTATCTGGTATGATATCGGAATGTTAGCACAGACGAAAGCATGGTTGTCCATGCAATTCTCCATGAAAGATTTAGGAGAAGCATCTTGCGTATTGGGATACGTATCTATGAAGTAGATCAGAAAAGATGTTGACACTCTCTAAATCTAAGTACATAGAATCTATATTGAAAATATTCAGTATGGAGAATCCATGAAAGGATTGCTTCAAGTGAGACATTGTATCCCCTGTTCCAAAATCGATGTGCCCTACATCAAATGAGAATAAAGGAGAATGTCTCAAATATCTTATGTTTCAAACAAAAGGTTGCATGTGGCATGCTTTACTATGTACTAGACCAGACGTAGAACTTGCTCAGGTATCGCGAACAGTTGCTAGTCAAACTCCAGTGAAGAAGTACTGGACCACCGTAAAAGATATCCTTAAGCTCTTGACAAAGACTAAGGATTTGTTCTTGGTCTACGGTGGTAGTGGAGAATTAAAAAAAAAATTCGAAGGATTTACTGATTCGAATTTTCAGTCTGATGTGGATGAATTAAGAACATCCATTTTTGGATACATATCTTGCATCAATGGGGTAACGGTAAATTTGAAAGGGTTCCAATCAAATCACCGTATCCATCCAAACCACTGAAGCACGGTATATTGCAGCATTAAATGTAGCATTAAATGCGGCTAAAGAAAGTGTTTGGATATAAAATTCATCCTTCGGTTGGATGTAGTGCCTAGCATTGCGAAGCTCATGATTATATTCCATGATAACATTGGAGCTATTGCTAAAGCAAAGCATTCGAGGTCTCACCAGAAATCTGAACACAATTGAAAGAAAGGTACCATTTGATTAGAAAAATCATTGGTAGAGTTAACGCGCGTAATGGATCGCGTCGACTCAGAAGACAACTTAGATGATCCACTAAAAGGAGACTATATCATGAAATGAGTTCGAAGAACATCTTTAAAAAGATGGGTCCTAGAAACGTTTGTGATTGACTTTAGGGCAAGTGGGAGATTGATGGAATAGTGCCCTGCAAGACAATACATTTAGCTTGTACTGGAACTATCATTATCGTTCTTTAGTATAAATGACTTAGTACACAGGTTTATTTATATGTGTATAAGGATAAACAATGGCCAACTTCATCTCTCGCGAATACATTTAAGCGATTGGTTGAAACCCTTAGATTACATTAGACTATGGGACGATTCACTTCAATACTGAGTGCAATCACGAAACAGTCTCAAAGGTCGTAATCTTAAAACTGTTCCAAGTCATAGATTCCGAACGAGACAGGGTATCATAGGAATCGCCAAGACTTGTACAAATATGCATGATTCACATGGAGTGAATTTGTAGCGTTTCATGAGCAAGACATTTGAGGCCAGTGCATATGAGTAGGTGGTTCAATGGAGGATTGAACGCATCGAACGACCCAAACAGAGAAACCCATTGTGGAAGCGCATGTCGCATATCGGTGATGGGATGTTTCTTAAGGATTATAATAGTGTACGATTTAGTCCTTTGACTTGAGGTGCTAGGGCGAATTCGGTGCATGAAAGTGCGTACTTAGATCTAGGTACGCGAGTGGTTAGTACCCATATGGAATCTATTGACTCATTGTAATGGATGAGAGAATTTCCTATACGATTCTTAGATAATATATCCAAGGAATCTACGGCCGTAGTCGGTGACGGATTTGGAAAGGGGTTTCCAAATTTAGGAGTCACACTGGAATATTATCCTGAATTAGAAAGTATAGTTATCGAGACAAATTTAGAGGTGCCGATCAATTCACACACCCTAAGTCTTGATCGGGAATATTAGTCGATAGAAGGACCGTATGTACATGGTAATTATATGAGACGAGGTTCACAAGTATCAATTCACCTGAAGTTGGGCTACATGGGCTTGTGGCTAGACATCGACCATGAAGTGTAGGTACTCCTGATTTAATAGAGGATTTGATTATAGGAGTGGTCAATTAAAGGTTGTTTGATTGACCGGAGCAATTTATTGTTCATAAATTAAATCACGAAGAATTCGTGGGCCTGCTGCCAATTGATGGTGAACCCAGAGGGTCACACACAAGACAATTGGACGGTGAATGTTTGTAATACCCCATAATTTTATATAAATGTAAAATGAATTCATAATTAAATTTTAATTTAAACATAAAAGTTAATTTATTAGGTTTGGAATGAGACTTATAAAGACTTGAGTGTTTCGTTGAAATAACGTAGGACTCTTGATTAAGCTTTGCTACATGTTACTTGTTCCTTTTCCGGTTATTAATGTTAATGTAATACCCCAGGTTTTAAGTTGATGTAAAATAATTTAAATTAATTGCAACAAAAAATGAGAAATCATATATTATTTCGAGATGGAGGATATTAGACATAATTACAATTACATGAACTTATTATTGCTAATGTAAGACTTAAGAGTATAATTCATTACTAGGACCTAAGTGTCAACTACTTATATATGTATATCAATATCTATCCTACGTAAGTATGTATCAATATATGTAGACCATAATTAATTCAAGAGCCTTTTAAAGGCAAGAAGCTTTATTATTATTTAAAAATAGAATGCATTCCTAAGTTAAGCATTACACCCGACAATTTTAATAGAGGAAGGTGACTCTTATTTAATTTAGGCACGTGTCCTCTTCTCCTTCTTTGTGAAGTTATATATATCCAATTTTACACACATTTTGAGGGAGGGAAAGAAAAAGACACACACACGAAATGGGGGGATAGGGTGTGCGATTTGCACACAGTCTCGAGAGAGAAAAAGAAAGAAAGAAGAAAGGATTGGCAGCAGCGGCGGGGATGGTTTGAAGGATCTAACACCAAGATAAGCAGGTAGGTGTCGGTGTTGCGTCGTTACAAATGGTATCAGAGCTTCGGCTCAAAAGCCAGGATAGGTTCCTCGGACTAGAGCTTTCCATTGGTACCACTATTCGTCAAAAACTATTGCCGGAAAAGAGACGGCGGTGGCGGCAAGTGGCGGCTTCAAAGTGGGCCTTCTTGCATGGAGGTTTTCCGACCATCCTTCCAATGATTAGGCTCCAAAATGGTGTTTTAGGCACAAAGGAGAATCGGGTGGTAATTTTGGCTCATCTTTCGGTATCAGGTTTTTGTCTTTAATTACTTGTAGATTCATTTTCTGTAAGGATGGTTCAAGTGACATGTGCTCGTGTAGGTTATATGTCTGATTTTTATGCGAATACTGAAAATTAATGATATACATCACTCTTTCTATTATGCGTTATATATATATATATATATATATATATATATATATTATATATATATATATATATATATATATATATTCTGCTCTAGGCTGATGGTAGGACATGTGATGCATTTAATAAATTATCATAATCATTAGTTACTGCTAATTAATAACGTAAATTGGTTATATTATGGATCATTGTCTTTTAAATTGCTGAGCTTTTAAATTTTTTTTTTTTTTTACTGTCCCTCTCCTTTTTGACCTTTTGCTTGAGTTAAATGTACCCGGTACGACTATATCTAATATGCCATTGTGGTGAACTACCATCACATATGGTACTTTGTTTAAATATCTATTCCATTTTTGTTTAGCAGGAAGGCAATAGAACATTATTGATTTTGATACTTTGCAATGTCTAAATTACATGTATTTTGCCATCTTGAATGATAATTGACATGTTTTTTGCAGTGACTACTTGTTCAAACTTCTTTTAATTGGAGATAGAGGTTAAAATAATGTTCATGTGATGGTGGTCGGTTTGGGTAAAACTTGATCTTTCATCAAGGGGATAATGCTATTGGTATACAAGATTTTTCGTGGCAGCGACCGGTCAATGCATTTCGTGATTCGTGAGTGATAAATTTTTCGTGGCAGCGACCGGTCAATGCATTTCGTGATTCGTGAGTGATAAATTTTTCGTGGCAGCGACTGGTCAATGCATTTCGTGGTTCGTGAGTGATAAAAGTTCGTGTAGTACAGCATCAACAAACCCAAATTTTGGGTCCCCTTTTATTGAATTTAAATTAGAGGGCACATTCCGAGGGGATCTCCTATAATCTTACTGACACGCGGGATGCTAATTGTTTGAAATTCGTATTTCCCATCAACAATTAGTTTTGGACACTTGATCTAAATTTCACATGGTTAATAAGTTCCCATCTAATCATCCTCTTTAGAAACTCATTTCATTTGGAAACATGATTCAGTTCATATATCTTGATCTAAATAAGTGAGAGAGAATTTGGGGGCCAAATTCTTTGAAGGAGGGGTGAATGTAATACCCCATAATTTTATATAAATGTAAAATGAATTCATAATTAAATTTTAATTTAAACATAAAAGTTAATTTATTAGGTTTGGAATGAGACTTATAAAGACTTGAGTGTTTCGTTGAAATAATGTAGGACTCTTGATTAAGCTTTGCTACATGTTACTTGTTCCTTTTTCGGTTATTAATGTAATACCCCAGGTTTTAAGTTGATGTAAAATAATTTAAATTAATTGCAAAAAAAAATGAGAAATCATATATTATTTCGAGATGGAGGATATTAGACATAATTACAATTACATGAACTTATTATTGCTAATGTAAGACTTAAGAGTATAATTCATTACTAGGACCTAAGTGTCAACTACTTATATATGTATATCAATATCTATCCTACGTAAGTATGTATCAATATATGTAGACCATAATTAATTCAAGAGCCTTTTAAAGGCAAGAAGCTTTATTATTATTTAAAAATAGAATGCATTCCTAAGTTAAGCATTACACCCGACAATTTTAATAGAGGAAGGTGACTCTTATTTAATTTAGGCACGTGTCCTCTTCTCCTTCTTTGTGAAGTTATATATATCCAATTTTACACACATTTTGAGGGAGGGAAAGAAAACGACACACACACGAAATGGGGGAATAGGGTGTGCGATTTGCACACAGTCTCGAGAGAGAAAAAGAAAGAAAGAAGAAAGGATTGGCAGCAGCGGCGGGGATGGTTTGAAGGATCTAACACCAAGATAAGCAGGTAGGTGTCGGTGTTGGGTCGTTACAATGTTGAAAAAGGAAATGAAAGGAATTAATTGTCTTAAAGGTAATTAAATCAATTAAATGAATTAAAGTATTTAATTCCAGTGGAAAATTAATTAATTAGTTGACTTAATTAATTAAATACTTAATTATGTTGCTAATTAATTATATAAAAGAAATATTGATTTATTTGGATTGGGCATTTAATTAAAGTGGTTAATTAAATGAAAGGCTTGCAAGATATGGGCCTTTAATTAAAGTCCATAAGGAGTCTTGCAAACCTAGGTTAAATAGAACTCTATAAATAGAGTTCTACTAGAGCTCAGAAAGCTAACACCCTAGCAAAAACCCTGGCCTCTTTTCTCTGACCTAGCCGCCCCCTCTCCCTGCGCCGCCAAGCTAGTGCCACCGCCACCTTGCTGCCGTGGGCTGCCCTAGCGCCGCCGCCACCTCTCCCTTGTTCCACCGTGCTAGATCTTGCCTTGCCAAGTTGATCTGCACAGTCCTGCAACAACAAATCTCCTAGATCCAGTTCTGAGCCTAAGACTAGGAGGTGTTACCAGAATCCAGTTGGTGTGGACTATCTTTGGAGGTGAGACATTTGGATCACTCCCGTGAACCAGATCCAGATTCAGAATCAGAACTGAAGGTTGCCACCACCTTGCCTGTGGTGAGGTAAATCGCAAAAACCCCTTGTTTAATTCAATGTGTGTTTTTGTTTCATGCTTGCGTATATATAATATGGAGATTCTTATATGAGACCTTGAGTGCTTCGAAAAATTTTAAAATTCCGCACTGTATGTTGTTCTGACAATCGAGGCAACCCAACCATTATTCCAACATTGCAGCTAACAGACTTTGTGCTCTTGGCCTTGATTACATCTTATAGATGCTCTCCTTAAGATAGCTATTCTGAAAAGCTATCTTCACATCCAATTTTCATATCATATAATAAATATTGGATGTGATGGAGAAGAGGATATGTGTGTGGAATTAAGCTTAGAAACACATGAGAAAGTTTCTTCATAGTCAACTCCCTCTTTTTAAGTATAACCATTTTGCTATCAGCCTAACCTTTTTGAAAGTCTATACCTCTCTTATTCTTATAGATCCAATTATATCAAATATATTTGATCTCATCATTTGGATCTACAAATTTTCCAGATATTATAGGATTCATTGCACCTTGCCATTTTTCCTTATTAGAATCCTCAATTGCATGCTTGTATGACAATGAATCATCTTGATTTGTGTCGTACACTACTAGAGGTACTTCTGATCATTCTCGTAGAAGGTGATTAGTCTAACTACCCTCCCACTATGACGAGGTACAAGTTGTTCTAATCAGGATTGTGTTATGATGGGGGCTATTTTACACCCTAAAAGATACTCGAGAAATCAAGAAGAACCAGGTCGGCCCGACTAGATATTCAGCCCAAGCACAGATCAACTATAATGGTCATCTCGACCTAATAAGAGCATCTCAACGATCTAGATTTGGAAGCCCGAAGTCTTGAGGGACATTAGTCTGAGTCCAATTATGGTTATGTTTCCTTGTATAACTAGGGAAGAAGATCTATATAAATCCACTACTTACATTGTATTAGGGCACGACATAGAATATCATACTTACGCCTACATACTTTGTAATACTTGATTAATCTAATAAGAGAGCCTTTGCTACATATATCACGTACTATTTCATATGTTATCACGTTGCGTTTTGTTCATCTATGAGTTGATCCATCCTGAGTAAATTAACTAAGCCCGTAAATCATATTCAGACTTACATTGATCATATTATTATTGGTATTACTGAACCTAACGAAATTCGATAAAATCAGTTGGCGCCCACCGAGGGGCTTAGTTAGTTATTCGATAGACATATGGCTTCCCCGGGGAAGAACGCACGCAACGACGGAATAAGCAACACTACGCACCCACCCCCACGAACGGATGGGTTGCACGAAAATACCGATGGTGAAGGCATCAACGACCCACTGGATGTACATCAACAACTGGAACTCGACCATCCTGCAGGTCAAGAGGATCACCCTAACTCGAATGCGCAGGTCCCTGTGAAACCACAAAATCCGATGGCGGATCCAGTCGCAGCAGAACCTGTAGTCAGAACATTCCCTCTTCCGTTACCGGAGAGGAAAGAAAAGCTCAGACAGTTAGCGCAGTTCATGAACTCTCTATATCCCGAACTCTTGACAATTCCCGAACAAGAGCCTAAAAATCCGAGAACAGCTCCGGCACAACCTGTTAGGAGAACTCAGAGGCCGGTCGATCACATCTCAGATCAGGCCGATAGCCCGTGGATCGATCGGCAATCTTTCGCTACTCCACACAAGAGTAACGGAACACCGATCGATAATCACATCCGAAGAAGACAAAATCGGGCAAGAGCCACTGGTCGTCCCATACATCGAGATTCGAAAGAAAATACTATTATCCCTATCGATGACGATATGGTCGATCCAGTACCAAGTCAACCGAAAACGTGCAGGTTTTGGAAAGAGAAATCGAAAAAATGGTACAAGAACGCGTAGAACAAAGGCTGCTAGCTACTCAATAACCATGGGCAAGAAGTAGAGAAGTTCAAGAAAGCATTGCCGCATGCTCCCCTTTTTGCAGAGAAACCAAGGAAGCACAATTGTCCGGACAAGTGCCAGGACGTCTGCCTCGTTACGATGGTACCACTGATCCGGACGATTACATATTCAGCTTTACAAATATAATGAATCTATACGCTCACTCGGCTGAATATACTGCTAAGCTGATGGTTACGACGTTTGAAGGGTTAGCATTGGATTGGTTTGTCAAACAACCAACCAATTCCATTTTTAGCTTCCGTGAATTATTTAACAAACTCACTCAACTATTCGCTAGTCAGAAAAGACAGAAACTCCCTATGAGTTATCTCGGAACCATCAATCAACAAGGAAGAGAATCTTTGAGGAGTTGGTTGGGAAGGTTCAATGTGGAGCTACTAAAGATCGATTCTCCTAATATCGACTATGTAATCTCAATATTATTCGATCTTACAAAGAATAAGCAATTCGGTAATGCCCTAAGTCGGAAACAACCAAGAACATTCGCAGAAATTATGAATTTAGCCTCGAGATATATGACTCAAGAAGAGATAAACTCCTTTAAAGACAAAAATAGGAGTAAAGCTTCGACGTCAGGGATAAAGCGACAGGATAAAGCTCCAATCCCAAAAATAATAGATTATGTCCGATCGCTCAGACGAGGGAATGTGTTTAAGAGGTTGGATTACAATCGCAATGATCAGGATAAAAGACCTAATGTCTATGCCAGACCCAGATCAACAGAGCAACCTCAAAGGAATCAGGTAGATCACATACACTAAGCTGAACGTTCCTAGGGAAGAAATCCTAGTGCTGCTCGAAAGGAACAATTGGATTCCTCCGTCTAAGAGAATTACGCAAGCTAAGCCCGGAGATAGAAATTAGAATTTGTATTGCCGGTACCATCATGCTCATGGCCATCGTACCGAAGATTGTTTTCATCTGAAACAAGAAATCGAGAGGCTAATTCAGGAAGGGAAGTTGGACGAATACGTCGAACGAAATAGTAGAAAAAGGAATAGACCAGAAGCCCTCGAAACCATAATCGAAGAAGAACTCCACCAAGAAGAACCCCAAACGATGATCCACCTCAAGATATGGATAATGACCATGTGAACGGAATGATACACACTATTTCTGGTGGACCAGCAGGAGGGGACAGTCGCAACGCGCTCCGATGAACCACCAGATCAATCGAAGAAAGGTTGGAAACACCAGAGGAAGTATGGACACCCGAGAATAAGGTTCCTAATGAGCAATCCATCAGTTTCAACGAAGACGAAGTATCCTGGAATATCACATGAGATACCAAGGAGGAAAACCCCGACTTCCCCATGGTAGTCTCACTTGAGATAGCAAACTACAAAGTCAAAAGGATACTAATTGATAATGGAAGTTATGCCAACATTATTTCGAGAGAAGATTTGACACAAATGAATTTAGGGGAAATAACACTCCAAAGGGTGGCTACACCCTTGGTTGGATTTAGAGAATCAGAAATCGTTCCATCTGGGACCATCAACTTGAGTGTTTCGTTAGGAAAAAGACCTGTAAGGATAGTAAATATGATCAAATTTTTAGTTGTGGAAGCTCATTTCGCATACAATGCTATATTGGGACGACCAGCACCCAATTTATTCCGAGCAGTCGTCTCGACATACAACCAGAAGAAAAAATTTCCTACGATTTCGGGCATAGGGGAAATTGTTAATGATCATTGTATGGCTTGGGATTGTTATAATACCTCCCTAGCGCTGGGTGATAAATTTAAATCTGTTACTCCAGCAAAAAGAAAACTCGAAGAAAATACTGTCGAAAGATCTAGGGAAACTGATATCCCGAGCACCGATAGAATAGATCGAAAATGAAAAGAGCCGGTCGACCTCACCATTAAACCACCTGAACATAAGGACATTATGCTTGTACAAAATGACCCCAAGAAAACCACCAAGATCAGAATAGAGCTTAGCCCGGAAGGGGAACTCATGCTAATTAAATTTCTCAGGAAGAACGTTGACGTATTCGCCTGGAGTGCGGAAGATGTCCAGGGCATAGACCCAAGAATTATCACACACTCATTAAAGATCGACCCAACAGCAAAGCCAGCACGGCAGAAGAAGCGAAATCATTGTCCTACAAAGGATAAGATAATTAAAGCAAAAGTCGAAAGACTGCTAATGGCTAAACAAATTAGGGAAATACATTTCTTGGAATGGTTATGCAACGTGGTATTAGTAGCCAAAGGGGATAAAAAGGACAATAAATGGAGGATGTGTAATGACTTCACCGATCTCAACAAGCTATGTCCACGTGACCCTTATCCTCTCCCGAGAATTGATCTACTGGTCGACTCGACCGCGGGATTCGTTATTTTTAGCATGATGGATGCATTCCAAGGTTTTTACCAAATCTACACGGACGAGCGCGATCAGGAAAGGACAGCCTTCGTTACTAAACAAGGAGTATACTGTTTTGTGGTAATGCCTTTTGGATTAAGGAACGCTGGAGCAACTTACCAAAGTCTGGTTAATTTAATGTTCAGAGAATTGATCGGAGAAATAATGGAGGTCTATGTGGACGACATGCTAGTAAAAAAGCATGAACGAGGAAGATCATATTAATCATTTGGACCGATGCTTCAAGATTCTAAGGAAATACCACATGAAGTTAAACCCGGCGAAGTGTACCTTCGGGGTTAAGTCTGGAAAATTCCTTGGTAACCTAGTTCACCAGGGCTTCAGATCTCCTGTTACACAATTGTGTAACATCTCCTGTTACACACATGGATGAGCGCCATGTGTCCAAGTACACCAATAAACCATAGGTTGCATTACATAAGAGCATTTTCTTTAATCAATTTGTATAATCATCAATTAGTAATTTAAGAATTAAAAGAAAAGCATATCCAGCTCATTTCTACCAATGCCCGATCTCCCTGACTTCAAATTCCCCTGCCTCCTCCACCATCACCGCCGCACCACCATATCCAGCCTCCATCGCCACCCTAATCACTCTCTTCCTCCTTTGATAACAACTTCTTCACCTCTAACCGCAACAAATCCAGCGTCTGCGACCAAACCTTAACAACCCATGGTTCAAAACTTTTAAATCTAGGTTCATCCATGCCATCTCCAGCCATACCCACCACACCCACACAGTCATACTAAATCAAACTTTTTCATTAGCACCCCCTTCCAAATTTAAATAAAAATTCTGGGATTTACTTGAAAATTAGAAATTTCCTAGCTTTTGTGAATTAACTTACGATTGATTTACAGCCCTGATTGAAATCTCGATTATATCATTCGATTTAGGAACTGGGAGGGCTTTTGATATGCTGGAAATCGAAATACCCAAAACCTTAGTTTTGTGGTAAAAGATATTTATTCTTTATCTTCTATTGAAAGTTGCAAATATGGAGGAAGGTAAACATCCACTGTTTTCATTGGAATTCTTTCCTCCACACCATCTTGCTAACCCACATAAGAGATGTAGAGAGAGGAGTGAGATGGGGCTAATCGGACCGGATGTCATTGTGACTAAATGAGTGGCGGGGGCGACGGCGGAGGAATTTGAATTATCTGTACTTTTATAATTCTCATTAATTAATTGGACTTCAAAAAATTCAAGATAATATTAGATTGTTGAAAAAAAAATTAAATTATTAAGAATGAATTTCTTACTTAAATTAATTAAAAGACACAAATATTCCCATGTAATTGAGTCTATGGTTTATTGGTATAAATGGACACATGGCTCTCATCTATGTGTGTAACAGGAGATGTTACACAATTATGTAACAGGAGATCTGAAGCCGTTCACCAGTGAGTGACAGAAGCAAACCCAGAAAAGATACGAGCTATAACAGAAATGAAGCCTTCGAGGACAATCTCCCAAGTTCAAAGCTTGGTTGGAAAGATTGTCGCGCTAACTAGATTCATTTCCAAATCGGCTGATAAAAGTCTACATTTCTTTCAAACCTTGAGGAAAGCAAAAACATTCTTATGGACTGAAGATTGTGACCGAGTATTCAATCAATTGAAAGACTATTTAACCTCACCTCCCTTACTAGCAAAACCAACTGAAGGACAACCGTTATTTATTTACATATCCATCTCGGAGGTAGCGATAAGTTCAATTTTGGTAAAGATAGAAGGGTCAGAACATAAGCCAGTATATTACCTAAGCAAACTATTACAAGGAGCTGAAAAGAATTACTTGGAAATAGAAAACTTTGCTTTGGCCTTGGTAGTAGCAGCGCGAAAACTTCGACCATACTTTTTGACTTACAAAATTTTTGTACTCACTAATCAACCGCTAAGACAAGTCCTAGCGAAGCCAGAAACCTCGAGAAGATTGATTAAGTGGGCTATCAAGCTAGGTCAATTCGAGATTGAATACAGACCGCGGGCTGCAATAAAGGCACAAGTCCTCGCTGATTTCCTCTTGGAGACCTCGAGCTCATCTAGCGAGACTCCCAACCAAACAGCAGCGCGTGATAATGACGTTCCGGTTGTCGAAAATGACACTTGGTTAATGCATGTCGATGGGGCCTCAAATAGGGAAGGAGGCGGAGCCGGAATTAATTTTAGAGGACCAAAAAATGAGGATCTAAACTACGCAATCACTTTAGATTTTATGGTAACTAACAATGAGGCCGAATATGAAGCTTTGATTGCAGGAATGGAGATGGCCTTTAAGGCTGGCATCAAGACTCTAAGAGTATTAACTGACTCAGAATTGGTTCAACATCAGATAGAGGGCTTATACGAAGCGAAGGAATACAACATGATAAAATACCTAGCTAAGGTGAAACAACACGCGAAAAAATTCGATAAGTTCGAAATACAGAATATCCTGCGATTAGAGAACAAATGGGCAGATCAGCTTTCTCGGTTCAGAGGATCCATGGATGGCCGAACCGAAAGGGTAATCACTTGGCTGATTTTGAATACCCCAGCAATAGACATAGACAACTTGCCTAATACAGAAATAATGGAAATCGATTTGGGAAAGGATAGTTGGATGACTCCAATAATGCAATATCTGTCAGATGGGACCCTCCCGATCGATCAGAATGAAGCTCGAAGAATAAAATATCGAGCGCCCAGATACGCGATCTTAGACGGAAAACTTTATAAAAGATCAATCTCAGTCATCCTTTTAAAATGCGTTTTCGAGCTACAGATCCAGGATGTACTCAAGGAGATTCACGAAGGAGAGGCAGGAAACCATAGCGGAGCTCGAGCACTGGCGTTAAAGTGTCTACGAAAATGGTATTATTGGCCTACCCTAAACCATGACACAACAGAGTATGTAAAAAGATGCCATTACTGTCAAATTCATGCAAACATAAACCATCAGCCCGCAGAAAAGATGCACTCCATACCTATTTTCTGGCCATTCGACCAATGGGGGATAGATATAGTTGGACCATTTCCCGTGGGAAGATCGAAGAAGAGCTACGTTTTGGTTGCAGTAGAGTACTTTAGCAAATGGATCGAATGCATCGCTCTAGCACGAATTACACAATTCCAAGTCATTAACTTTTTATGTAAATATATAGTTTGTCGATTTGGAATCCCTCGAGTTCTCATCTCCGATAATGGGACTCAATTCACAGGAAAACAAGTATTGGATTGGTGTTAGAAATTTGAGATTCAACAAAACTTTACATCAGTAGGACACCCAAATGGTCAAACTGAAGTGGCAAACAGAGAAATTATTAAGTCTTTGGAAAAAAGACTAGATGCTGCTAATGGAAAATGGCTGGACGAACTCCCTGGAGTAATTTGGGCTAATCGAACTACTGTTAAAACCTCAACCGGTGACTCCCTTCAATTTAGTATATGGATCGGAAACTGTTATTCCAGTCAAAGTTGGTTCCAAGCTTGAGGATCGAATTGTTCAATGAAGAAAGTAACGAAGCAAGAAGAAAAGATGATATCGATCTGACGGAGGCATTAAGGAAAAAAGCTGCAGTCCGTTTGCATGTCACCAAGTCGGACATGGAAAAAGCTTACAATCCGAATACGATCTTTTAAGGAAGGAGATTTGGTCTTAAAAAAAGTAGAAGTATCAAAACATGTGGGAAAGTTACAACAAAATTGGGAAGGACCTTACATCGTCAGTGGCGTAGGAAAAAAGGGTTCATACAAAATTGCTCACATGGATAGTACACCTTTACCGAGAACTTGGAATGCAGTCAACCTAAGGAGATACTATGGACGTTGATGAGCGTCGCCTGAACATTGATTCTTTTTTTTATTTTGTTTTTTTGTTCTTGCATAATTTTTTCTATTTAACCATTTGTTACAATTTAAAATAATAATGCTTTTGCTTATTTCATCAAATACTGTTCCATTATTATGATTAAAATCTATAGAAAAGTCATTGCTTAAAACCAATAATTGGTAAAAAACCTTAGTATAAAATGAGTAAAATCGATTGGGTCGGTAAACACTCAGCGATCTCCTATTTTCGAATTGAAAAGGTTAAAACCAATAATTGGTAAAAAAAACCTTAGTATAAAATGAGTAAAACCGATTGGGTCGGTAAACACTCATCGATCTCCAATTTTTGAATTAAAAGGTTAAAACCTAAAAATTGGTAAAAAACCTAAGTATAAAATGAGTAAAACCGATCGGGCCGGTAAACACTCTGCGATCTCCTATTTTCGAATTGAAAAGGTTAAAACAAAAAAATTGGTAAAAAACCTAAGTATAAAATGAGTAAAACCGATTGGGTAGGTAAACACTCAACGATCTCTTATTTTCGAATTAAAAGGTTAAAATAAAAAAATTGGTAAAAAAACCCAAGTATAAAATGAGTAAAACCGATTGGGTCGGTAAACACTCATCGATCTCCAATTCTTGAATTAAAAGGTTAAAACAAAAAAATTGGTAAAAAACCTAAGTATAAAATGAGTAAAACCGATTGGATAGGTAAACACTCAACGATCTCTTATTTTCGAATTAAAAGGTTAAAACCAAAAAATTGGTAAAAAACCCAAGTATAAAATGAGTAAAACCGATTGGGTCGGTAAACACTCATCGATCTCCAATTCTTGAATTAAAAGGTTAAAACCAAAAAATTGGTAAAAACCTAAGTATAAAATGAGTAGAACCGATCGGGTCGGTAAACACTCAGCGATCTCCTATTTTCGAATTAAAAGGTTAAAACCAAAAAATTGGTAAAAAAACCTAATTATAAAATGAGTAAAACCGATTGGGTCGGTAAACACTCATCGATCTCCAATTCTCGAAATAAAAGGTTAAAACCAAAAAATTTGGTAAAACACCTAAGTATAAAATGAGTAAAACCGATTGGGTCCGTAAATACTCATCGATCTCCAATTCTCGAATTAAAAGGTTAAAACCAAAAAATTGGTTAAAAACCCAAATAAAAAAGGAGTGAAAACCGTTGGGTCGGAAATACACTCATCAATCTCCAAATATCGAATTAAAATAGAACAAGTACTCGCCATTAATCTAAGAAGCAAAGCAAAATCATGCGCGGAAGATATGGAAATTGAACTTTTATTAGATTCATTCTTACAAACGAACGATTACATCTTTCGCTTTACAAATTGCTGCATAAAATAAATAAAAAAGCCCTATCTAATAGGTTGATGCTTTCACGACAATGTCCACGGAAACACCAATCTCCTCCCTAGTACCTCGACCTTCTTCTTCAACCACCTAAGAAACATGCTGCTCAGGATGGTCGACTTCTTTGGTTCGATGGCCAGGCTCGGAAGATCGATTCCCGTTTTAATCGAATTAAACTCCAAAAAGCCTGATAGCTTGTTGCGGTTATTCGACCAAAACGAGATTCCACTGGGATCGTCGCAAAAGTGACGAGTTCTTTCCAAGTGTGGGAGACTGATGCAGGAAGAATTTGAAAGAATATCAAAGAGGAGATTTGCAGAATATTTTTGTTATCTTTTTAGTTATTTTGTTTTTAGAAAAGTCTTCGTTGTTATCTTTAATTTATTTTGTTTCCTCTAGGAGTTTCATCTATTTTGAGTTAGTTAATTTGTTTTAGCTATAAAAGTCCAGCATGTACATTACATATATATCATACCCAAATCTAAGTACATTACATATATCATACCCAAATCTAGATTTTGGCAGTTCAAGATTGAACTTTCTATTTACATTGATGAAGAAACTTATAAAAGTTCGAGGAAGAATCTTCTCCTACTCTGGTTCGTTCTCTATTCGAACTCGAGGACGAGTTCTTTCCAAGTGTGGGAGACTGATGCAGGAAGAATTTGAAAGAATATCAAAGAGGAGATTTGCAGAATATTTTTGTTATCTTTTTAGTTATTTTGTTTTTAGAAAAGTCTTCGTTGTTATCTTTAATTTATTTTGTTTCCTCTAGGAGTTTCATCTATTTTGAGTTAGATAATTTGTTTTAGCTATAAAAGTCCAGCATGTGGACTTATTTTTAGATAGTTGATTATTGATATTAAAAAAATAGAAGAGATTTTTCTCTCTCGGGTTTTTATCCATCTTCGGTTCATTTTTATGCATTTCAAATTTGTAGATTTATGATGAAAACTCGTCTGCAGAATAATCATTATTCTGCTCGGCTTCAGTTGGCATCAGAGCCGCATTCGTTTCCTGGTGGCAAGGTTCATGGTCGGCATGGGCAGGTTCCGAAAGAGGAAGTCCAACACCATAAGCGTTTCGCTACGATGGAGATGATTGAGGATCTACGGAGAAATATTGCATATTTGTCCCGGCGTTTGGCGGCGCGTGAAATATATCACAAACGTCAAGTATTTCGAGAACACCATGACCGGAAGGAGCAACATCGACAATTCGAGTTTCCAGTTGATCTTCCGAGTTGTCGAGTGAGATCGAGATAAATCTTCCTAATTATGATGAATCTGAAACTGAAGACATTCCTTATGTTGATGAAGGACCTTCGGTTTATGATGAATCAGATGAGGAAGATGTTTCTTTTATAGACGAAAATCCTCCAATTTATGATGAATCAGATGAGGAAGATGTTTCTTTTATGAACGAAAATCCTCCAATTTATGATGAGTCAGATGAAGAAGACGATGCTTCTTCTTTTGATGAAAAAATTTATGATGAACCGAAGGAGGAAACCGAGTCTATTAAAGTCATGTCTTCAGTGAATATTGAAGATGACAAATATTCTAAAAATGTGATTGATTTCGTTATTGGTACATTTTCAGAAAATTATCATGTTAATTGGGCAGATTACATTATGAATTTCTCGTGTCCAAATCAAGGTTTCAGTATCATATGTCTAAAATTCATTCTTCCATTAATTAAAAGGTTGATTAAAATTCGCGGTCGAATCTTCTCTTGCTCTGGTTCGATCTCAATTCGAACTCGAGGACGAGTTCTTTCCAAGTGTGGGAGACTGATGCAGGAAGAATTTGAAAGAATATCAAAGAGGAGATTTGCAGAATATTTTTGTTATCTTTTTAGTTATTTTGTTTTTAGAAAAGTCTTCGTTGTTATCTTTAATTTATTTTGTTTCCTCTAGGAGTTTCATCTATTTTGAGTTAGTTAATTTGTTTTAGCTATAAAAGTCCAGCATGTGGACTTATTTTTAGATAGTTGATTTATTGATATTTAAAAAATAGAAGAGATTTTTCTCTATCGGGTTTTTACCCATCTTGAGTTCATTTTTATGCATTTCAAATTTGTAGATTTATGATGAAAACTCGTCTGCAGAATAATCATTATTCTGCCCGGCTCCAGTTGGTATATATATATATATATATATATATATATATATATATATATCCATCTTAGATTTCACAATTACTTTTTACTCTCTGCCTTCCCATTTTCTGCAGTAAAATTTTTAAGTCGATAAGCTCTGTAATTAGCATATTTATCGACTATTATCCTCGAAATGGCCTCCATTTCTAGAGATCCCAACTCATCGACCTTTGACGACGTAATTCCCACCATCGTCCTAGAAGGTTCTCAGAACCCTCCTTCCCATCAGGCAGAGACCGTGGACACAGATCCCCCCGAAAAAGATACCTTGCTGGTAGACATTTTTACCGACGAGGAGGTAGCAGCCAAAGCTGATAACAAAACAAAACGTGCCAATCCTCAAATTTCTGAACCAATCGAGCTCCTCGCTTGTATTCATAAGGAGGAAGACATGAGTGAGCTGCAGACGAATTATAGCCGATTCTTTCCCAAAGGTTCTGAGATTTTTCTTCCGTCCCCAACTGATAGGGTCACCTCCCCCCCTGAGGGTTGCCGTACCTTTTATGCCTCCGATTTTCAGCATGGTCTCATACTTCCACTTTCTCCTCTTTTCCTTGAGATTCTGGCTACTTTCACTGTCTCCCTGACTCAATTGGTTCCCAATTCCGTAGCTTTCGTTGTTTCCTTTGCCGTTTTAATGGTTGACAAAGGTCTTCGACCATCCTTTCCCAACATTTTTCAATTGTTTCATTTTAACCTTTCATGTTCTTCAAAACATGGTTATTTCTTCGTGAACCAAAGATGTGGCTGTTCTATTTTTTATTCTCCCGTCTCTAGTAATTACAACTGGAAATCCAGTTATTTCTTTGTACGACCTCCAACCCATCAGACTTTAGCAGACGGATCGAGTATTCCTTTTGGGTTTTCATGGGACCACGACTCCAACTGGACCTTTGGTGGTCCGAAAATTACAGGGAAACTGATCCCCGGCGACCCTTGTTTGCTGAATATGATAAAGGAGATGAGGTCGGACAAATATCGGTGCGCCCTTCTCGTGGGAGAGGCTTTTCTTCGAAAGGCAGGGCTGAGTTCCCATAACTATCCTATTACAACTTCCAATCGATCTCTTAGTAACTTTCTTGGCTTACCCTTTGTGTATTATAATTATTCTCATGCTTTAGGATTCTCTGTAACTCCATTTTTTTATTTTGGCAACTTCTATGGTCGAAGGTTCCAGGCATTCAAAGACTGGAAAAATGGTTCTATCCAAATCTACTAAGACTGCTGATAACCAGCCCATAGAACAAAGGCATTCCCGCAAGAGGAGAAGATATCAAGATCAAGACTCCGAGGATAACAGGGAAGAAACTCCAGAGGTTCCTGAGAACATTCCTCTTGGGCCTTTCTCTTCCCAAACTCAGGCATCTTCTTCTACTACCAGAACGGGCTAGGGATATCCTCCCTTATCCCTCAGAACTTCATACGGTTTTCTTGGTTGTAAATCATGGTCCGAGCGTAATTCTACCGATTCTTTGGTGAAAAGGATAAAATAGGTTTATGATCGTTCCGGTCAGGACCTTACTTTGGTCGGTGTGGCGAACCAAAAAGCTACTTTAGTCGAGATGGTGGAAAATCATCTCTTAGGGAGAAGGGCGACAGGATTCTCTGAGCGCGAGGCGCTGGTATCAGAAGATAAGGAGAATGTTGCTGATAAAGCTACTCAAATTCTTCTTTCTACTGTTTTTACCAGAGATATGCAACGCCTTTTGGACAAGGATCCTTTGGAGAAGCTTGCGAAAGCTGCCCAGTCTCATATCAGAGTAAGAGGAGAAGTTCCTGTGCTTTTAATCTTTTTTTTTTTTTATTCTATCCTTTAGTGCTTCTCTTAATTTGTCAATCATTTCTATCATCAGTCTGGAGCATGCTTTGTGTCTTCTATGTATGAATCAGCATTGTCAAAGCAGCAATGTCAATTTTTGGATGAGAGGAACAAAGTTCTTTTCCAAACAGTGGCGGACTTAGAGCAACGATCAACTGGGGCAGGGCCTTCGACGTCATCCACCCAACAACCTGGTCCTGATGGCAATCCTAATATGGAGACAGACAACCAACACATAATTAATACTATCATGGAGGCTACTCAGGCTCAGGAACGAGCAGACCAGTTGGCTAAGGAGCTTGAAGATCAGCAAATTCAGCATGCAACCCGAGTTAGCGAACTTGAGGCACAAATCACGCATCTTCGAGCTCGCCTTGATGAGCATGAGAAGGATGAAGAACTTGATGGCTTGATCGATAGAGCTGGCATTGACCCTAAGGAGAAGGTCATTCGGGAATTCCTTGCGTCTCCGGTCTATGCTGCCTTGGTCCATGAGATGGTCGATCCGCTCTTAGAGAATACTTTCAAGAAGGCTGTTCATCAACTGGTGGCCCTCAATTTGATCGAAGATCGCAGAGAGGAGTACTTCAAAGCCATTCGTGTTAGCCGAAATCGGAATGGCCAGGAGTACTCATCTGAAGATGTTATGATGGTGGAGTACGAGCATCTTCGTTGGTTACATTTGGTGAAGGAGTTTGGGGTTCCTTTGCTTGTGCCTCCTCCTGATGTAGATCCTCCTAAAGCAGGCGACGAGGGTACTTCGGGAGTTGGTCGTTTGACTAGTCTTCAAGATGAGGTGGATGAGGAGGACGAGGTCGATACCAATCAGGATGACCATAATGATCAAGAACCTTAAGAAAGTTTGGATGAATGATATGTTAATTTTGTATTCTCTGTATTATTTTTCTTCGTACAATGCACTCTTTGTTAATTTGTAAACTTTTTTATCTTTTCGATTGTATGAGATAGTTTAGACATAAGTCTTTTATTGAATAATTTATTTCCTTTATCGGATCCTTTTTCGTCGAACTGATTAATCGACTACAACATTTTACTTTTTTGAATACGTCTTTTCGCGCCTCCTTCAGGGACCGTCCCATCTTTTCCTTTAGTATAAATACCGGGGTAAAAAGTTCTCACTATTTTACCGCGCGTCCCCACTTAGATAAAATATTCTCTCGAGTTGTTCGAGCATTCCCCCTCGATTTTCCAATCAATTCTCCGAGAATGAGTTCTCTTTTCTCGAATACTTCCAGACGCACAGCGCGAGATCCTCCGAGAAACATCAAACCTAAGAGATCCTGAACCGGGGGTCCTTCCTCTGAACCTTCAGAACCTGAACTGCTGCCAGCTCGGGGGCTCAAACGTCCATCCTTTCTTCGAGCAGGGCAGACAACCCTCAGGACCCAATAACTCATTCGTCCACTATTCAACAAAACATTCATTCGAGCCCTTCTCCTACTCCAAATATTCAGAGAAGACCTTCTCCTGGGCGAGTTGCCTTTGGAGATTTAGCTTCTGGTGATCGATCTTGTGATGTCGAAATTCCTACCTCTCTCCCTTTCTCCGAGCATGGTTCTCAGGATCATGTTCAAATTGATATTCCTAGAGATAATCCTACCGTTAACTTATACACCGGCCAGGGCTGGTCGGGAAGCGAGGACATGTTGGTTGGTGGTGACCCAACTTCAGATCCGCCTCTGGGCAGCTCCCTCGAACGGTCCACTACGGAGAATTACACCAACTTTCTTTTTGCTGATACTACCACCATCATGCTTGTTTATTCCTATGCTGAAGTTGGGACCTCTTCCCATGATCGAATGGATCATCGGGCTGAACTCTGCTTTGGGAAAAGCTGTTCTGGTGAGTCCAAATCCAAGAGGCTCTCCACTTCAGGTGGACGATCGTTGTATCAGGGAGCAGGTTTAAGATATTACAGAGTCCGACACTCCTCGCAGCGACGGGGTCCCTTCCAACTCGGTTTACCCCGGGACTTGTGAACCCGACCTGCTATCCTGGAATCTTGGGCTTAGTACTATCCTTCCTGGGGAGCTGAAGAAATATGAGGATATGTCTAACCTACGCCTTATTCAATCTCTCTTCAAACTCTACGAGTAGGTAAATTTCCTACTTCGCTCTTTGTTTTGGATGTTTCATTCTTTGGTTTCCTTACTAATTTGCCTGTTAATTGCTCAGAGAAACACATAGTCCTGCAGCTGGGCCTTCAAAATGATGATTCTTGGCTTATCAAGGAGGCTCTGAGAAGGCGGCTAGAGAAAGAGACCAGCTCTCATGGGGCCACTTCACTCCATAAGCAACTTCTTGCTGATGAAGTTCAGAAGTTGTGTACTGATAACGAGGCTCTTCAGAAGGAGAGAGATAATCTGGCTCAACTGAAAACCAATCTAGAGAGCACAATTGAGTCTCGCATCCAGCAGGCGTGGGAGAATTCTCGACAAGGTGCCTTCGATGAAGGTTTCGAATAGGGATACCAGAAGCGTCAGGATGAGTTGATGGCCTTTCTAGGGACTCCAAGGCGTACCTCTTCAACTAGGCCCTCTGGTTCCGATCAGCAGTAGTAGCAACAATAGTCTAGTTGCTTCTCTCTCTTTCTTTTTTGTTTTTGTTTTTGTTTTTTTTTTTTTGCAAATGAACCAAAATATTTTTACCCATTTATAAGTATTATTTCATTCGATCGTCTATATCTATTAAGTCTCGTGTGTATGCTACGTCCATTATTTTTTATGTTGAAAACCGTAGGATACTTTCTTCGACTAGACATAAGTCTTCAGGAATACAAAAGGTCATATTTAATATTGGCTCCTTGTTCCAAGGATGAGACGTGTCCTCTTCCCCCTCATAACAATAAAGTTATTCACACTTATAAATATGTAATGGAGGTTAGCTAAACCCTTCAAAATGGATTCAAATAATTCAATCATAATATTTATCTTCGCACTTGAAGAATCATCTCATGAAATTTTTTGTCGAACCAAATGGCGATTAATTATCTTTGAAGATCTTCCTCACTTTGGTTTGGGTGGAATTGGGTAATGGAGGATTCACCTTTTACTAGGGGATCCTCCATATCAAAACAAGTTTTAACGGAAAACTGGTCAGTTCATTAAAAGGGGCAACACTTCCCTTCCTTGGTACTTCCTTCGATGAAGGCGGATACTTTGTAAGAGATAGGTGAAGTGTTGTTACAATTTTCTCCGTCCGGCGTCCTTGCAAAACCCCTTGTTTAATATGCCAGTCTCCCTCGTCGGGGATGTATTACTAGGGGGTAGTGTCCTTCTCTGATCAAGGAGGATACTTTGTCATCAAGGTGTCTGTCTCGATAAGCACACACAACAACTCGGAGATCGATCATCGTAGTCGAGAGAACGCCATTAGCCCTCTGTAATAGTCGTAGGTTCTAATGTAATAGGAAAGTGATTCTGATCGTGTAATATCGTAGAATTTAATAATTCCATTAATAAAATTACTTTGATCTTTCAATCTCTTGTGTCCATTCGAATGTTTATAATCCTCAACTTATATTTCTCACCGAGATACTCAATTCCTGATTAGATCCATATTCAATATCTTGTCAAAAGGCTTAGGTTGATGTCCCTTGTCGAGATATACGATTTTCGTTTTTCGTTGAAGTTCATGTTCAACAGCTTGTCAAGATACTCGAATCGATATCCCTTATTGAGAAACATAATTCTTTTATCCTTGTCGAAAATCGTATTCTGTGGGTCGGAGATCTCCGACAGGATTTTGTCTTCCGAAAACCTATATAAAGGCCTTCACTTCCGCTTTCGAATAACTTAAGTACAAATCTACTCTTTTAATGTATTAACACTGTATTCGAATCTCTGAAAAAATGTATCTGTTCATAGCTTGTTACTTCCACTATCCCAGAATCATACAACCATCTTACTTACAACATACAATCCATAATGCAACTGATTTGGTATGGGTGGAATTGGAAAATATAGATCTGTCCTATTGGTCCAATGTCCCAAGATCTCTCAATGCACTCTTCTGGAATATTATGCAGTGACGATATCGAAGATCTGCTCGAGAAATAACTGCTGCTCCTTATACACTGGGAGGTTTTTCTGAGCTAAGAGAAAAGCTGGATTTTATTCTGCCTTTCATAATATAGGTGTCCATAGTACTTTGCGTAAAACATGTAATTATCTTTGCAGTTTTTGCACTCTCCTTGTAATTTCTTCTTGCAATAATACTTCCTAATGTTTAATCATTATCACATTTTCTCTAAATTATTTTCTATATCCCGAGGGGATATTATCTTCTTACTTTACGACCTCGATATTACCTTTGTGTGAAGTAGTCGATTAAGTTGTTAGATCAACCTATTAATTCTTCGGGTATCGATTTTTAATATAACGAGTCATTCCGACTAGTTTCCCATTTTATCAAGTTAGATCATCGACAACGAAAGCGACCGTTCCAACTAACCTGCCATAAATACAGGGAGTTGATAAATCGAGTTTAACGCCGTTGATCTAATCTTTCCCCATCCGTAGGATCAACCTTGTTATGCCTATAAAAGGCAACAACTCATTTACTATTTTTAATCATAGCCCAAAGATGGGAAATACAGTTTTCTCTGACTTGGTTCTACCAATTAATCCGATAACTTTTAAGAAAGCACACTATTATGAACATGCTTGTCGTGGTTACCAATCTTGTATCTTGCCTAGTGCTGACGAGTCCCATTAGCGCCCTACCTAGTACAGACAAGTCCCATGTCGGTCTCAGCTTTAGTCTTCTATAGTTGGGGTTGGAGGGATTTGATCAGTACATGGATGGTCTGGATCTACTCAACATTCTCGTTCTTGAGGTTACTTACGGAGTGCCCCAATGTCAGGATATGCTGGTGGATTTTCACTTTTGCGACGATCCCAGTGGAATCTCGTTTTGGTCGAATAACCGCAACAAGCTATCAGGCTTTTTGGAGTTTAATTCGATTAAAACGGGAATCGATCTTCCGAGCCTGGCCATCGAACCAAAGAAGTCGACCATCCTGAGCAGCATGTTTCTTAGGTGGTTGAAGAAGAAGGTCGAGGTACTAGGGAGGAGATTGGTGTTTCCGTGGACATTGTCGTGAAAGCATCAACCTATTAGGTAGGGCTTTTTTATTTATTTTATGCAGCAATTTGTAAAGCGAAAGATGTAATCGTGCGTTTGTAAGAATGAATCTAATAAAAGTTCAATTTCCATATCTTCCACGCTTGATTTTGCTTTGCTTCTTAGATTAATGGCGAGTACTTGTTCTTTTTTAATTCGATATTTGGAGATTGATGAGTGTATTTCCGACCCAACGGTTTTCACTCCTTTTTTATTTGAGCGAAACGAAAATTATTGATCAATCATACGTTCTAAGAATGATAACACATATTTTTGACATTTAAGGTTAGTACATTTTAACCTTGATAGGACCTTGATCAACTTCTGGCCTTGTCAACATTGTTGGGCTCTAGTCCACTAGCCCAAAATGCTTAAGCCCATGTTGACAAGTAGATGTAGGTCAAGTCTTTATTGACCATTCAAACAATTCATCCACAATCAATGTGGGATTGGGGTGTTACAATCTCCCCAACTCAAATACTCGACGTCCTCGTCGAGTCCAGATCAATAGCCCAAGACCGCCCTCATGGATAACACCACGAAGTCGGCTTTGATACCATTTGTAAAGACCTTGATCCACTTCTGGCCTTGTCAATATTGTTGGGCTCTAGTCCACTAGCCCTTTAATGCTTAAGCCCATGTTGACAAGTAGATGTAGGTCAAGTCTTTATTAACCATTCAAACAATTCATCCACAATCAATGTGGGATTGAGGTGTTACAATCTCCCCAACTCAAATACTCGACGTCCTCGTCGAGTCCAGATCAATAGCCCAAGACCGCCCTCATGGATAACACCACGAAGTCGGCTTTGATACCATTTGTAAAGACCTTGATCCACTTCTGGCCTTGTCAACATTGTTGGGCTCTAGTTCACTAGCCCAAAATGCTTAAGCCCATGTTGACAAGTAGAAGTAGGTCAAGTCTTTATTAACCATTCAAACAATTCATCCACAATCAATGTGGGATTGGGGTGTTACAATTTTCTAAAGACCTTGATCCACTTCTGGCCTTGTCAACATTGTTGGGCTCTAGTCCACTAGCCCAAAATGCTTAAGCCCATGTTGACAAGTAGATGTAGGTCAAGTCTTTATTAACCATTCAAACAATTCATCCACAATCAATGTGGGATTTGGGTGTTACAATCTCCCCAACTCAAATACTCGACGTCCTCGTCGAGTCCAGATCAATAGCCCAAGACCGCCCTCATGGATAACACCACGAAGTCGGCTTTGATACCATTTGTAAAGACCTTGATCTACTTCTGGCCTTGTCAATATTGTTGGGCTCTAGTCCACTAGCCGTTTAATGCTTAAGCCCATGTTGACAAGTAGATGTAGGTCAAGTCTTTATTAACCATTCAAACAATTCATCCACAATCAATGTGGGATTGGGGTGTTACAATCTCCCCAACTCAAGTACTCGACGTCCTCGTCGAGTCCAGATCAATAGCCCAAGACCGCCCTCATGGATAACACCACGAAGTCGGCTTTGATACCATTTGTAAAGACCTTGATCCACTTCTGGCCTTGTCAACATTGTTGGGCTCTAGTTCACTAGCCTAAAATGCTTAAGCCCATGTTGACAAGTAGAAGTAGGTCAACTCTTTATTAACCATTCAAACAATTCATCCACAATCAATGTGGGATTGGGGTGTTACAATCTCCCCAACTCAAATACTCGACGTCCTCGTCGAGTCCAGATCAATAGCCCAAGACCGCCCTCATGGATAACACCACGAAATCGGCTCTGATACCACTTTTAAAGACCTTGATCCACTTCTGGCCTTGTCAACATTGTTAGGCTCTAGTCCACTAGCCCAAAATGCTTAAGCCCATGTTGACAAGTAGATGTAGGTCAAGTCTTTATTAACCATTCAAACAATTCATCCACAATCAATGTGGGATTGGGGTGTTACAATTGTCATTTAAGAGAGTTGAAAGTCAACACTCTTCATGTTTATTTAAAGGAAAAGGAATTTGAATCTTCTGGAAAGATTAAAGAATTCCTAGAGATGTTGAAAAACATTTAGGTAAATCACTCAAAACTCTTTGATAAGGTCATGGAAGAGAATACTTGGATTACGAACTACTCACTGGAGCATGGAATTCAATCCAACTCACAGCACCTGAAACTCTACAATTGAAGTTTCTTAGAGATTGTTAGATCAATAATGAACTATACTCCTCATTACCAATGTCTTTCTTGTGATATGCACTAGAAACCGCAATCTACAGTTTGAGTGTAATAACAAACAAGTCAATTCATAAGACTCCCATAGAGTTGTGTAATGATTGTAAAATTAATATACAACACTTTCACTTATGTGAGCGTCTAGCACACATGTTGAAAGGAATGACTGAAAAGTTGAAACTATGGGCTGAAGTGTGTCTAATTCTAGGCAATCTATTCAAAACTGGAGGAGGTTTCGTAGCATTCAAGATAAAAGAGAATTTGTATCGACGAATATCACTTTTATTGAGAAATGCTAGATAACAAACTTTAAACCTCATAGTTAAATAATATTGGAAGAAATATAAGATGATGAGATCGACACACCTCAGCTAACTACTAATGAATTACTTCAACGAAAACCATGATTTACCGAATTTCGTTAGGTTCAGTAATACCAATAATAATATGATCAATGTAAGTCTGAATATGATTTACAGGCTTAGTTAATTTACTCGGGATGGATCAACTCAAAGATGAACAAAACGCAACCTGATAATAGAAGAATAGAACAGGATATATGTAGCAAAGGCTCTTTTATTAGATTAATCATGTATTACAAAGTATGTAGGCATAAGTATGATATCCTGTGTCGTGCCCTAATACAATGTAAGTAGTGGATTTATATAGATCTTCTTCCCTAGCTATACAAGGAAACATAACCATAATTGGACTCAGACTAATGTCCCTCAAGACTTCGAACTTCCAAAGCTAGATCGCAGAGATGCTCTTATTAGGTCGAGATGACCATTATAGTTGATATGTGCTTGTGTTGTATATCTAGTCAGGCCGACCTGGTTATTCTTGATTTCTCGAGTATCTTTTAGGGTGTAAAATAGCCCCATCAGTACTCCCTCACTTCTTCGAGCGAAGATATAATCGTAGCTTGTAGAAGTAGTTGATCTTACTGACTAGGCTTATGAATTGTTCCTCATTAAAAAACTTACATGGAAAAAACCCTATGGGAAAAAAATCCGAAATAAGGAAAATAGTGCATCGCTTCATAAATAGTCGTACTTTTATCCTCGTTGACTGGCATCGTTTCGAATAGAGGAGTCCCTTCGCTCCTATTGATGGCGGGAAAAAGAATCGTTGCGAAGGGCTAAAGTGTCCTTTCAACTTTGTATATAGTCGTAGCTTGTAGAAGTACTCCTTCGCAACGATTCTTTTTCCCGCCATCAATAGGAGCGAAGGGACTCCTCTATTCGAAACGATGCCAGTCAACGAGGATAAAAATACGACTATTTATGAAGCGGTGCACTATTTTCCTTATTTCGGATTTTTTTCCCATAGGGTTTTTTCCATGTAAGTTTTTTAATGAGGAACAATTCATAAGCCTAGTCAGTAAGATCAACTACTTCTACAAGCTACGATTATATCTTCGCTCGAAGAAGTGAGGGAGTACTGATGGGGCTATTTTACACCCTAAAAGATACTCGAGAAATCAAGAATAACCAGGTCGGCCTGACTAGATATACAACACAAGCACATATCAACTATAATGGTCATCTCGACCTAATAAGAGCATCTCTGCGATCTAGCTTTGGAAGTTCGAAGTCTTGAGGGACATTAGTCTGAGTCCAATTATGGTTATGTTTCCTTGTATAGCTAGGGAAGAAGATCTATATAAATCCACTACTTACATTGTATTAGGGCACGACACAGGATATCATACTTATGCCTACATACTTTGTAATACATGATTAATCTAATAAGAGAGCCTTTGCTACATATATCCTGTTCTATTCTTCTATTATCAGGTTGCGTTTTGTTCATCTTTGAGTTGATCCATCCCGAGTAAATTAACTAAGCCTGTAAATCATATTCAGACTTACATTGATCATATTATTATTGGTATTACTGAACCTAATGAAATTCGGTAAATCATGGTTTTCGTTGATGTAATTCATTAGTAGTTAGCTGAGGTGTGTCGATCTCATCATCTTATATTTCTTCCAATATTATTTAACTATGAGGTTTAAAGTTTGTTATCTAGCATTCCTCAATAAAAGTGATATTCGTCGATACGAATTCTCTTTTATCTTGAATGCTACGAAACCTCCTCCAGTTTTGAATAGATTGCCTAGAATTAGACACACTTCAGCCCATAGTTTCAACTTTTCAGTCATTCCTTTCAACATGTGTGCTAGACGCTCACATAAGTGAAAGTGTTGTATATTAATTTTACAATCATTACACAACTCTATGGGAGTCTTATGGATTGACTTGTTTGTTGTTACACTCAAACTGTAGATTGCGGTTTCTAGTGCATATCACAAGAAAGACATTGGTAATGAGGAGTATAGTTCATTATTGATCTAACAATCTCTAAGAAACTTCAATTGTAGAGTTTCAGGTGCTGTGAGTTGGATTGAATTCCATGCTCCAGTGAGTAGTTCGTAATCCAAGTATTCTCTTCCATGACCTTATCAAAGAGTTTTGAGTGATTTACCTAAATGTTTTTCAACATCTCTAGGAATTCTTTAATCTTTCCAGAAGATTCAAATTCCTTTTGCTTTAAATAAACATGAAGAGTGTTGACTTTCAACTCTCTTAAATGACAATCATTTGCTAGCATGTTTATCCTATCAAGGTTAAAATGTACTAACCTTAAATGTCAAAAATATGTGTTATCATTCTTAGAACGTATGATTGATCAATAATTTTCTACCTAAAATAATTCATAAATTATTTATTGATCATTTTCGGACATTTATAAGACAACCCATGTTTTATGTTTGCATGATAAATATTTTCTGAAATAACAATTTTTATATTATCAGAAAAAGTGAAATAACTATCTTATTCATGCAATCAAATAAATCAAATTTCTAACAAAGTTTAGGAATATAGTATACATTGTTCAAAACAATGAATCTATTCCTAAATTCTAAGCAAACTGTATATGGTCTTTACAAAAATGATCGTCCATATCCAATCATTCATTGTGACATTTCATTTGGCAAGTCCCTATGAAGAACTATACATCTAAAGAAGAACAAATGCAATTAGTGGCCTCTGAATTAAATATTCAGAATAACAAATTATTTTCCACTAATAAGTTTCTAAAAACCAGTAAATCAAATTTACCTTTTCGTTTTGATCTTCTTATCGCAGAGATACCTTTTACAGTTTCTCTTTCAATGAACATGAACTCCATAATGAAAACATTTTCTCTTATGGATTTTGTTCATGGAGTTCTTCTTATTTCACTTCCCTTAGGATGCCCATAGCTTTCTTGTGTCTTGACTCAGACCCACCTTTCCCTCTCTTCATCTTTTTGTTCTTAACAGTAGAGGAAGACGAACTTTGCTTGGCAACATTTGCCTCATACCTTTTAGCCTTATGTTGAACTATCTCTTCAAAAATCTGCAATTTGTTTTAGCAATTTAGTCATGCTATAATCCAACTTATTCTCAATATAGTTGGATGTGAACGCAGTAAAGTTAGCATGAATGACCAAATAGTTACACTAATTTGAGTCATCTCTTCAATGGTGGCCTCTTTTATAGCCGCCTTGTGCACAATTTTGATTATGTCAAGTACATAATCTCTTAGCGAAGTGTCCTTAAACTTAGCCTTCATGAATCTACGAGACGATTCAAGTCGACTTTGTTCAGAAGGTTTGCTAAACATGACTTGTAAAGATTCTCCTAACTAGTATGAGTTCTCCAAGTACTAATGTTTCTTCTTAAGAACATCGTTCATGGAAGCAAGCATGTAGCAACGCACCTTATTGGATCCAACTATCATTTATATCTCGTACCTCGTACCTTACGAGAAGCACCAGCGAAAGGTTCCGGAGGACAATCCTTTGTAAGAAAGAACTCTTGATTCTCACAAATCATTCATATGCTACTATTGGATTTTCAATTAACGTAATTACGTTCCCCAATTAGTTTTTCGTTCGAGAGTAAACCAACAAATGAGTTTATAATAGACATAATTGTTGAATAAATAAATAAATTGAAATTCGATCATATGTTCATAATAAACATCATATGTCGGAATAATAAACGTGATGCATGAATGCAACTCTTAAGAAAAACACATAAAGCAATTTACTAATCCAATAAAATAATTTAGCTACTAATATGTTGCCGTAGGGTCGATCAAATTAATACTAAATTAAGTTCGAGACAATCTCAAATTAATAAGCGAACTAAAATATCTCATATTCATCTTTCACTATTAATTACCGCATTATTTGGCCAACATGTATTTAACTAACTTAAATACATGTTTAGGAGTGTAACCTATTGTTTTAGATTTTATGACTTAACTTAGATTGTCACCGTAGGGTAGATCAAACTAAAATACATCAATAAATCTTATCTCAAGGAAGTTTAATCTTGTTATTGATATAGGTTAGACACCTTCCATAGGGATGGTGCAATCTAGGCACCGCGAGGCGCTACCTAAATCTCACTTTATTAAACATATATCGGCATATATCCTTCTCCCACTCAATAATTTTAAAACATGTATTTTATCTATATAAATATTTATGTTTTAATAATCTACATAAACATCAGTAGATTTTTAATCTTTAAGCTAATTTAGGATTAAAATCCAATTTAATTGGGTCTAATTTATTATGTAGATTATCTTACAGTCTAATTAGACATTAGGTGAATTTAGACTATTTAAGTTGAGATGGGACTTAAAATTAATAATTATCCAATCAAATTAGACTTCTGTTCCTATAGACATTCTAACTAGGCTAACTTTTATGTGAACCATTATTAATTTTTACCAAACTCAAGAATCACCTAAATTTAAATAATGCTCATAAGTTTAACAATTAAACTAATTCAATATTTAATTAAGTTTGTTTTCATAAAACAATTTTACGCGCATGCATAAAAACATATATATATATATATATATATATATCGAATATAAATCTCTATGTGATGCATGAACATAATAAAACGATTGTGGGTATCATGAATGACATGTAATATGCATGAACATGCTATCAACCATAACAGAAGTATAAATCAAAAAGACGGGTCGGGTAATTTTGGGTATTTCTAAAATTACAACCCATGAGAAAAATTACAATCCAAAAATAAATAATAAATGGACCTAACTATTACAAAGATAGCTTCCATTACAAATCTTCATCTCCAAACCCATTCTTATTATTTTCTCCATCAAGTCCATATTGCAAAGTCGACCAAGCTCAAATGATTTATGGTAAAGTTCTAAACTTATATGGAAAAATCCACAATTCAAAATTGTGCTAATGACCCAAATCAAAAATTTTGGTTAAGTTGAAAACTTAATTCAAGACATACAATTCAAAATTGCATCCAAGGTCCAAGCCTAAGTCAATTTCGCAAATTGACTCACCACCCAATCGACCAATTTCAAACAATTGCCCATCCCTTTTCAATAATTGGAAGTGAAGCAGGGCGGTGCTTCTATGCTATATTAAACCAAAACATTATTGGCCCCAAAGCACACTTTGATTCAGAATTGTGATCAAAACAATTCATGGCTAGGTTTTTGAAAAAGGAAGAAAGTCTGTTAAACAAACTCCATTTTATTTCTTTCGCAACTGAGGCTCCATTCACACGGCCAGTCCCATGCATCTTCTTCTTCGAATCTTCGTATATATGAATAATTTAATTATTACAGACATCCTATGCCAATTAAAAAAAATGACGTACAATGGATCTAGGAATATAAATAACAATTATAAAATCCTAATCCAAAAACACCAAATTCAACCCTTAAATAAAAAAACATTCATCAATTCAGAATTTAAACAATTTAAACATGCATGTACCCACAATCAATTAAAATAAAATCATTATGGACCGCTCTGATACCAATTGTTGGTTTTTTGCCCAATTGGATCCGAACTATTCGACCCGACGAGTAAACAGGATCGAACTAATTCGACCCAATTGCGAAATTTGGTGGGTTTTATGTTCATATATAGTATATTTCGAAAATAACTAACATAAAAACGAGGATCCCATAAACAATAATTATTTTAATTATGCATAAGAAAGAAATAGAAAACTTACAGAAAGCTTCTTATCCTTCGTTCTTTTGGTTGAACTTTTGGCTTCATGCTTTTCTAGACTTTGATGAACAAACGGCTTTGATCTTTTTTCACCATTAATATCAACCACGTTCTCCTTCTACTAGGTGTGTGGGCACCAACTTAAGAGAATCGAACTTTCTTTCACGTTTTAGAATTCAAGAGTTTCAAGATCAAAAATCTCTTTTGTTTCTTGAGCAAGGGATGGCTTTTGTATGTTTAAGGTTGAAGAACTTTTTCTTCTTTTTGTTGATTGTAATCTTAATGATATCACAAATCAATAATCTATATATCCTCTAAGATCTATATCTTATGTATATATAGATAGTTATGGAAAGAGTTAAACTCCTACCATGACTCAAAGATTTCTACTAGGAAAAGAAATCTTCTCCCTCCTACCATGAATCTAATGTAAGCAATTAAAACATACATAATATATTTATATATATAACTTCGAAAATTACATATAAAAATATATAATTTTTCCTTTTATTTATTACACAAACATATCATATATATTTACATAATAAATAATAAATTTCTACAATTAGAAATTCCATAAATGCCAATATTTTCTTTTTCTTGAATCTAGTATTCAATTTTCATTAGATTCAACTCTCTAATTAAATCTAATATAACTAATCATGATATTTTCTAATTAACTAATTCTAAATTAGTTAATTAAATATCATCCAATTAGTTAGGAGTTTCTATTTTGGGAACCTATTTCCAAAATGCAACGTGAATGAATTTGTTCTAATTTATTAAGTTCAAATGTAGATTAACAGGAGCCGTGGTTGATGACCTATGGACATGTAACTTCAAGCTCCAATAAATCGAATAATTTATTAAACTCTTTAATATAATTATTTCGATCTATTAATTCCAAGTGACTCCACTAATGACTTGGAATTGCACTCTTATCATTACAATATATTTTACTCAAAAGATCAAGATAGTCCATTGATATAATCTCTACATGCAATTCGATCCTCCAATAATTGATTCGTAATTAGAGCGTAATTACCATTTGCCCCTCTAATTACTTCTTTATCCTTGAGTTCCATTAGTTCACTAGTAAACAATTTGATTTATGAACTTATTCATGAATCAGTGCGCTCTACTGTTCAGTTCCAGAACTAACACTTAAGGGAATCAATATTCCAGCTTCTCGCAAGAAGGATTGGATTCCATATCTGTAAAATACATTCCCAACTATTTATCTCAACGGATATTCAAGACATAAGTTTTAGGCTCTACATGGTTACGGGCCATTACATATGAGTCAAAAGAACTCATTAACATAAACAGGAGTTTATGCCTACTAAGGATTTAGATAAATTCACATATGATCATCAATTGACATGTTCTAGAACCATAATATCAACGGTATCTTATTTATGATTCTAGATCATGTCTGGTCCAGTCCTATGTAATCGAATTACAGCAAGTACCTTCACCTTAGATGTCTCTACATCAGTAATTTGGATCAAAATTACTACATTGTAAATGTTTCGTGGACAATACTAATAGTGATTAAAGATCCCAACTTTAACTCACTACGGACTTTTTAGTCTATTAGCTATAACTTAAATCCTCCAGTATAATATTTATACTAAGTCATAGTATAAATATCATCCAATTAGTTAGGAGTTTCTATTTTGGGAACCTATTTCCAAAATGCAACGTGAATGAATTTGTTCTAATTTCTTAAGTTCAAATGTAGATTAACAGGAGCCGTGGTTAATGACCTATGGACATGTAACTTCAAGCTCCAATAAATCGAATAATTTATTAAACTCTTTAATATAATTATTTCGATCTATTAATTCCGAGTGACTCCACTAATGACTTGGAATTGCACTCTTGTCATTACAATATATTTTACTCAAAAGATCAAGATAGTCCATTGATATAATCTCTACATGCAATTCGATCCTCCAATAATTGATTCGTAATTAGAGCGTAATTACCATTTGCCCCTCTAATTACTTCTTTATCCTTGAGTTCCATTAGTTCACTAGTAAACAATTTGATTTATGAACTTATTCATGAATCAGTGCGCTCTACTGTTCAGTTCCAGAACTAACACTTAAGGGAATCAATATTCCAGCTTCTCGCAAGAAGGATTGGATTCCATATCTGTAAAACACATTCCCAACTATTTATCTCAACGGATATTCAAGACATAAGTTTTAGGCCCTACATGGTTACGGGCCATTACATATGAGTCAAAAGAACTCGTTAACATAAACAGGAGTTTATGCCTACTAAGGATTTAGATAAATTCACATATGATCATCAATTGACATGTTCTAGAACCATAATATCAACGGTATCTTATTTATGATTCTAGATCATGTCTGGTCCAGTCCTATGTAATCGAATTACAGCAAGTACCTTCACCTTAGATGTCTCTACATCAGTAATTTGGATCAAAATTACTACATTTTAAATGTTTCGTGGACAATACTAATAGTGATTAAAGATCCCAACTTTAACTCACTACGGACTTTTTAGTCTATTAGCTATAACTTAAATCCTCCAGTATAATATTTATACTATGTCATAGTCACTTTAATAGACTTGAAATTTTCTGATGTTTATATTATGCATTAAATGCATAGTCGAAATGATTATATGAAAAAATAATTTCAAATTTATATATTTATCTCAATTAAAGAATGTCAAATACATGCTTTAAGAGCATCATGCCTAACAAGTTCTCTTTTGTTGTTGCGGTCAGAAAAGGACCAACGATATCAATACCTCACTTATCAAAGGGCTAGTGATCGGAATCGCGTGCATATTCTTAATTAGTCGGTTGGTGAATCAAATTCTAGTGAATTTGACAGTGGTGACACTTATTCACATAATCCATTGAGCCATAAATAAGCGTTGGCCAATAATATCCTGCCTTTGAACACCTTAAAGCTAGTGCTCGAACGCCATAATGATTTCCAGCTTCTCTTTCATGTACTTCCTTCAAAATCGTTTCATATTGATCTTCATAAATGAATTTCAGCAATATTCTCGAGGAGGACCTTTTGTAAAGCCGTCCTCAACCAACGTGAACATTGGAGCTCAATATTTAGGTCTTCGAGCTTCGTTTGCGTCTTCAAGCAATATTCCCTCTCTCAAATAACTCATCAAAGGTCCGATCCAAGAAGATATTGACACATCTATTTCCATGACCTGAACACTTAGAGTAGCATCCAAATCTTTCGCTGGAGTATTAGATAACAACCAAGCTATAACCCTTTCTTTCTTTCCATCTGTAGTCCCTGTGAATTTTGACAGTAAATCTGCCAATAAATTTTCTTATTTGGGGATAGGCTGGATTTCGAAATTGTCGAAAACTTTGATATCAGATCCTTAACCTTGCTCAATTATTTCATCATATTAAACTCTTTCGCCTCGTAAATTCCCTTCACCTGTCTGTGAACGAGCTCAGAGTTTATCAAAATAGTAAGTGATTTAACTTTGGATTTTATCGCCATTTCTAGACCTGCGATCAAAGCTTCGTATTCCGCTTCGTTATTAGTATGAACAAAGTCAAAGGTAATTGCGTAGCTCAAGTCTTCTCCTTCAGGATCTTGAAAATGAATACTGGCCCCACCATCTTCTCTGGTCGAAGAGCAGTGTACATGCATTAGCCAGACTGGCTCGTCGAATTTACCTACTATATTTACTTCATAGCAGATTCTTCAACAAATTTTTCCGCTCCCACAGATTCCACTATAAAATTTGCCAAAACCCGCGCCTTAACTATAGTTCGGGGCTGATATTCGATCTCAAACTATCCGAGTTCGACAACCCACATTATCAATCTCCCTGAAGCTTCTGGTTATAATAAGACCTGTCTCAACGGTTGATAAGGCCTTAATTTCCGAGCAGACATTACTAAGGCAAGTGCAAATTTTTTGATCTCCAGGTAGTTATTCTTCGCGCCTTGCAAAAATTTGCTTAGGTAGTAGATTGGTTTGTGATCAAATTCTCAAAATTTACCAGAATTGAACTGATAGCATATTCAGAGACCGCTATGTACATAATTGATGAGGGAAATTTCGGATCCCCTGCAGCTCGAGAAATCAGTATAATCCGAGTAAGACCAAGCCTCACCCATGAAGAGCATCGAACTTAAGAACTCAATATGTGTTGCAGGTTCCCAACCATTGGAGGTCGATTACCTCGGATGGGCCGGCCCCAAGACCAGTCCAGCGGGCCTATGAAGCCCATTATTGTCATTATAAATACCCCATGCATTTATGACGACGAGACAACTTCCCAGGTGCTCCCTACTCGAAGCTACCGCTCGGAATTTAGGCCTAGGACCTTTATATGTATTTCGCCCTCTAGCTTTGTACGGCATTCAATAGGGCTCGAATAGGACTCCGATTCATTGTATTCTTGTAACCTTGTAATCGAACTACTTGAATACAATAATATTGATCTTCTATATTTATTATTAAGCGTTTGATCGACCACACCACGCACGAACATCACGTACGAAATTCGGTAAGATCAATTGGCGCCCACCGAGGGGCCTAATTCGAGTCTTAGATCGAAATATGCCTACTACGAGGAGGAATATGTATGTCAGCTGGAAGTTTTACTAATCCGAAACTCCGTTATTTACTATCCAAGGCGAATCCTTCGACCATTGAGGGGTTCGTCATTTCAGGGATGAAGAAAGAAGAACTATATGATAGTTTTCCAAGCTTAAGGATAACGGTCAAGCCTATGATCGCACAGCTCACTTATTTCTTCAACGGATTTATTTTCCACGAGAAATCCATTTTTAGGAGCGAATAAGAAGTTCAGCAGGTATCGTCGAAGGCTTAGAAGATCTATGAAGTTGCAGCTTATTATTGACGATCGGAATTTATTTTTCCGATCCTAGTGTTCATTAACTTCAAAGACATTTTTTTCGAATCAATTATTTAAAAGATCATTTGCGTAATCTCTATATATTATTTGTCGGCTATTTGTATTTTTCTCAAAATTGATCGGGATAAGTTGATTGGCTAAATATCTGCAACCGATTAGATGAATTCTCGAACTAATGGAGGGTATATTGGCCAACATTTCGACTAATAACGGAATTCGAGTAACAAAATTTGATCAGAAATGAAGCTTTATCATTAAAAATCTTCAAACAAGTTACAAAGTAAAGCTTCGAATATAATTCGGGCTCAAGAAGTGCAGTACAATCATTCCTATCCTATTACAAAATTCTATAAGGTAATTCTATCTCGTTACGTGCTTGATCTTCATTCCTTAAGAGCGCCCAAGATGCAGAACTCACCAGTGATCTTTCTTGCCAATCACTAGCAACGTGTCGCACGTCCGCCCTCGAGCTGGGTAAAAGCCGGATTGGAGCTCCTCACCAGGGAAGCAGACCGACCTTAGGTCTTCATCTGTAAACAATGATTGAAATACTCAATCATTATTTACAGGTTAATTCGAACCGGAGCAGCAAAGGGTTATCCCAACAGAAGCACTCCAAGGGAACTCGAGGAAACTATCTCGTAAGAAAGCCCTCGAGGAAGCTGATGCCTCAGATTTAAAGAACTCCTCTCGGAGTAACCAGCTGCCCGATCGGGTACTACACCAGAAGACCGGAATTCAAACCTGTCACAGACAAGATATGTCTGGGAAAACAGGTTGCCTGCCGGTATTCTAGGCGCAATCTCTTTTGCCTGTCGATATTCTAAGCGAAAAGCTCATACAAAAGGAGACAAGATCGAAAAACAAAGTTCGAATTCTAATCTCAAACTCTTTTATCTGGGAGAAGATCCGAGTCAAATCTAAAACTCGACCCATGGTGGTCGGAGGAAGCATAAGGAAAAAAGCAAGAAGTGTTGTATACACGAAGGGACCTATTTATAGTGATAAGGGATTTAAAATCAACGGCCCCGATAACTTGTTACGAACGGTTTGGATGTCCGTATTAAATGGAAGGACCATTACTTTTCCCGAGAAATAGGGCCCTGTTTGGTAACGAAGGACACGCGGTTCAATGGGGAGTTTAGAAGAATTGCGACATTTTAAACATCGAACAAATACGACGAATTTATAACATTAATATCGAAGGATGGCATATCGGATTCATATTCGGATTATTTAGACGTTCTTTTCACTCAAATATTTATTGTTATGCTTTTACGCTATCAACATACATGAACTATAATCGGCTCAGTCGAACAGAACTCTCGACCTGGAAGTTATGCAATTATGAAAATTCAATAGCGATACGGATTTATGGCATAGTTTTCCTTATCAATTTCAGGTCCGCTGAAATATTTATCTATTATCCAATCAGACAAGTGGAATTCCGGTTTTTCTTGATCGAAATTAGAAGATCAAGACAGAATCATGGAATATAAACACTTATCTAATTATGTTTGATGTTATCAACAAAATAAAGAGGAAAATGTATCTATATTATCTCGAAAAAATACAAGATATGGGAAATACATATCGAAGCATAGTACAAGCCTTTGCATTACATCAGTAAGTTATTACAATACTATAAAATCCTCGATCTCCCGTCCTATCGTTTACTCGGAATAATTTGGCTCTGAGCACTTTCAACTTTATTTGAAATCTTCCGAAGACGGAGGAGCGAACGCTATCGGCCCAACGTCTTCCTAAATGCATTGTAGCAACAAGGGCATGGGCCTAGCTTATTGGCTTTCCAGATGGAAATCGCATTTGCCTGTCGATATTCTAAGCGCGGTTGCATTGATTTTTCTTCCGCTCGAATATTATTCCGCTTAAATATCGTTCGGAGCCTGAGCTCAAATAACCGTACAAATCGAATAATCATCTTGACCACCATGATCAGATAGAAAAATTCTCGATGCAACGAATGAGATAATCTCAACAATATGCCAGCCTTTTTATAGCCAAAAACAGAAAAGAATCCAACGGCGTATAATTCGCAAAGTGAACGGACAAGATTTGTCGACCGTTGCGATTCCCGGTAAAACAGGAACCGTTTAGAAAAAATCAAACTTATCAAAATTGGGAACCTACAAACAAGGAATTTTCTCGACAAAGGCATAAGGATTGTTAGAAGTCTAGGGTTATCCACTACTGGCTGTTTCTCCATAATTCATCTTTTCACATGATTACAGAAGACTATTTTCTCATCGGTATTTATTTCGATCAGAGTTATATATTCCATGGAAGCTAATTTCGTCAATATTCACATTCGTTTATCTCTCGCTGATATTAACAATCTCTGTTATTCTATCTGTACTGGTCTCAGTCTACTATTATATAAGGGTGAAAGCCTCTGCTACGACCCTCGAAAAACGACTAAGGGTGAAAGCCGTTGCTATGCCCCTTAGATCGAAAATTATTAATGGGTGAAAGCCTCTGCTAAGACCCGAGGGCTAAAAATGCTCTGAAAACGACTAAGAGTGAAAGCCGTTGCTATGCCCCTTAGATCGAAAATTATTAATGGGTGAAAGCCTCTGCTAAGACCCGAGGGCTAAAAATACTCTGAAAACGACTAAGGGTGAAAGCCGTTGCTATGCCCCTTAGATCGAAAATTATTAATGGGTGAAAGCCTCTGCTATGACCCTAGGGCTAAAAATGCTCTGAAAACGACTAAGGGTGAAAGCCATTGCTATGCCCCTTAGATCGAAAATTATTAATGGGTGAAAGCCTCTGCTAAGACCCGAGGGCTAAAAATGCTCTGAAAACGACTAAGGGTGAAAGCCGTTCCTATGCCCCTTAGATCGAAAATTATTAATGGGTGAAAGCCCTTGCTAAGACCCGAGGGCTAAAAATGCTCTGAAAATGACTAAGGGTGAAAGCCGTTGCTATGCCCCTAAGATCGAAAATTATTAATGGGTGAAAGCCTCTGCTATGACCCTAGGGCTAAAAATGCTCTGAAAACGACTAAGGGTGAAAGCCGTTGCTATGCCCCTTAGATCGAAAATTATCAAAATGGGTAAAAGCCTCTGCTAAAACCCTCGGGCTAAAAATGCTCGAAAATGCCTAAGATTGTAAGCTATCGCTCTACCCCGCAGGTCGAAATTATTCAAAAATTCCTTCTGGAAAGGACGAATACTACGGAGGTTATCAATATTTGCACTATTATTGCTTTCGATGAAAATTCTATGCAGTCGAAACTCGACCTAAGACGTATATCTATAAATTTTCTAAGGGAATGTTACATCATTATCAGTTGCAAATAGTGAAAATTTTCTCTAAGAGCTCGAAGTTAGCCAGAGTTATCGATTATCATTATCGGCAGTATTATCAATCTCGATGATAATATTATCAAAACCTGATTTCTATTATCTTTCGGTAAATTCTTCGATCAGCGAAGGAATACAATGGTTAGAGTTCACTTTTGTTCCTTTGAAGGCGGTCGATCAAAAATCCGAGTAGCAAAGGTCAAAGCAAAAATCTGAAGTGGTCATTCGAGATTATCTTATTATAATTGCGAATTATGAAGATTGAAATCAAAATAGAAGACATTGTGGAAAAATATTCATTCGATTAACTTTCAAAAGATGAGTTACATAGGAATGATTACAGCAGAATCCGAAAAATTTTACAATCTTGTTACAGAAAGCTATTCCTATAAATGCTCGAGCGGGGAAGACAAGGATGCATCGCTTCGACTCTTCATCCAGTCCTTCCGCGCAAGATAAGTCACCATATTCCCGAGTCAAGAGACAGGGAAGCAACTCCAGTTGGAGGTAGTAATCTTGAAAGCAGCCTCGAAGACGTGGAGATCGAGTGCAGGAAAACTCCTCCAGCAGTAGACCCACTATCCCGACTGGATAGAGATCAGAGTACAGGAAGTCGAGCCCGCCTCAGAGACTTGGAATCAAAGAGAGCTGGTCGCCTGCCGGTACCCCAGTCGCAATTATTTTCGCCTGTCGATACCCTAGTCGAATTAAGTTGTCATCAGGAGATAGCGATATTTGAAAATAGTTCGAAGGAGAACTTCGAACAGTTCGATCAAAGACAGCAAACGAAACATGGTGGCTAAAAAGAGTAAAATCTCAATCATAGAGCCGATCAGAATTGTTACTGAAATGTAAAATTTGAAGGTAACTAGGGACCTATATATAGTGAAAAGAAAGAGCAATCAACGACTCATATTTGATGGTACCAACGGCCGAGATATAAGCAATAAATGAGCCGACCGTTGCGATTCCCGATAATACAGAAATTCTTTCGGAAGAAAAGTGAAGAAAATGTCAAAATTATTCCACTCGAAGTTCATTCTTATCCAAATTCATCTTGGTCTCAATTCCAATTATCAAAGAAAAATCGTAAAGAAGTCAAAATACAGCTTGTAAAGAAGGCGTTATCGATAATTAGCCCAAGGATAAGTAAAAGTCGATGAAACTACTATACTCCGAACCCGACATATCTATCGATTACAAGTTACAGATGCATCAACCACAACTACATATAAGGCCAATCCTTCGATACTAAGTACCTTTTACAAATTATAAGTACAGAAATAAAGAGAGATCTATTTATCCGGGCAGGAACGAGAAAGGAATTTCATAGCTAGACAATCCTATGAAATTTTCGGCGAACGTTAATGTCCTTACTCGACCAGGAGATGCCTATCGAACCAACAAGTCTTCGACCATGGTCGTACTTCTTCGAAAAGGAAAAAGGCAATACTTCTCTTTCCCAAGAAAAACGTGGAAATTTTACGAAGGACGTTAATCTTCGAAGCACTACCCAAAACTTCTTCAAAAGAAAGCCTAGCAAATGGCGTCATACCCTCGAAAAACTTGACGCCAGAGCCTCCCTAAACCCCAAAAAGGCCATGGGCCATTGAGGTCGTGAATGGTCAGCAATAAAGCTTATTGGTCTTCAAGGTTGAAATAGCGTTCGCCTGCAGATACCCTAGTCGAGATTGAAGTATAAATTTTGCTATGATATGCAAAGCAACTACCAACCCGAAATTCGAGATATGGAGTCATGCGACGAGATTTTCTAATCAGCATGATCGAAGGAATCTGCTATCGAAAAATATTGTAAGAATGCAAAACAAAGAGCCCCATTTATAGATACCATTCTCAAAAATCCAACGGCTACCAGAAAACTAAAGAAATGGTCAAGATCAAAAGACTGTTACACTCCCCGAGAAATTAAGCGGGAAACAAAAAGATTGTGCTAAAGAGCATACAAAGTACTATCGCCCGGATCGAAAGGCTTGCCCGTAATTATTAATTCAAGCAGTAAAAAGCAGCATAGATAAAGTTGCATGCATCAAGCAGAAAAAGAAATTATACGATCATAAAATTCATGCAGTGCATTACAATCAACGACCAAGAACTTACTTGAAAATACATAAAATACCCCGGCAGAAACAATAAACAGCTATATGAGCTCATTATCAGAAAGAATTTTTCGAAACTCGGCACTACGAGCTGCATAACCACGCTCATAAGCTTCCTTCTCACGAAGCTCGGATTCCTTCTTCTCCTGCTCATGGAGAGCCTTAAGTTTCTCCAGCTCTTCGATCAAATTTTTATGAATCTCTTCTCCATGGTCCACAGCAGCCTTAACTTCTTCTAAGACATTCTTCTCCTTCAAAACTTGGTCAAGTTCGGTTTTCTTCTTCTCCAGCTCCTGAAGAACAGCAGCATTTCGGTTGGCCTCCTGCTCGGTAAGCACCTTAAGCTCGGTGAGATCCTGCCCGGCCTATCAGATATTCACAAATTGTTAGAATCGCCAAAGTTTCGGTTTTCTTCTGACCAAAAAAAAAAAAAAAAAAAAAAAAAAAAAAAGAGAGAAAAGAGAAAAGGAAAAGGGAAGAGAATCAATTGAAAAAGGTAGTGCAACCCTGATTCGTACACTTCCTCGAGGGTCCTCTCTTTGGACGTTTCAGTTACAGCAAAAGCGAGCTTGAGCTGTAGTAATTTACCCTCCGAATCCTCGGATACGGCCGGGGACAGACTAGTCCTATGAACAGCGGATTCAGTGTGAGGCTCGGAAACAATGGGCTCAACGGGATTTTCCGGCGGATCAGCGGTTTTCGAAGACTCAACAGAAATATCGGCCTTCAAAAAAGCAGTCTCTCCGCCAACATCCAACTTAGGTTTTTTATTAAAACCCCCCGCAGGGGGAACGATCGAAGAATCGCCAGAAGAGGGCTGGTTCCCAATAGCAAGATTCTTCAAGCCTTCGAGGGAAGTAAGCCCGTCGGAGTAAGGTCTCTTGCCCGAAGAAACGACAGGAGCCTTCTGAGTAACTGGCTCTCCACTTGAACGCTCGAGCTCCGCCTCAAGCTCCTCATCCAAGATAGATTTGCTACTACTACCCTTGATTTGCTTTGAAGAAGCTTTTTTCTCCTTCTTTTCTTTCTTAGTCTCCCCACCTTTGGGAGCCTCAGGAGAAGATGCAGTATTTTTCGAGGAAGATTTAGAGGGTTTTGCCTCTTTTGATGGTTTTGTTTCTTTAGAAGAAGTCTTCGATTTCGAACCTCCGAACAACGTCTTAGGATCTATGGATTTGCCGTATATGTCTTCCATATCGTTCGATAAAATAAATTGATGAAGCTCGATAATTAAGGAAAGGGCTCCGATCTCAGTTAGTGAATAAGTTGTGTAAACAAGCCTAAGAGTATCCTTATATTTATAGACGCCATGACTAGGGGCGACGGTAGGAGAATCGACGCAATCATCAACAGATAACTTTAAAAAGAATAAATGCCGGACACTGGAGTACGAAGGATATCAAATTAGTAGTATTATATTTCGGTCGTGCATAATAACAGCATGATCAATTACAAATCAGAAGGACTCGACTACAAAAAAGACAAGTTCGGTTACAAAATATCTCTTATGTACATAACAAATCCCTAACTAGAAGACTATGATTTGACATTCTGGCTACCGTCAGCTTCTCCGTGGTTATTCGATCTAACTTCATTTTGCCCTGAAGAAGAAGCAAGATCGCCCGAGCTCCGTTCAAGAAGATCAGGATTAGGCATCGGAACACCGAACTCCGCCACCAGAGGTGCAAAACGGTGACTTTGCCAGTCAACTTTCACGGGCAACGATGAAGCCTTATAATCTTTCCCTTCGGCGTTCTTCAAAGGATTCATGAACGGAAGATATTCTTCCATTTTATCAGGAATTATCTTGGCAGAAATCAGCTGTTGAACAGACTTATAAAAATTAGTTTGCAAAAACTCTCCTACCCTCATTCGCACTAAGGGATCAAAAACCGGAGATCGGAGGAAACCCCTTATGGCCGGAATCTCGGCCTCCTCTGCTCCCTGGGAATATGCGCGAGCGGAATCTAGTTTAGTCTGTTCAAGCTCAATCTTGATTTTCTTAAGTTCTTCCTCGAGCACACTTTTGTCTGCAACCACCAATAATAGCTCTTTCTCGACAGAAGGGGAATGTGTCTTCTTCGCCGACAATTCTCCTTTTACTTTCGTTAGTTCTTGCTGACAAGTCTCCAGTTGAGTTCGAAGGATCTGATTGTCTTCGAGAATCTGCGCATATGCATCATGAGCATCCTGAGACTCTTGCTCTAACAGAGACAAACGGTAAATCAGGACACCATACATATCCCCGATCTGCGAAAAATTTTCTATCATAAATAAAACGCTAAGGAAAATTGAAAATAGAAGAAGCTAGGGAGAAGGATCATTACCTCATGGTATGATCTTGAAAAGTCGCTCAGAAGCTCGAAATCACCTTTCACGGTTTGGAGCAACATGTCGCGTTTGAATCGACTAGCCATAAAAATTCTGGTGGCTTTATCGAATTCATTCTCTCCGCTCGAGTGCGGATCCGACTGGATAGTCCCATCCTCGGGGTATCCAGCAGCCCTTCCGCCACAAAAATGTTCATTCATAAAATCCGCCACATCCGGTTCGGATCGACCCTCGCGACAAGGGACGGAATCAGAACTTACACCGAAAGGTTTTACTCTTCGGGAAGGACCAAGATCACCAGCATTCCTTTTCTGACCTTGTAATTTCTCGAATTCACGCACGCCCAAGATTCGATTCCAGGAATGCTGGCTGTAGCCAACAGAGGAGGGAATGCTGAGATCGGGAGAAAATACGCACCGAAGAGGACCCGCTGTAGCTGGATTCGAAGACCCCATATTGCCAACGCCCCTTAAATCTGAGAGAATCGCCCGTGTGTCGATTGGCCCCATGCTCAAATCTACGTCCGTTTCCCTTTCCGAACTTAACGAAGGAGGTACGGGATTAGATAAAAATGTCCCGACTTTCCCGAGGTTGGACTTCCGGAATCTCTCCACAACCCGACCTGACAAAATAACAAGAACATTTAGTTGGGAGAAAAGAAAGGAAAATGATCTAACGAACAAAATTAAGGAATTTACTCAAGGAAACAGGCGCGCGAGATGAAGCGGCGCTAGCAGAGCGGCCAACTAGTAGTGAGGTTGATCCTCCAATAAAACCAATAGACGACGGATGAACAGGTTCGACTAGCGGGATGGAATAGACGCACGAACTCAACCCGGCCAGACGTAGAACACCCTCCTGAACTAAAGACATGGTTCGATACGGGTCAGACTGTAGTTTCTCTAAGAGTGTATCGGAAAGACGATGATTAAGTCTCTCCCTAATTTTCCGTTGACCATCTACCCAAGTGCTCGCGCCGTCCCAGCAATAAGGTCTGGTCTTCGAACTACCCTCAGATACGGGAATATCGGGCCCTTTCACGAAAAAGAACTTCCTTTTCCATCCCTTACTCTTCTCCGACGATACGGTAGTAAGAAAAAACTTTTTCGACCTTGGTGTAACGGAGACAAAACCAATATTTGAACCTCTACCCCATTTCAATCCAAACACTTGCCAAAAATTACTGAAAGAAGCTTCTTCATTTTTAGCCTCCATCAAAACACTAAAAGCAACAAGATATGCGACAGAATGTGGGAGAAGTTGAGATGGGCAGAGCGAAAAGGAGGTCAGAACTCTTCGAATTAAAGGAATAAAAGGAATGCGCAAACCGTAGGAAAATTGTTCCTCATAGAAAGCCTGACATCCGGGAGGGGGTTCGGTCGCGCGATCAGAATATGATGGGACAACAATGGAAAAACCTTTCGGAAGATACTTTCCGAACTCAGCCTCGAGATGAGCCTGATCCTTCTTGAAGAAGCCACACGAGGTATCTTGAGCAGCAAGTTCCGTCCTACTAGTAGTATTGGTGGTTAGGTGAGCAGTGGGTTTGAGAATCCTGACAAAGGCGCCATCTCCAAGACTGTGCTTCTCTACGACATTCTCTTCAAGGTCTCCAGAAACTCCGACGTCTTCGTCCTCCGAAAGAAACTCCCCATCTTCATAGTTATCAACCAGTTTGAGAAGAGGATCGGACTCCTTGCTGGTCCCAACCTTATTTTTACCCTTCGTGCCACGGGAACTAGACATTATGGCTTAAAAGAAAACTGTTATGCGGAAGTAACCGTTTTTATTCGACTAAAAAGCTTCGAGCTCAAGGAAAGTACTTAAACTAAGAGTAATTTCTTCAGCAAGCCAGTATATAAATACGAGGTCAAAAACGTAAAATTGCAAAACGATCCACGAATAACCACGACGGTTGAGCTGCCCTAGCGTAAAAAGCCTAAGTTACTTCCCTAGAATTTGCAGTTACACACCTTTAACTTTCATAAATTGAAGCACGAGGCCCGAGTTTAGAAAGGAGACATCTATAAAAGTTTACCTCGCTACAATCAACAGAGAGGGCCTGCGACAATTTCGACGTCAAAATAACTCTATAACATCGGTTCTAAGTGTATGCACTCTTTTTCCCTAGCTCGGTTTTTATCCCGAATGGATTTTTCCGAGTTAGGTTTTTAACGAGGCATACCTGAAGTCTGTTCATAAGACGTCTCATCCCAACCAACGATCAAAACAGCTCATACTTCTTCGAGCATAAGCTCCACTTACGCTCAAGAAGTGGGGGAGTATTGATGAGGGAAATTTCGGATCCTCTGCAGCTCGAGAAATCAGTATAATCCGAGTAAGACCAAGCCTCACCCATGAAGAGCATCGAACTTAAGAACTCAATATGTGTTGCAGGTTCCCAACCATTGGAGGTCGATTACCTCGGATGGGCCGGCCCCAAGACCAGTCCAGCGGGCCTATGAAGCCCATTATTGTCATTATAAATACCCCATGCATTTATGACGACGAGACAACTTCCCAGGTGCTCCCTACTCGAAGCTACCGCTCGGAATTTAGGCCTAGGACCTTTATATGTATTTCGCCCTCTAGCTTTGTACGGCATTCAATAGTGCTCGAATAGGACTCCGATTCATTGTATTCTTGTAACCTTGTAATCGAACTACTTGAATACAATAATATTGATCTTCTATATTTATTATTAAGCGTTTGATCGACCACACCACGCACGAACATCACGTACGAAATTCGGTAAGATCAATATACAAATGCTCACCGTTTGAAGGTTTTGCTAGCATCGGGGGTGAAACCAGATATGCTTTGAGCTCTTCGAAAGCTTTGTCACACTCCTCATTCCATTCAAAATCTTTTGATTTTCCCAATAATTTGAAGAAAGGCAAGCTTTTATCCGCCGACCGGGATATAAATCTGTTTAGGGAGATGATTTTTCCCTCTAAACTCTGCACCTCTGAGAGCTTCTTTGGCAGTCGAAGCTCTGTAATAGCTCGAATTTTCTAAGGATTTGCTTCATTTCCTCGTTCATGAACGAGGTAGCCCAAAAATTTTCCCGATCTCGCACCAAAAGGTGCATTATACTGGATTCATTTTCATACCATACTTCCTCAAAATCCCGAAGCATCTATCGAGATGCTTAATATGATCCTCTTCTGTCATGCTTTTCACGAGCATATAATCCACATGGACTTCCATAATCTCACAGATTAACTCTTTAAACATCATGTTCACCAATCTTTGATAAGTTGCTCCTGCATTTCTTAACCCAAACGGCATCACGATGAAACAATATACTCCTTGTTCCGTGACAAAGGCGGTTTTGGCTGTGGAAAGCTAATCAAAGGCAACATTGAGATATCTGACGTCTCTTATATTATAGGCCTAAAGTACAATCTGCGAAGCATAAGTCAATTTTGTGGCAAGGGATTCTCAGTCATCTTTTCATCAGATAAGTGCTATGTTGAATAAATTGGAACTAAGAAGGTCATTTTATCTGGAAGAAGACAAGGGAATATCTACATAGTCGACTGAAATTCTGTGGACAAGAATTCTAATGTTTGTTTCGGTGGCCTCTACACCAAGTGAAATCAGTTGTCTTTGGCACAAAAGAATGAATCATATATATTTCAAGACCATCAACAAATTAATCAAGAATGATCTGGTAGAAGGAATTCCAAAGACATTCACGAGCAAAGATAAGCTATGTGACACCTGTCAGAAGGGTAAAAAAATCAAGTCATCTTTCAAAAGCAAGAAGCACCAATCTTCAACCAGAATTTTGGAGCTGTTACATATGACCTTATTTGGACCCATTGATCCAATCAGCAATGGTGGGAATAACTGTCTAGCTGTTGTGGATGATTTTTCAAGATACACATGGGTTGTCTTTATGAAGAAGAAGAGTTAAACCAAGGAGCATCATACCAATCTGATGGAACTGATCCAGAATGAGAAAAACTTAAAGATATTGAAGATCAGATCATATAGAGGGACTGGATTTACTAACTCTACTGTTGAAGAGTATTGTAACACCAGATGAATCAGCCATGAATACTCTGCTGCAAGAATTCCTCAACAAAATGGTGTTTCTGAAAGGAGAAACATAACTCTAAAAGAAGCTACCAGAACTATGATAGCTGAAGAAAAACTGGCCCAACGATTCTGGACAGAAGTCACAAATACAGCATGGTGTTGGGTTGCCTCGATTGTCAGAACAACAAAGAGTGCGGAATTTTAAAATTTTTCGAAGCACCCATGGTCCCATATATAGATCTCCATATTATGTATACGAAAAGCATGAATCAAAGCACATATACAGTATGTAAAAAGGGTGTGGTCGATTTTTACCTCACCACATGCAAGGTGGTGGCAACCTCCAACTCTGATTCTGATTCTGATTCACAGGAGTGATCCAATCGTCTCACCTCCAGAGATTAGTCCACACTAATTGGATTCTGGCAACACCTCTTAGTCTAAGGCTAAGAACTAGATCTAAGAGGTTTGTTAATGAAGGATTGTGCAGATCTAATTGGCAGAGCAAAATCCAGCACAAAGGAACAGGAGGGGAATTCACGGCGACACAAGGAAGCTCACGGCCGGCCAGGGGTGGTGGCGGCGGCTGCTTGGTGGCGGCGCTAGCAGGGTGCGGCGGTTAGGTGCAGAGGAGGCTGGGGTTTTTCTGTACTAGGTTGTTAGCCTTGTCTTTTTTTTTGCTTTGAGTTCATGTGGAACTCTATTTATAAGCCTCCTTCTTGACATAGGTTTGCAAGACTTCTTATGGGCTTTTAATTAAAGGCCCATGTCTTGCAAGCCTTGTTTTAATTAATCACCTTAATTAAATACACAGTCCATATTAATTAATAAATTAATATTTCCTTTAATTAATTAGATCAACTAATTAATCTCCCACTTGAATTAAAACTTTAATTCATTTAATTGATTTAATTACCTTTAAATCAATTAATTCCTTTTATACCCTTTTTATAACAGTCACCGTCCAATTGTATTGTGTGTGACCCTTTGGGTTCACCATCAATTGGCAGCAGGCCCACGAATTCTTCGTGATTTAATTCATGAACAATAAATTGCTCCGTTCAATTAAACAACCTTTAATTGACCACTCCTAGAATCAATTCCTCTATTAACTCAGGAGTACCCACACTTCATGGTCGATGTCTAGCCACAAGCCCGTGAAGCCCAACTTCAGGTGAATTGATATTTGTGAACCTCACCTCTTATAATTGCCATGTACATACGGTCCTTCTATCGACTAATTTCCCGGTCAAGACTTAAGGTGTGTGAATTGATCGGCACCTCTAAATATGTCTCGATAACTATACTTTCTAATTCGGGATAATATTCCAGTGTGACTGCTAAATTTGGAAACCCCTTCCCAAATTCGTCACCGACCACGGCCGTGGATTCCTCGGATATATTATCTAAGAATCGTATAGGAAATTATCTCATCCATTACGATGAGTCGGTAGATTCCATATTGGTACTAACCACTCGCGTACATAACTATACGCACACAACCTAGGCATGTTATGATCAGGCTAAGTTATCTATACCTAGATCTAAGTACGCACATTCATGCACCGAATTCGCCCTAGCACCTCATGTCAAAGGACTAAATCGTACACTATTATAAGCCTTGAGAAACATCCCATCACCGATATGCGTCATGCACTTCCACAATGGGTTTCTCTGTTCGGGTCGTTCGATGCTTTCGATCCTCTATCGAACCACCTACTCATATGCACTGGCCTTAAATGCCTTGCTCATGAAACGCTACAAATTCACTCCATGTGAATCATGCATACTTGTACAAGTCTTGGCGATTCCTACGATACCCCGTCTTGTTACCGAATCTATGACTTGGAACGTGTTTTAAGATTACGACCTTATAGACTGTTTTATGGTTGCACTCAGTACTGAAGTGAATTGTCCCATAGTCGAATGTAATCTAAGGATTTCATCCAATCGCTTAAATGTATTCGCGAGAAATGAAGTTGGCCATTGTTCATCCTTATACACATATAAATAAACGTGCGTATTAAGTCATTTATACTAAAGAAAGATAATGATTGTTCCAGTACAAGCGAAATATGTTGGCTTGCAGGGCACTATCCCATCAATCTCCCACTTTCCCTAAAGCCAATCACAAACGTTTCTAGGACCCATCCTTTTAAAGATGCTCTTCGAACTCATTTCATGATATAGCCTCTTTTAGTGGATCTGCTAAGTTGTCTTCTGAGTCGACGCGATCCATTATGTGCGTTAACTCTACCAATGATTTTTCTAATCAAATGGTACTTTTCTTTCAATTGTGTTTAGATTTCTGGTGAGATCTCGAAAGCTTTGCTTTAGCAATAGCTCCAATGTTATCATAGAAGATAACCATGAGCTTCGCAATGCTAGGAACTACATCCAACCATAGGATGAAGTTTAATGCTACATTTAATGCTGCAAGATATCTTGCTTCAGTGGTTTAGATGGCTACGGTGATTTTGCTTGGAACCCTTTCAAATTTACCGTTACCCCATTGATGCAGGATATGTATCCAAAAATGGATGTTCTTAATTCATCCACATCAGACTGAAAATTCGAATCAGTAAATCCTTCGAATTTTTTTTAATTCTCCACTACCACCGTAGACCAAGAAAAAATCCTTTAATCTTTGTCAAGAGCTTAAGGATATCTTTTACGATGGTCCAGCGCTCTTCACTGGAGTTTGACTAGCAACTGCTCGCGACACTTGAGTATGTTCTACGTCTGGTCTAGTACATAGTAAAGCATGTCACATGCAACCTTTTGTTTGAAACATAAGGTATTTGAGACATTCTCCTTTATTCTCGTTTGATGTAGGGCACATCGATTTTGGATGAAGGGATACAGTGTCTCACTGGAAGCAATCCTTTCTTGGATTCTTCATACTGAATATTTCCAGTATTGATTCTATGTACATAGATTTACAGAGTGTTAGCATCTTTTTCGATCTATTTCTATAGATACGTATCCCAATAAGCAAGATGCTTCTCCTAAATCTTTCATGGAGAATTGCACGGACAACCATGCTTTCGTCTGTGCTAACATTCCGATATCATCCCAGATAACCAGAATATTATCAACATATAAAATATGAGCTTCATCGCGCTCCCACTAATCTTCTTGTACACTTATGGTTCATACTCGTTTTGATGAACTCAAATGTCTTGACTGTCTCATCAGAACAAATGTGAATCTGAATGGATTCAGACATTGCTACTGGAGAAAAAGGTTTCATTAAAGTCTGTTCCAGAACTTTGTGAATAGCCTTTTTACCACTAGTCGATTCTTAGAGGCAACACCTCTCCATTCATTCCAAGTTTGAATATCCACTTACAACTTATAGCCAACTTAAAGGGATAAATCCCTCGGGTGGATCAATCAAGGTTATACCTTGTTGGAATGGATGGGATCCATTTCGGTTTGCATGAATTCCAGTCATGCAATTGCGTCTACATCCAAATGTAGCTTCTTCTGATAGAAATAGTGTCCTGCAAGCCAGCTATATGGCTAACATTTATTGTATTAAATGAGGAACTATTCAATTTTGATTAATAAAAGCACTTTACTAAAATGGTCAACTTTATTTTATGTAATAATTATCTACGCATAAGGATAGAAGTCCTTAGATCACAGGGCTATGGGACAACGCGTGGACTGATCTCCAAGGCCGTGATCTAGAACATATTCAAGAGTCGTAGAATCCAATCGAGATAGGACATCGTGGATTCGGTTAGACTCTCACTATTGTGTATACTCCGATGAACTGTAGAACGCTGGGTCCATGAGCGTGACTGGGATAGTCGATACACATAAGTGGGTGGCTTGCTGGGATGGCAAGCGCACTGAATACCCCAATTAGGAAATAACTCACCATGGAAGCGGTAGTAGCATATCGGGGTTGAGGTTATTCTAATTTGCAATAGTATATGAGGAACGATCCCTAACTACTTGAGGTGATAGGGTTTATCTGGTGCGAGAAGGTTCATGCTTTGATGTGAGTTCCGACTGACTGGAGATCACCAGAAAGTCTCTTTGAACTCATGTTGGGTATGGATGAACTCGTATGCAGATTCATATCATCAACAAAGGATCCATTGACCCGACTTAATAGGTTGGGAAATTCTCCTATGGATTTCTGTGAGATATTAATTCTGATAAAATCCTTAGCCAAGGTATCTGACAACTTTATGTAAGTAGCTCATAAAGATTAAGTCAAATAGAATTTATTTCGAGACCAGAATACATAAGGTCAAAACAAAATAAAAGGGAGACCGATGAAAGACCATACCCTTAAGTCTCGACTGGGATATTGATTGATGGAGAGATTATGGCGTATATGGAAATTGTAAATGAGTTAAAAGGTTCACTGAATTAATTCACCAGTGATTGGGCTCCATGGGCTTATGGCTGGACATCGACCGTGGAGTGTGGGAGAATTCCCAAATTGACAGGGGTGCTAATTTTGGAATGATCAGTCGACAGAGTGTTCGATTGATTTAGAGTATATGTTACTCGAATAATTAAATAATATTTAATTATAAATCGCGGCTAATTATGTGGTGAACCTACGGGGGCATACACAATACACATGAAGCGAAAGCGAGGAAAAGAGAACAACTGAGTCGACTGGGTCTATAATCGACTGGGTCGATCAAAGTGGGTGGGTCGACTGGGTCGACCCAATTGGAGCTAAATGGATCCGATTGGAATTGGATCAAATTCATAAATTAAATTGGAATTTAATTTGTGAGCTAAATTAATTAAAGTTGGATTTTAATTAATTAAAGAAAAAAATTAATTAAATAGACTTGGAGTCTAATTTAATTAGTTGGGAGATAAATTAATTAATTGGGCTATTTAATTGGAAAATTAAATAAAGCCTAGTTAGATTAATTAAAGTGGGCCATAGATTAATTGAAAGACTTAGTTTTCTAATTAAAGTGGGCCATGACCCATGTAGGAGAATTAAAGTCTTAATCCTAAGAGGACTAGGTTAGTGAGATAACTATAAATAGGTAACTTATAGTTATATCATAGACACAACTCTATGAGCCAAAACAGAGCAAAGGAAAAATTCTCTCTCCCTCTCCCTACACCAAATCGGCCGAACCCTTCTTCTACTTGGAAGAATTTTTCGTTTTCGATTTTAGCTCCTAAGTCGTTCTTAAATCCTAGATATTAATATACACTATGTTCTAGTCGATTAGGTTATATTAATTTTCGTGATATTGTGGTGTATCAACTCGTAGAGGTGCAACACGTGGGGCGCTACTAGCAGGACTTTGGATCGACTCAACCGAGGGAGAAAAGGCAACTTAGCTGAGCTACTTGGATTTGCAAGGAGACAGGTATAATTTGGATCTAATTATTCTTGTCGTTATTATATTCATACATATACAACTAGAGATTATCCTGGCAATATTACGTAAGAGGTCCTATAAAATTTTAAATTCCGCTGTGCCTAGGGCTGTTTATCTTACAGAATCCGTACAGTGGTATCAGAGCCAACTCTCGGCTTTGTTTATATATGAATTTGCAAATTCTGTGTTATCAGTCATATGTTTGATTTATGTATGACTAGTTCTTTAACTTTGTATGTTTTAGGACGTAGATCTGTTAACTTAGAGTTAATGTAAAATTTTGATTCGAAATTTTTTATCATGTCAGTTTTTATTTTGGATTGGGATTTAATTAACTAGATTTGTTTAATTAAATCAGAGTAATCGAAAAAAATATATATTTTTTAATTAAATCGCGAGCTGCTGCCCACGGCAGCGTGCGAAAAGCACGCTGGCCGCGCGTGCAGCACACGGCAGCAGCCTGCGGGCTGCCAGCCGTGTGCTGCTACACGCAGCCGCATGCTGAGCAACGGCTGCCGCGAGCAGCCACGCGCGGACTTCGTGGCCGCGCGTGTGTTGTCCACATGGCAGTCCTCGATAGGCTTCGATGGTTGATTTTTGGTTGGACTCTAATTCTGCCTATTTTGGAAATTCTGAAAAACTTAGAATTTTGGGAGATTAGGAAACTTGGAGTTTTTGAATAAGGTAGTTATCTTGTTAGATCTAAACACTACCTTAATTAAACTAATCTGAAACAAAATAGGATTATCTTAAGAATCTTAGAGATTGGAAAATTTGGGAAACTTGGAGTTTTGGATAAGGTATGAATCTTAGAGATTTGGTCTACCTTAATTAACCAATTTTAACCAAGATAAGTTTTGTAGATTACTTAGAACTCAAGTAAGAGTTAATTAATCTTAGAGATTAATTATTAATTCAAAATTAATTAACTTGGATAAATTTTTTGAATTAAAATTAAAAGAGCCGGTAAATTTATATTTATGCCCTTATGTGAATTTTGTGCATGTTCTTGTGTGAATATGTGGATTGGTCGATTTTGCCCCTAATCCCTGTGCACGTTTTGGTTTACTTATTTTATGGGTTGTAATTAAATGGGCCTGATTGGTGCCCTTGCTTGCGCAAACAAATGTAATAGAATAGGACCATTTAAATATGTAAGCTAGGCTTAGATTAGGCTTGGAGCCGAGAAGACCTCATAAAGACTTGGAGATCCACATGGAGGCCCATAACCTTGGAGAACATGGAGGCCCAATTCATTACATGGAGGCCTAATCAAGCTGGATATTAGAAGAAGGCCCATGATGTATGGGTTTGAAAATTGTGATAGTTAGGACATTTAATTTCCACCCTAGACTGACCAATTGATCCATCACATGGCTCGTGATGGATCGCATAGGATGTGCAATCGATCAATCATATCCTGCTAGGTGATGTATGTTTACTTATATTCTTTGATGTATGTCTTGCTTGCTTAGAATAGATCACGTAAACAAGATAAAGCATAATCTGATGAGACTTCGCACAAGAAAACTAAAACCTCCAATTGAACCTAAAATTCAATTAGAATATTAAATCGAATAACGGGCGCATATGAATAGTGTCTATGGTCCGAGCCTACCCAATTACTAGGTCTTAGGCATATTGTACGAATATATCTCGATGTCTCACAAGTCGTGGGTCGAGCTATAGGAAGATGATATGTTTATTGCCTCGATGCACGAGTTTAGTGCCAAGGGAGGGGATAACAAGGTTTTAGGCGCTGTCTCACGAGTCGTGGGGCGTCTAGGATTAAACTATTTCTCTCCACGAGTATTGGACATGATTTAACGCTAGTAAGTATGGATGTCTCACGAGTCGTGGGTCCATATTGAAAAACGAGGCTAAATGAACTTAAAGGTTAGCTGTGATGGTTAACCGACGACGTAGTCGACCACCAAGTGAATCAAATAGTATGGCCAACGAGTCGTGGGTATTAGGAGATTGCATTTGGGCCTTAAGCCCGCTAGGATATTTTAAATTTCCGAAACTTATGTGGGGGCATAAGATTTTGATTAAAATAGTGGGAGTAATTTACAAATAAAAACCATGTTTGTAAATTGTGCATTTTAAATTAATCTTTCGCGTGTTTATTTCTTCTATCGTCGTTTTATAGATATGATGTCAAAAGAGCTTAGAGCACTTAGAGATTTGTCCATCTCATCACTTGATCGCAATATTTAAACCGGACCCAACTTGCATTTCTGGACGCATCATTTGAATGGACTATTTGAAGCTGAAAACATCTCATATGTTTTATCTGTGCCACCACCCATTACTATTTCACATGATGTTCCTGATGAGCTCCAAAAAAGCATCACTAAATGGAAACTGGATGATGGCTTAGCTTGTGAATACATGTTGGAATATATGTCACTTGATCTGCGTTTGCAACATGAGCATATGGCATCCGCAAAAGAGATTCTCTCGAATCTCAAATTCCTTTATGGGATTAGAGATGGTCGTCGCAGATTCGCGATCACGAGGGAACTCTTGCAAGAAAGAAAGAGAAAGGAAACTCCTGTCGGAATCCACGTACACAAGATGATTCGACTTCTGTGTTAACTCGATGATATGTGTGTCGTGATGGACAATGATTTCCGAGTGGATCTTATTCTACAATCTCTTCCTAGATCATATGACCAATTCATCGCGGACTTGAATCTCCAGAGGCGAGAGATCACTGTGCATGTCCAGCGGCAAATCCTCGAGGAACACGAGGCTTCTTTTGGAAAGAAAGCAAGGGTTGGCGAAAAGATTGGGCAGCGTTCAAAGCCAAAACAAATGAAAACCAGAGCTCCTTACTGCACAAGGTCAAGGGAAAGGATTAAGCTCGAACCTATGGAGAGTTCGAACAGGTGTAATCCTTGTTGAAGTTAATTTTTCAATTAACTGTGCATCGTTGGTGTTAGACACTGACTGGAGTTCTCATCTTTGTAATGATTTATAGGTGATGGGAGCAACAAGGCAACTGGAGCTTGAGGATTGGATCCTTGAATAAGGCAATGGAGCTGGAGCTGCTACCAAGGCCGTAGGAAAAAGTAGATTTAGGTGGTTTGATAAAAGTCATTAGGAAATTTTCGTTTATGTACCTGGTTTTAGTGAAAAACTTTTATTCATGTTTTTTGGATAATGATAATTTTAATAAAAGCTCCTGTTTTTGTTTTTCATTTGGTACATTGAAACATTGACTTTACATCATAAAACCACATAAGTTAGTTATGCACGTACAGCAAAACAAAAGGAAATAATATAATGAAATATCTGCCCAATTATGGCCGCTAGACTTGGACATATATCTAAGTCAAGGATTCAAAAGTTAGCATCATCTGGCGCAATTGAAATCAATGGCATTGATGAAATGCCAACTTGTGAACCATGTCTAAAGGGAAAAATGGCGAAGTTGCCATTTAAGGGAAACCCTGATCGAGCCAAACAAATATTGGACCTAATACATACTGACGTATGTGGACCAATAAGAAAAAGCGCCCGAGGTGGCTATGATTACTTCGTCACTTTCACTGACGACTATAGTCGTTATGGATATGTGTTCTTGTTGAAACACAAGTCTGAAGCCTTTGAGCGATTCAAAGAATTCAAGATGGAAGTAGAGAATCAACTTGGTCATACGATAAAGGCTTTTCGTTCAGACCGAGGTGGAGAATTCCTTAGTAATGAATTTCTAAATTATCTTGTATAGCATGGAATACTATCGCAGTTGACTCCTCCTGCAACACCCCAATTAAATGGAGTAGCAAAGAGAAGGAATTAAACTTTGATGGACATGGTTCGATCCATGATGAGTGCCACTGACCTTCCCCTTTCATTTTGGGGACATGCCCTCCTCACGGCAACGAAGATACTAAACATGGTACCTTCTAAATCCGTAGAAAAGACACCATACGAATTATGGTTTGGCAAGGCATCCTCATACGCATTCATGCGCTTATGGGGATCTCCCGCTTACGTTTAAAAGCTAGAGGGAGATAAATTGGAAACTAAATCTACTTTGTGTAAATTTGTGGGGTATCCGCAAAACTCAATAGGATACGAGTTCTACGATCCTACAAGACAAACTACGTTCGTCTCAAGGAACGCACACTTCTTGGAGAAGGATTTCTTGGTGGACAAGAAAGAAAACAACGTAGAACTAGATGAGGTCACAGAAGCTGAAAAGGCCAAAGAGGTCGATCAAGCTGACCCGTCACCACAGGCAGTGGGAGAACAAGAGCATGAAAGTGCACCAGAGAGTACACCAATACTTCGTAGGTCAGAAAGACAACGTAGAGAACCCAAGAGGTACTACGGTCTGCTGCATGAGACTGGACAGTCTCTAACCGACCCTAGGACTTACGAAGAGGCTATGCTAGACATAGACTCGGGAAAGTGGCGCGAAGCCATGTAATCCGAATTGGACTCCATGCACTCGAACAAGGTCTGGGCCTTGGTAGATCCACCAGTGGGAGTGACTCCCGTGAGTTGCAAGTGAATCTATAAGAGAAAGCTTGGAGTGGACGGAGAGGTAATAACCTACAAGGCGTGACTAGTGGCAAAGGGATACACTCAAAGGCCAGGTATCGACTTTGAGGAGACCTTCTCACCCGTTGCAATGCCTAAATCCATTCGAATCTTGCTGGCCATAGCTGCGTGGTATAACTACGAGATTGATGGAATAGTGCCCAGCAAGCCAATGTTAATTAGCTTGTTGAAGTACTGTTTTCTTATGGTTTATAATTAATATGCCGTTCATTCATAGTATGTGAAACTGAACAATGGCCAACTTCATCTCTCGCGAACCTATCTAAGCGATTGGATGAAATCCTGAGGTCATAATAGACTATGGGACGATTCACTTCAGTACTGAGTGCAATCATGAAACAGTCTCAAAGGTCGTGATCTTAAAACCGTTCCAAGTCATAGATTCCAAACGAGACGGGGTATCGTAGGAATCGTCAAGACTTGTACAAGTATGCATGATTCACATGGAGTGAATTTGTAGAGTTTCATGAGCAAGGAATTTGAGTCCAGTGCATATGAGTAGGTGGTTCAATGGAGGATTGAACGCATCGAACGACCCGAACAGAGAAACCCATTGTGGAAGCGCATGACGCATATCGGTGATGGGATGTTTCTCAAGGCTTATAATAGTGTACGATTTAGTCCTTAGACTTGAGGTACTAGGGCGAATTCGGTACATGGATGTGCGTACTTAGATTCAGGTACTGGTCACTTAGCCTGGCCACAAAGTGCCTAAGTTGGGTGCGTACAAAAGTGTACGCGAGTGGTTAGTACTAAGAGAGGATCTAACGCCTCATCCTGATAAGATGAGAGCATTTCCTGTACGTTCTTCGATAATATGTTCCTAGAAACCCATGGCCATGGTTGGTGACAAATTTGGAAGGGGTTTCCAAATTAGGCAGTCACACCGGAATTATTATCCAGAATTAGAAAGTACAGTATCGAGATAATTAGAGGTGCCGATCAATTCACACACCCTAGGTCTCGATCGGGAAATCAGTCGTAGAAGGACCGTATGTACATGGCAATTATAAGAGGTGAGGTTCACAATAAATCAATTCACCTTTGATTGGGCTTCATGGGCTTGTGGCTAGACATCGACCATGAAGTGTGGGTACTCCGGAATTAATAGAGGATTTAATTCTAGGAGTGGTCAATTAAAAGTAGTTTAATTGATCGGAGCATTTAATTGCTTGTTAATTAAATCACGAAAGTCGTGGGCCTGCTGCCAGTTGATGGTGAACCCAGAGGGTCACACACAATACAATTGGACGGTGACTGTCTAAAAGGAAAGCAAGTGATTTAAAGTTGTTAAATCAAGGTAATTGAATTATGGTATTAATTCAATTGGAGATTATTAATTAGATGACTAATTGATTAATTGATAATTAATTAATTAGAGTTATCTGATTAATTATGGAATTAATTAAAGTGGTTAATTAATTGGAAGAATAAATAATTAACCAATTTGAATATTGGATAATTATGGGTTGATTTTGGAATTATCTAAAATTAGGGGGCATGGGCGATTTCTAGTAATTAAAAGGAAAAGAGTTTTTGTTTCTTGAAAAGCAAGTTTGAAGAGATTTATCAAATCTCATATTCCTAAGGATAAGGAATAAAGATTTGATAAACAAGGAAATGAGATCTTTTTGGAGAAGGACTCTTCTCCTATAAATACTCCCTCTCCTCTTCATTCATAACACAAGTTTTTTTGCACAAGTTTTGAAACCCTAAAAAGCTTTTGAGAGAAAAAGGTTTTGCTGGATAAAGAAAGGAATCTGAAATACCCCTTATCAATACTCCCCCACTTCTCGAGCGTAAAGTAAAGCTGAAGCTCTAAGAAGTAGATATGGCGCAGGATGAATCAGCGAAGTGAACCCGTGGGATGAATTAACCTTGGTGCAACTTTTTAGGTATGCCTCATTAAAAACCTGATTCGGAAAAACCCTTTCGGGATAAAAACCGAATCGGGGAAAAAGAGTGCATACTTTAAGAAACTTTATAATGGAGTCGTCGAGGGATTTGTTCTTATCATCCGTTGTTAAAAAGAGAATTCATGCTTCAGGCCTTTTTTCTCAACACCTTATTGGGAAGGCGCAATTCGGAATTCTTGTTATCCTTCAAGCTGATAATCATAAGGGTCCGATAAATCTTAGAATGTGCCATATTTTTCCTGGGTCTTTGATTTCGGAGTCCTTAAAAATATAAGGACCGTAAGTGTAATTTCTGAGAATACGATCATTAGTTTACCCTGGGGGAGTTCAACCGTCGCGGTTACTCGGGGGCCAGTTTGCAATTTCCCATTTTGTCCCTGTATATATACTTTGATGAGGATCATCATTTACTATAAGTTCTGAAGGTAAAAATTCTTGATCGGATCAAACAGATCGATAAGCGAGTCGAAGTAGTCGTATTTCGAGCAACTTTCACATATTCACTATGTCTAATCCCACAGATTTAAAGGGAAAATCTCCCTTGGAGGAAAATTCTGCTGATGATCGAGAGGAAAAGGAATTTATAGCAACTCGTTCATCCGAGGTCGAGAATGCGCAGGACTCAAATTCGACTTCCGAGTCTGGCGGGGATGAGCGGGAATCTAACTCTAACTCAGAAGATAGCGAAGAAGAGAGTTCTAGCGGGGCGACCGTTTCCGACGATGGGCCCGAGGAGGATGGGGATCTGTCTTTAGGGGAAAATGAGCAAAAGAAAATTAGACTGAACAGAAATGCCGTGGTCACCATTTTTGATTGGGAGGAACCTTCGACCAGCGCGGGTCTGAATAGGACAGAGGAGAGGGCTGACGAGATAGTTTGTTCTTACACGGAAGAAGATTTAGGGGATTTGCAAGAGGAGTTTGGACCATATCTTGGCGCTGGTTTTTCGATTGTCCTTCCTTCTTCCGACCAGCGGGTCACCAATCCTCCTCCTGGTTGTCAGGCTTTTTACTCCAAACAATTTCATTATGGCCTTCGTATCCCCTTTCCTCCTTTGATAGAAAAAATTCTGGAGGCCTTCGAGTTGACACCTAGTCAGATCCTTCCGAACTCCATTGGTCTTATCGTAGCTTTCTGCGTGCTGATGAAGGCTAAGGGAAAAAGAGCGGTTTTTCAGAATTTTTGGCGGGTATTTCAGATGAGTGCTTCGACGTCTTCGAACGCTGGATATGTGTATTTCTCCCAGAGGCCTAAAATTTCGATTTTATCAGCCAATGTCAGTAGCAATCTCAAGGGATGGAAGCACGAATTCTTCTTTGTTCGAGGACCGGATCCTCCATCTTCTGAAAATAATCCCGAGCCAATCCCTTATAACTGGCCTGGGGCGAAGTCATGGATATATGGTAAACGCCACCTGAAGGGAAGTATGAAGAGCGAGATATCAGATGAAATGCTGCAAATTCTTCGTGCTGATACTCACCAAACTGCGTTAATGACTCAAGAGGCCGTCTTGAGGTTGGCTGGCCTTAGTAGCTGTACTTTTCCCACCGAACCAATTGTGTTCGGAAAGGCCCGGATTGATCCTGCCAACCCTCCTTCCAGCTTAGCAGATATCGTCGATAAATTTCGAACATCAGTGGCTGGCAATCACGTTGCTTCCTTCTCGAAGGGTAGCAAAGGACGACCTCGTCCTCAAGTATTAAAAACATCTCGGAAGGCGAAAAAACCTAAAACCCAAGCTGTGGCTGCGGGGGTTTCGAATACCTTGATGGTCCTTCCTCAGGTTACTGATGCAGGAGCCTCCCGTTTTCGGGTCGAGGCAGAGGGGGCTTCCGATCCCCAGGCTTCTGCTGTTATTCGATCTATTTTTCCGACCGGCTCCTCTAACCCGAGTGATGCGGGGTATAGCCGTTATACATTGATGGAGGATTGGGCTAGGGAAATTCTGCAGGTTAGGATGGCTCGCAAAAGAAGTAGCAATGCTTCGGAGTCATTCAGACGAATTAAACCTTTTGGCCGAGGACAGGATCCAATTCTTTGTCGGCCTGGTTGCTCCGAGCCGGATCTGGCCGACTTTATCGAAAATCACCTGCAAGGACCTAGGGCAGCAGGATATCCCGAGGATGGGACAGTCGAATCCGACCTAGGCCCTGGGGGTGAGCATACGGTAGACAAATCGCTTCGGATGTTTCTGGCGGGGAGGTTCAAAGATGATATCATTCAATCTTTTAACAAGCCGGGCTTCGAGATAATAGGCGACTATGCCGAAGCCCATCAAAGGGTATTGTTCTAAAAAGTCATAACATTCATCATCATATATATATATATATATATATATATATATATATATATATATATATTTATATATTTTTTTTTAGTCCTTGTGCCGTGTTTTATACCTTTTCCTTTGCAGGCCGGTGATCTATTTATTCAAAACGCTCTTCGAGCGGCCGTGCTGAATGAAGAATCCCAAGCGGCACAGAAAGGTCTGTTCAATGTTCTGAAAGATGAGGCTGCTAAAACCAGCCAATTAGAGGAGATCAAAGCAGTGTTGTCTGAAACCGAAACAAAGCTCGAACAGAATAAGAAAGAGTTGGAAACCATGAAAGCTTTAGAAGGGGAGGTAGAGAAGTTAAAATTAGAGCTCGAACAGGCCAAAGTATCGGCCGAGCAATCTTATGAGCGAGGCCGTCAAGAGGCCAGATTTCCAGCCATAAGAGAATTTTTGAAATCTCCGATTTTGGATGCCCTGGTTCGCTTGAGGTCCGGGCAAATAAACCAATCTTTCCACTTTAAGGGGGTTCAACAGCTTATCTCGGCCGGACAACTTGCTGGTTCCATCGAGAAATATCTTAAGTTTTTGGATCCTTTTAAGAATATTTATGGGAAAGATTACAGGCCCAGTTCTCTTCCTCCCAAGGTTTCAGACTTTAAGAATCATGAGTTTTATTCCTTCCTTGAAGAGTTCGGAGTTCCCATGTCCAACCCCGACGTTCTCGAAGCGCAATTTGACGATCAAGATGTGGACATCGAAGGCGATTCCAGCACTCGTGGAGAACAGGGTAACAGTTCTACCAAACTGGAAGGATCGACCTCCGGTGGTCAGGATGATGGTGGGGAAGAAAAGACTAGTTCATGTAGTGAAGATTCCGAGAGCTCGGGGAATGGTTCTGGGAGCAGGAATGAGAAGGCGAGGTCGACTGATGATTCCGACTCCGAGGATTCTAGTGATTGAGGGCTCTTTCAATGTAATAGACATCCCTTTTTTGTTAGATTGTAATAGCCATTCTTCCTTAATTTGTATTTTGTTCCTGGAGTTATTCTTGATGTGATGCTGGTATGAATTTAATTATGAAATATTTTTTTGCGTCATGCTTACGTATTTTGGTTACGTCACCGAATCTTTTCTTGGGAAAAGATAACTCGTCTATGGCCTACCTTTCTTTTCTTTCTGAGTAACCTGCATTCCTTATAAATACTTAGGCTTACGATAGCCTATCTTAATAATATTTCTTCCCTTCTGACGATCGAAGCTTAGGAGAATTTATGCGAGTTCGGGCTTCTCGAACTTATTGATTAAGAAACTACTTCTTCTTTTTCTTGGATCTATTTTTATTTGGAAATTTATCAACTGTTAGAGAAATGAACCATAATCCGAAAATTCCCTCATTTCCTTCTATAACGTCAACCCGATTCGATAAGGGTAGCGTCTTGAAGAGAAAAAGGCACACTCCTGCTATGTCTAGATTTTCCTTCGACCATGCTTTGTGTGGAGAAGGTAGCTCCTCCAATTTGATCCCCTCCTCTTGTTTGAGAAATAGGAGCGCCTATAAAAAGGCTAAAAAAGTTTCTTTTGCGGATGAGGTCTTCCCGATCGGACGAGGCGTTGCTCGCGCTGATAAGGTTTTTCGAGGAAAGTCCGATCTGAGTTTAGTTCGGGCTGACGTTTCTCTTTCCGAGTCAATATATCGGGTGGAGACCATTCCTCGTTTCTGTTTCACTCTGGATCTGAGTTTCTTGCCCAGGTAATTCTAATTACCGTAACATGTATTTGTGGATTTTTCTGTTTTTGTCTTAACATGCTTTCTCGCAGGCTGGCGAATGTTTTTCCGTGCTTTACTCGTTGGCGAAACGCGAGGTCGAGCAACGGACTAGTATTAGCCTTGAGCTGGCCCTGAAAAAGGCCGAGTTGGATCGAGCCTTGGAAGCCAATAGATTTTTCAAAGAGAAGTTGTCTCGTGAGAAAAGTAAAGAGATCCGAGCTTGTGGCGGAAATCTTCCGGAGAAGCTGAGCTTGGAGTTAAAAAGGCTAAAAGATGCTTGCGAATTTGAAAAGAAGAATTTCGATCTCCGCGAGAAAGAGGCTTATGCTCGCGGATATGCTGATCGCAGTGCCGAAGTTCAAAAATTTCTTTCCGAGAATGTTTAGTTGTATTACCTCGTTATAACGATATCAATAAGCCGTTGTATTTCAATAAACTGTTCCTGAACAAACGTAACTTCATCTTGATTTGGACTTGTATTTCAACCCGTTACTCCCAGGACTTGTTTGTAACCACTTGAATGCAGAATGTATACTCTTTTTAATAAGAAATATTTTTACTTTGTCTTGTAATGATAATTTTGACGTTAAGTCTTTATGAATTATGAGAATTCTTCGATCTTGAAAGGATACGCTTCTCTAATTCAGATAATATCCTTGATTTGTGATAGCGCAATAGAGTAGGATATAATTTCGATTTGATTCTCGATTAACAAATTTGATCTAAGGGGCATAGCAGCGGCTTTCACCCTTAGTCGTTTCAGAGCATTTTTAGCCCGAGGGTCATAGCAGAGGCTTTCACCCTTTTTTGATAATTTTCGATCTAAGGGGCATAGCAGCGGCTTTCACCCTTAGTCGTTTTCAGAGCATTTTTAGCCCGAGGGTCATAGCAGAGGCTTTCACCCTTTTTTGATAATTTTCGATCTAAGGGGCATAGCAGCGGCTTTCACCCTTAGTCGTTTTCAGAGCATTTTTAGCCCGAGGGTCATAGCAGAGGCTTTCACCCTTTTTTTTGATAATTTTCGATCTAAGGGGCATAGCAGCGGCTTTCACCCTTAGTCGCTTTCAGAGCATTTTTAGCCTGAGGGTCATAGCAGAGGCTTTCACCCTTTTTTTTGATAATTTTCGATCTAAGGGGCATAGCAGCGGCTTTCACCCTTAGTCGTTTTCAGAGCATTTTTAGCCCGAGGGTCATAGCAGAGGCTTTCACCCTTTTTTGATAATTTTCGATCTAAGGGGCATAGCAGCGGCTTTCACCCTTAGTCGTTTTCAGAGCATTTTTAGCCCGAGGGTCATAGCAGAGGCTTTCACCCTTTTTTTGATAATTTTCGATCTAAGGGGCATAGCAGCGGCTTTCACCCTTAGTCGTTTTCAGAGCATTTTTAGCCCGAGGGTCATAGCAGAGGCTTTCACCCTTTTTTGATAATTTTTGATCTAAGGGGCATAGCAGCGGCTTTCACCCTTAGTCGTTTTCAGAGCATTTTTAGCCCGAGGGTCATAGCAGAGGCTTTCACCCTTTTTTGATAATTTTCGATCTAAGGGGCATAGCAGCGGCTTTCACCCTTAGTCGTTTTCAGAGCATTTTTAGCCCGAGGGTCATAGCAGAGGCTTTCACCCTTTTTTGATAATTTTCGATCTAAGGGGCATAGCAGCGGCTTTCACCCTTAGTCGTTTTCAGAGCATTTTTAGCCCGAGGGTCATAGCAGAGGCTTTCACCCTTTTTTGATAATTTTCGATCTAAGGAGAGGTCGATAACGGTCGAGCGAATTAAAGAGATCGGCAATATCATAAATAACAGAACAAATAATAACTCTGAAGGAAAACGGATATTCATTAAAGAGATAATTCAGTCGAAATAAGCTTTCGCAACATATACATTCTTTTTTTACTGAGGAAATAATAGATCCAACCAAACTAGATGACTGATTAAGAATTGCTACTTTATCTTCCATAATATCTTCTCAAGTTAACTGCATTCCATGCTCTGGGTAGGGTTTCTCCATTGGGATATGCAATCTTGTAAGATCCCTTATTCCCTATCTCAACGATTACGAAAGGGCCATCCCAATTGGGCTGGAGTTTCCCGACGTGTTTTGATACTTCCACCTTTTTAAGCACGAGATCTCCTACTTTAAAAGATCGGATTCTCACATTTCGATTATACGATTTCTCCATGCTGGCTTTGGCGGCTTGAATTTTTAATTTTGCGCGGTCCCGTCGGCTATCCGCATGGTCAACCTCCATTTCCCTTAGAGCCTGATTTTCTTTAGGATCGTAAAATTCGACCCTAGGTGAAGGTATAAGATTTTCTACTGGGATTACAGCCTCCGACCCATAAACCAAACTGAATGGAGTCTCTCCGGTTGCAGCTTTAACCGTAGTTCTATTGGCCTATAAAACTCCAGGTAATTCATCTAGCCACTTTCCTTTTGCCTCCGATAAGCGCTTTTCAAGAGATCGAACAATCTCTCGATTTGCAACTTCAGTTTGTCCGTTAGCTTGAGGGTGTCCTACCGATGCGAAATTCTGTTGTATTCCGAACTTTTCACACCAATCCGTAATTCTCTTCCCAGCAAACTGTGTTCCGTTATCGGATATCAAAACCCTGGGAATTCCGAATCTGCAGATAATATTCTTCCATAGGAAATTTATAACTTGAAACTGGGTTATCTTGGTCAAGGCGACACATTCGATCCATTTACTGAAATACTCTACTGCCACAAGCACATAGTTCTTTCTTGTTCGAGCTGTTGGGAAAGGTCCAACAATATCAACGCCCCATTTATCAAAAGGCCAACAAATGGGAATAGAATGCATATGCTCGGCTGGCTGATGAATCAGGTTCGAGTGGATCTGACAGTGATGGCATTTTTTTACATATTCTACTGAGTCAGAAAAAAGAGTAGGCCAATAATATCCAGACCTTGAGCACTTAAGAGCTAATGCACGAGCACCACAATGATTTCCTGCTTCCCCCTCATGAATCTCCTTTAGGATAGAACCATAATGAGTTTCGAGGACACATTTTAATAGAACTCCCGAAGAGGATCTCTTGTAAAGTCGATCATTTATCAAAGTAAATGACGGCGCTCTATATTTGATTCTCCGAGCCTCATTCGTGTCTTCCGGAAGTTTTCCTTCCTTTAAATATGCGATAAGAGAATCGCTCCACGATTTGCTTGGCTCTTCGATTTCCATGATATCGATCTCCGGGGCTGCATCTAACTCGATGGCTGACATATTTGATAGCAGCCAAGTGATGGATCTTTCAGCTTTTCCGTCGACCGGTCCCGTGAACTTTGACAATATGTCAGCCCAAAGATTCTCCTCTCTTGGTATAGGTTGAATGTCGAACTTATCGAATTTGGAGATTAACTCCTTTACTTTGTTCAAATATTTTATCATATTGAACTCCCTGGCCTCGTATGTACCCTTCACCTGCCTATGAACAAGCTCTGAATCAGTTAACACAATAATTGATTTTACCTTTGCCTTAATGGCCATTTCCAATCCGGCGATTAGTGCCTCATATTCGGCCTCGTTGTTGGTGACGACGAAATCCAAGGTTATCGCGTAACTTAGATCCTCATCGTCGGGCCCTTGGAAATGAATTCCAGCTCCTCCTCCTTCCTTGGTTGATGAGCCATCCACATGCATCAACCAAGCTCGGTCACTGATTTCTTCGATCAAACTTAATTCCGAGGACGCTCCTTCATTCGCTTTTGATATGCCGGTTGATTCGAGCACAAAGTCAGCTAGAACCTGAGCTTTTACGGCGACACGCGGTTGATACTCGATCTCGAACTGGCTGAGTTCGATCGCCCACTTTATTAACCTGCCTGAAGCTTCTGGCTTCGAGAGGACCTGTCTCAAAGGTTGATTAGTTAAAACAATGATCTTGTATGTTTGAAAATAAGGCCTCAACCTTCGGGCGGCCACCACTAGGGCCAGTGCGAATTTCTCGACTTCCATATAGTTCTTCTCTGCGCCTTGCAACAATTTACTCAAGTAGTACACTGGTTTATGCTCGGCCTTATCCAGTTTGACCAAAACCGAGCTGATGGCCTCTTCTGATACGGCTATGTACAAATACAAAGGTTCCCCTTCAGATGGTTCTGATACGGCTATGTACAAATGCCTTGTCACACTCTACGCTCCATTCGAAAGTTTTAGATTTTCGTAAGAGTTTGAAGAAAGGTAGACTCTTGTCAGCAGATCTGGATATAAATCTATTTAATGAGATAATTTTTCCAATCAGGCTTTGAACGTCGGAAAGCTTCCTTGGCGGATTAAGGTCAGTGATCGCTCGGATTTTTTCAGGGTTTGCTTCAATTCCCCTCTCGTGAACTAAGTACCCTAGGAACTTTCCTGACCGTACACCGAAAGTACATTTAGCCGGATTTAGCTTCATTCCATATCTCCTCAAGATTTGGAAACATCTATCAAGGTGATCGATATGATCCTCCTCGGACATGCTCTTTACGAGCATGTCATCCACATATACTTCCATGATTTCTCCTATTAGTTCTTTGAACATCATATTAACCAACCTCTGATAAGTTGCACCAGCGTTCCTTAACCCGAAGGGCATAACGATGAAGCAGTACACTCCCCGTCCGGTAATAAACGCCGTTTTATCCTGATCTTTCTCATTCATGAAGATTTGGTAGAAGCCTTGAAAAGCATCCATCATGCTGAATAACACGAACCCCGCGGTGGAGTTCACGAGCATGTCGATTCGGGGCAATGGGTAAGGATCTCTTGGACATAATTTGTTCAAGTCGGTGAAATCGTTGCACATTCTCCATTTGTTTTCGACCTTTTCGCCCTTGGAGACTAAGACCACGTTGCATAACCATTCTGTGAATTTTATTTCCTTGATTTGCCCTGCAGTCAACAATCTATCGACCTCCGCATTGATTATTTTGTCCTTTTCACGACCGTGATTGCGCTTCTTCTGCCTTACCGGTTTGGCCTTTGGATCGATATTTAATGAATGAGTTATCACACGCGGGTCGATTCCTACTATGTCGTCCGAACTCCAAGCGAAGACATCCACATTTTCCTGTAGGAATCCGATGAGTTTTGCTTCCATGCCGCTGCTTAGCTCCGTTCCTATTTTCGTGAATTTTTCTGGGGATTCAGGTACCAAATTCACCTTTTTGTGGTCGGGTGCCTGTACACTCATGTCCACGGTTCTTCCTTTCTTTCCTTGTAGCCTTTCATTATCGGGAATCGAAAACTCGAGGTTAGGAATCGATTCATTTAGCTTTCTTTTAACAGGGAGCTCAGGCTCTACTTTCTCCTTGATAGTTAGAGACGAATTATAACACTCCCAAGCCATGTACTGATCGTTCCTCATCTCTCCTACTCCTCCTTCGGTCGGAAACTTAACCTTCTGGTGATAAGTAGATACGACAGCCTTAAAGGTATTCAAAGCTGGTCTTCCCAGGATGGCATTGTAAGCAAATGGTGTGTCTACTACTAAAAATTTGATCATTCTTGTGACGTTCTTCGGCTTGAGTCCCAAGGTGGTACTCAAAAGTATGGTTCCAAGTGGAACGATCTCCGATCCCCCGAATCCAACCAGTGGGGTGGTTACTTTATCCAAACGAGGATGGCAGAGATTCATTCTTGTAAGCGCTTCTGAAGAAATTATATTTGCCGAGCTCCCGTTATCAACCAATACTCTTTTGACCTCGAAGTTCGCAATCTTCAGTGTCAATACCATAGAAAAGTCTGGATCGTCCTCATTTGTATCCCAATGAACATCAGCAGGTAGATCTGCCTCTGTAAAACTGATGACCTGGTTCTCCATTGACGAAAATTCCAAGGATAAAATTTCCTTTTTCGTGGAGACTCCTGCCCTAATCGACCTCAAGGTCCTTTTCCTAGCATTCCTGCTATCTCCCCCAGCGGGTCCGCCAGCTATCATGTTTATTACTCCGTTCAACTGTTCTTCCGCTTGGTTTCTAACCTGTCTCTGCTGAGTGTTGAACTTTCTCGGGCTACGAGATCTATAGCGATTGCTATAGTTGCCGTTTTTGACAAACTCTTTTAGTTTTCCTTGTGCTATTAATTTCTCTATCTCAAC
>CM064879.1:53222473-53347113 GCA_003313485.2 Penstemon barbatus | reverse complement strand
AGCCTCTATGGACTGAAACAGGCTCCAAGAGCATGGTATGATACCTTATCTGATTTTCTTTTAATTAAAGGATTTCATAAAGGTAAGGTAGATAAAACCCTGTTTACAATTGAATGGGAAAATCATATATTACTTGTGCAAATATATGTGGACGATATTATTTTTGGTTCAACTAATCAACATATGTGTGATAAGTTCTCCAAGCTGATGCAGAATAAGTTTGAAATGAGCATGATGGGTGAACTTAATTATTTTCTTGGTTTGCAAGTAAGACAGTTGCCTGATGGAATATTCATCAGCCAAGCAAAATACACAAGAGATCTGTTCAAGAAGTTTGGTATGGAAACTAGCTCAACAGCTACCATTCCTATGTCTACAAATCTTCGTTTGGATAAAGATGAAGATGGCAAATCAGTGGACATAACCAAATATAGAGGCATTATTGGTTCATTGTTGTATCTGACAGCAAGTAGACCTGATATAATGTACTCAGTTGGAGTCTGTGCAAGATTTCAATCAAACCCCAAGGAATCTCATCTCTTAGCTGGCAAGAGGATATTGAAATATGTTAAAGGCACTCAAGAATTGGGATTATGGTATCCTAGAGAATCTGGATTTGAACTTATTGGTTATTCAGATTCAGACCTTGCTGGCTGCAAGATTGACAGAAAAAACACAACAGGCGCCTGTCAGTTCTTAGGTAGTCATCTGATCTCATGGATGAGTAAGAAACAGACCTCAGTTTCTATATCTACTGCTGAAGCTGAATATATAGCTGCTGGAGCATGCTGTGCACAGATACTTTGGTTGAAGCATCAACTAGAAGACTACAACATCAAAATAAGTGGAATTCCAATCTACTGTGACAACACAAGTGCAATCTCTCTTACTCAGAACACTACAAGTCATTCAAGGACTAAACATATAGAGATCAAGCATCACTTCATTAGTGATCATGTGGAAAAAGGCAATGTTATGATAGAGTATGTTCATACTGAAAATCAGTTTGCTGATATCTTCACTAAACCTTTAAGTGAAGTAAGGTTTTCAACTCTAAGAGCTGAGATAGGATTACTTAATTTGGATGCATAAGCTGAGGGGGAACTTATCAGAAGACTTAAGTTCAACAGCTTAATCATCATTGTTATCTTCAAGGATTAACTTTCAACAGACTAGTTAACTTATGAATTCTTAAACTCAGGGGGAACGTGTAAGACTAGCGGTACTTCTGAATTAAAGATGAAATTTGTTAATGTCAGGTAGTTGAAGTTATGTTTTCAACAGAAGACTCAATTATCGAAGGATAAAGTTATACTATCTGGCTGGATTGACAAACAGCTGAGGAAGGTTATCAGCTATTGGCATTCTCTGATAACAACTATGTCATCAGGACAGTAGTCAATCAGATAAGTGTTTATTTTACTCATCTGATCACTAATATAAAAGCGGAACTATTTAAAACGTTTTATCCAAAAATACGCTTTTATAAGTAACTGAAGGGCTGTATATATTCCCGCTCCTCATTAAATATCTTTTGAATTTGAAAGGTCGTAACTGACGCCGCACGATCAGCACTGACAAGAAACGGATCTAACGGTGGGCGGATATCACGGGAACCAACATACCCCAACTCTATAAATCCCAATCTGATCAGTCGTGTAGTTCTTTACGAACCCTAAACTTTCAAAAGTACTTGTGAGAAATTTGAGCAAGTTTTCTGCAAAAACCTCTTCGTTTTTCTCTCTAATCTCTACAGATCAACAATGGCTGCTGAAGGTATGTACCTTGTGTATGATTCCTATTACCAATCTGGCACAAATCTGATGAAGGAACTTCTGGAGAAGTTCAAATCTGCAAATTTGGTAAACTTCATGGAGTACCACGAGGGAGTGATCTGGACAGATCAAGTGATGGAATACTACAATACAGCGAAGGTTGACTACAACGCACTGGAGATAAAGGCTACAGTGGGAGAAAAATCTATCACTATTACCCCAGCTGTTCTTCACGAGACGTTTGGTCTTCCAAACAGAGGACGACATGATGTCACAGTATTAACTGAAGAAAAACACCAGCAGTTCTGGGCGATCTGCGCCAAAGAAGGAGAAATGTTGCCTGGCAACATAAGGAAGAGACAATTAAAGGATGAATATCAGCGGATGGCTGATATGGTGTCTAAGCTGATTGAAAACTGTACTTTCTCACTGGATGTTGTCACCATGAAGAGGTTCAGCATCATGACTGCTATTTACTATGGAATAGAAGTCAACTGGTCCATAATCATGTGGTACATCTTGGCTGATTTCCTTGATGACAAGAAAGGAAAAGGTCCTCACACCAATCACAGGATCACGCTCAGCTTCCTACTGTTCAAACTAGGATGTCGTATGAAGAATGGCAAGGAAATTCACAAGTCCAAAGCCATGAACAAATACCTGCCTGTTCAAAAGAGGAAGGCTGATGAGCCTGAAGAAGATGAGGATGAGGGACCAAAGGAGGTTTGCCAAGAGGCAACGGAGGTTAGTCAAAACAGCTGACAAGGCTGTTGAGACAAGAAAGAAGAAGGCTGCTGATAAGCCTAAAGAAAAGACCTCGAAGAAAATGGAGTCAGTGACTGCTGCTGATCAGGTCACAAAGATCATTGATCAGGTCACTGCTGTTGTAAGGACTGGATCCCCTGCATCACCATCAAGAACTCCATCAGCTGAAAAACCTGCTGAGAATGTCTCTCACAGGACAAGAAGCCAAATAAGGGATACTGCTGCTTCAAGACCTATTCAAGGTCTGTCAAAGAAGTCAACAAGGAAGCAGATGACATTTGTAGAGAAGGACACTGAATTGGTAGATTTGGTGAGAACAAGTTCTGAGTCTGCTGAAAGACCCCTTGAAACTGTTGGAACCCCTGTTGCTGACAAAGCTGATGCGCAACAGTTGACTCAGAGTGCACCAACAGTTGAGGTTGCTCAACCTCAAGAAGACCCAGATGTCCAAATCATCCATCCTATAGCTGCTGCTCCCATCTCTTCTGCTGGTCCAGCCCCTGCTCCAGCTGATAAAGGAAAAAGGAAAATAGTGCTGAGGAAAAAGAAGATTTCCAAGGCTGACAAGAAAGCAAGGGAGGAAGCTGACAGAGAAAGCAAGATGAAGCTGAAGAGAAGAAGGCAGTTGAGCTAAGCAAAGCTCAAGCCGCTAAGGATGAGGCCAGGAGAAAAATGTCTGAGGCAGAGAGAAAAGCTGCTGAGGATGCAGAACTGGCCATGGTCATTGAAAAGAGCAAAATTGATGCCTATGGACCTGTCCATGGAGCTGGCATCAAGATTAAAGAGGCTGAAGGAGAAGAAGAACCCCCAAAACCAAAGATGCCTGCTGCTGCAGTAAAACCAAAGGAAAAGTTTGAGGTTAAGAAAGCCTTCAAGATCATACATAACAACAAAGAGCTTTTCCAGAAGTTTGAAAAGTCCTTAGCCTACTACAATCAGAAGTTAATGCTGAAGACCATGTTCACTCAAGAGAAACCTAGATATATCAGATGGAGAGACAATAGGCTGAACAGGTCCATCACTGAACTTCAGAATCTGAAGGATTTAGCTGCTGAAGAGAAATGGGTACTAGAGTGGCTAAAGACAGATTCTATCCAAAAAGCCTTGGATCCTCATCATGTTAGGGATGCTATGCATCACTATGCCAGGGAATTTGCCCTTGAGGAAGCCAAGCTGATAGGAAGCACCCTGCCTGAGAAAAGAAAGAAGACTGATGATGTTGAAGAAAGGGCTGTGAAGATTGCTGTTATCACTGCACTAAATAAGTGGGCAGAAAAGTCCAGATATCAGCAAGGGCATTCAAGTGAACTCCCTCAACTGCCAAGTATTCAACATGTAATTTTTGGCAGAGAAATGAAAGATTTCAGTGAAGTGCCAGAGGGTAACAATGCATTTGTCAACCCTTGGATCATTGTGAGGCAAATCCGTCAAACAACTTGCTTCAATAATGATGGCACAGTCACTAACTTATTCTATGATGACGTTACTGATGAACATAAAGCTGCGGCCAAGCCTGCTGACGAGTATGCTATTCAGACTGCGGATAAGCCTGAAGACAAGTCTGCTGACCAGGCTGAAGACAAGTCTGCTGATCAGACTGCTGACAAGTCTGCTGAAAAGGTTGCTGACGAACCCTTAGCCATTGAGTGGAATGCTAAGGATTCTGAAGATCATCAGGTCGTAAAGATGGAAGATATCCCTGTCCACCAGGAGATTGAAGAAAAGGATGAAGCTGCTGCTTCTGCTTCATCAGGTGATGAACACTCCTCACTGATGGAAGCTTTCCAGATGTTGATGGAAAATTCTATGAAGGAACTGGAAGAGAAGCATCAACAGCAGCTGATGAAGGTTAAGGAGGAGCTGAAGACTGAGCTTAAACAGAATTGGCAGAGTCGAATAAACTTCAGCTGGAAATTGTGCATCAGTCTACTGAAAAGATCATCAAGACTGAAATCACAAGTATTCCTACTCCTCAAGATCATTCCTTGCAGTTAGTGTACATCTTAAGAGACTTGAACAAGAATGTGGAAGATGTGAAAGGTGATGTAAATCATCTTCATGCTGCCCTTCAAAGAGCTGAACACAAGATCGCTGATTTAACTGCAACCTTCATCAAAGTCAGTGAAGAGGAGAAGGAAATCAATTTAGGGATGTTGCATGAAGTATCAACTGTTGTACAGGCAATCCAAAATGAAATTGCAACTACAAACCTGAACATTGATTACTTCAATGATCATACTGACAACATCAGCACTGATATTCTTAATCTTACAGCAAGCCATGATGTTACAAATCAAAATTTGAAGGCTTTGTGCGCTGAATTGAAAGTTCCAACAGTTGCTCTCAACCCTGCTGTTGCACCTTCTACTGTCATCAGTCCTGATGATGACAAAAAGGGGGAAGATAAACGGGATGAAACAGCCAAGGATGAAACAGTCAAGGAAGCCAAATCAAAGGAAGCTGATAAGATTGACCCTGAGAAGTTCGCAGAAACTACCAAGTACAAGAATACAGAATCAGCCAGGAAGGCAATGGAAGCTTTAAGGGAGCAGAAACTTCAAGAGAAAATGGAAGCTGCCAAAGCAAACATGGACCTGGATGATGAAGCTGATGAAGAAGAAGAAGAAGACGACGATGAGTCTTCTAATGAGTACGAAGAAGTGGTTGAAGGATCAGATGAAGAAGCTGATAGTTAAAAATTAAGAAAATCTTGTAATCAGTTTGCTTTTATCTATCTTTCAGACATCTCCTCTGAAGAACTTGTACTTGTATTTGTAACAATCTTATCATATCAATAAAAAGTCAAGTTCATTCCAACATACTATTTTATATCTCAGAAAATTTTTGAGGATTACATTCTTTAGCTTAGATATTCAACAGGTACTTAGCTGAAGTTTTGTCATCATCAAAAAGGGGGAAATTGTTGGATAAGGATGAAGATGAAGGCACTAAAGGAAATTTGATAAGGGAGGTTTTGATGCATTCCAAAACTTCATAAGTGGCTAAGTATGGAGTAACTTAGCTGATAAACTTATCAAGGAATTTTGACTAAGTAAAGAAGACATCAGAAGAGTCAAAGTTTCAAGGTCCAAGACTTCTGATCTGCTGAAGAAAAGTTATCAGATTGGTGAAGATCAGCCGACTCAAATCAGATTTGTTCAAGTTTGAGATCAGCTTTGTTCGCCATCAGACGCGTACTTTTATCAGCCATGTGAAGAAGATCATTAAGTGTTCCCAACGGTAATAAATGCCCCTTGGAGTAATAAATGCTGAAGTACAAGGTTATTAAAGACAAATGATTGAAGAAATGCTTCACATCAGCTGGGTGCATTTAATGCTGCCTGCAGAATAGTACTGTTCACAGTACGGACAGACTGCAAAAGAGCCGTTCGCGGATTTTAAGGACCAGTACTCGAGGAATTTGAATCTTGTCTCTCTTCAACGGACACTTTTCAATCCTCAAGTATAAATAGCTGGAAGAGACGAAGAAGAAAAAGAAGCAACACAATCTTTGAGAAATTTTCGAAGCAAAATTCTTTAAGTCTCAAGAACAGCTCACTCATTAGCTGAGTCATTTGTTGACAAAAGCAGAGTTGAAGAATCAAGCCAAATACATCTTCTGAGTGAATTTTTAAACATTGAGTGTTGTGAGAAGTAGATATCCGTCTTAGTGAGTGATATTACTTCAGAGAAGTAGGATCTCTTTGTGATTTCTTACTGCGAACTTACGGCCTGTTCATTTGTTGTAAGGCGTAAGCAGAGTATACTGATTACTGTGTGTTTTTAGTATAACCCAAGATCTTTGTGACTTGGAAGAGTGGACTAAAGGATATTCAAATCCATATAACCACTATAAAAATTGCTTGTGTTTTTATTTGCATTTTACCTGCATATTTTTCAGTTGCATAAAACACATTAAGTTAACTGTTTGAAAAAGAATCTAGAAAGAGATTTTATAAATCTGGGGAAACATTTTTCAAACTGCTAAGTTTACTTGTGAAAAACACTTTGAAAATCCGCTGCAAGTACTCTAAGTATTAAAAACTGATTTTAACAAAATCAGCTAAGTAACTATCAGACGAGTGGTCAACAAGGCTGTTCAAAGATTTGTTCGCGAACAAAATTGTAACTAACTAATCTGATCAGCTTAGTCTATTCAGTTAGAGTAAAAGTTTTAAAGTTAAAATTGAAGAAAATTTTTAAAGAGGTTTATTCACCCCCCCCCCCCCTCTAAACCTCTTCTGACCACTTGGGACCAACAGGAAGGCTATACAGACTCGAGCTTCCAATGTGATGTAGACGACTTCAAGTCGACATCTGGATACGTATTCTGCATCAATTGTGTTGCGATTAGCTGGAAGAGCTCCAAGCAAGACACTACCGCAGATTCAACCATCGAAGCAGAATACGTTGCCGCGTGTGATGCAGCAAAGGAAGGTGTTTGGAGGAGAAACTTCATCCAGGAATTGGATGTGATACCTAGCATCGCTGAGCCCATTACTATCTTCTGTGATAATAATGGGGCAATAGCGCAAGCAAAGGAGCCGAGATCTCATCAGAAATCCAAGCACGTACAAAGACGATACCACGTGATAAGAGATATTGGTAGAGGAGACATTAAGATGGAACGTGTCGACTCAGAAGATAATACCGCGGAGCCGCTAACGAAGCCTCTGCCTCAAAAGGCATTTGAGAAACATCTGCTTAAGATGGGACTCAAGAACATAAAAGACTGGCTTTAGGACAAGTGGGAGATTGATAGAAATAGTGTCCTGCAAGCCAGCTATATGGCTAACATTTATTGTATTAAATGAGGAACTATTCAATTTTGATTAATAAAAGCACTTTACTAAAATGGTCAACTTTATTTTATGTAATAATTATCTACGCATAAGGATAGAAGTCCTTAGATCACAGGTCTATGGGACAACGCGTGGACTGATCTCCAAGGCCGTGATCTAGAACATATTCAAGAGTCGTAGAATCCAATCGAGATAGGACATCGTGGATTCGGTTAGACTCTCACTATTGTGTATACTCCGATGAACTGTAGAACGCTGGGTCCATGAGAGTGACTGGGATAGTCGATACACATAAGTGGGTGGCTTGCTGGGATGGCAAGCGCACTGAATACCCCAATTAGGAAATAAATCACCATGGAAGCGGTAGTAGCATATCGGGGTTGAAGTTATTCTAATTTGCAATAGTATATGATGAACGATCCCTAACTACTTGAGGTGATAGGGTTTATCTGGTGCGAGAACGTTCATGCTTTGATGTGAGTTCCGACTGACTGGAGATCACCAGAAAGTCTCTTTGAACTCATGTTGGGTATGGATGAACTCGTATGCATATTCATATCATCAACAAAGGATCCATTGACCCGACTTAATAGGTTGGGAAATTCTCCTATGGATTTCTGTGAGATATTAATTTTGATAAAATCCTTAGCCAAGGTATCTGACAACTTTATGTAAGTAGCTCATAAAGATTAAGTCAAATAGAATTTATTTCGAGACCAGAATACATAAGGTCAAAACAAAATAAAAGGGAGACCGATGAAAGACCATACCCTTAAGTCTCGACTGGGATATTGATTGATGGAGAGATTATGGCGTATATGGAAATTGTAAATGAGTTAAAAGGTTCACTGAATTAATTCACCAGTGATTGGGCTCCATGGGCTTGTGGCTGGACATCGATCGTGGAGTGTGGGAGAATTCCCAAATTGACAGGGGTGCTAATTTTGGAATGATCAGTCGACAGAGTGTTCGATTGATTTAGAGTATATGTTACTCGAATAATTAAATAATATTTAATTATAAATCGCGGCCAATTATGTGGTGAACCTACGGGGGCATACACAATACACATGAAGCGAATGCGAGGAAAAGAGAACAACTGAGTCGACTGGGTCTATAATCGACTAGGTCGATCAAAGTGGGTGGGTCGACTGGGTCGACCCAATTGGAGCTAAATGGATCCGATTGGAATTGGATCAAATTCATAAATTAAATTGGAATTTAATTTGTGAGCTAAATTAATTAAAGTTGGATTTTAATTAATTAAAGAAAAAAATTAATTAAATAGACTTGGAGTCTAATTTAATTAGTTGGGAGAAAATTAATTAATTGGGCTATTTAATTGGAAAATTAAATAAAGCCTAGTTAGATTAATTAAAGTGGGCCATAGATTAATTGGAAGACTTAGTTTTCTAATTAAAGTGGGCCATGACCCATGTAGGAGAATTAAAGTCTTAATCCTAAGAGGACTAGGTTAGTGAGATAACTATAAATAGGTAACTTATAGTTATATCATAGACACAACTCTATGAGCCAAAACAGAGCAAAGGAAAAATTCTCTCTCCCTCTCCCTACACCAAATCGGCCGAACCCTTCTTCTACTTGGAAGAATTTTTCGTTTTCGATTTTAGCTCCTAAGTCGTTCTTAAATCCTAGATATTAATATACCCTATGTTCTAGTCGATTAGGTTATATTAATTTTCGTGATATTGTGGTGTATCAACTCGTAGAGGTGCAACACGTGGGGCGCTACTAGCAGGACTTTGGATCGACTCAACCAAGGGAGAAAAGGCAACTTAGCTGAGCTACTTGGATTTGCAAGGAGACAGGTATAATTTGGATCTAAATATTCTTGTCGTTATTATATTCATATATATACAACTTGAGATTATCCTGGCAAGATTCCGTAAGAGGTCCTATAAAATTTTAAATTCCGCTGTGCCTAGTGCTGTTTATCTTACAGAATCCCAACATCTTCGTATATGGTGAAACCATATCTTTCAAGCTCTTCATGAACTTGATCAGATCTACGAAGTATTGGTGTACTTGATGGTTCAGTAGTTTCTGGATTAACTCCCAATGTTTGCGGGGATAGGTCCAAATCTTGGACTTCATCAAGTTCCATGGTGTTTCCATTTCCTTTGACGAGAAATTCATCAACAGAGGAATGGGTATTGAGGAGAAACGATTGTTTCTCATTGTCGTGGAACAGGTATCCAATGAATTTCGTTGGATACCCCACAATTATATACAAATTTGATCTACTAGCCAATTTATCTCCTTTCTCGTTTCTACCATCGGCAGGAGATCTCCATACTCAGAAGTAAGAGCATAGAGATATTTTGCCATTCCTTTCTTGGTAAAGCTTTGTAGGCACGAACTTTGAAGGTACTTTTCTCAGTATCTTCGATGCAGTCAGGAGGACCAACCCCTAGAATGCATAAGGAAGCTTAACAAAACTCAATATGGATCGAACAATGCCTAACAATGTCTTAGGAGGAGTTTGTTGTATGAGAACCCCATTCTCATTGAGATAATTGAGGAATCCTTGACAAGTATTTGCTATCTCGATTAGATCGAATGGTCGTAATACTATGTCTTTGTTGATTCTCTACTTCGAATTGAAATACCAAGAAATTTTTTTAGAGGTTTTTCGGATTTGTATCTCACTAGATACATTTTTCACTAACGACCAAGGTCATCAGCAAAAAGGTACAAAGCATGAATAATCTCCTCTCACACTAACTTTTAGTGGTCCATATTCATGGATTAAATCTAGATTTTGTTTGGTTTGCTCTGGATTCCCTGTGACGGGAGATCTGGTCATCTCGCCTTTGAGACATGATTCACAGGTTGGAAGTTCATCCAAGTTCTATTTTTCAAGAAGCTTAGGCGAAACCAACTTTTGAATCCTACTCTTGGAGATGTGTCCAAGTCTAGCGTACCAAAGTTGTGGATTATTATCTTTGTATTAATTTGAATTTCACACATTAATTCAATAAAATTGAGTTAATGGTTTAATTCAATTAATTTACTTCCTTTCAATTAACTTCTTTAATTGTTTCCTTTACCTTTTCAATTAACCCTTTAATGGAAATGTTGTTTAATTAATTAGATCATCTAATCAATTGAACATATCAGTGCCTTTCTTAGATGCAGTGGGATGATTCGACTCTTAGGCTACTTGCGTTCTTTTGACTACCTTTGATTTAACCGAATTTCGTCGGGTACGATTAAATCAGTAAGGAGTGTGATTAGGAGTTCTGAATTAATATGAATTATAGGGCTCTGTTACTTTATTCTGGATGGATCAATCTCAAGGAAGAACAATTAGATGGAACAATCAGTAACCAAGACAATCAATGAATAAAATAGTATAGCAAAAGCTTTTCTATTCAATAATCTTAGATTCTTTTAGTATGCAGGCGTAAGTTGAGTATGTAAAGTGTGTGTAATACAATTATTAACTAGGTATTTGATGGAATAGTGCCCTGCAAGCCAATATATTTAGCTTGTAGTGAAACTATCATTATCTTTCTTTAGTATAAATGAATTAATACGCACGTTTATTTATATGTGTATAAGGAACAATGGCCAACTTCATCTCTCGCGAATACATTTAAGCGATTGGATGAAATCCTTAGATTACATTTGACTATGGGATGATTCACTTCAGTACTGAGTGCAATCATGAAACAGTCTCAAAGGTCGTAATCTTAAAACTGTTCCAAGTCATAGATTCCGAACGAGACGGGGTATCGTAGGAATCGCCAAGACTTGTACAAGTATGCATGATTCACATGGAGTGAATTTGTAGTGTTTCATGAGCAAGGAATTTGAGTCCAGTGCATACGAGTAGATGGTTCAATGGAAGATTGAACACATCGAACGACCCGAACAGAGAAACCCATTGTGGAAGCGCATGTCGCATATCGGTGATGGGATGTTTCTCAAGGAATATAATAGTGTACGATTTAGTCCTTTGACTTGAGGTACTAGGGCGAATTCGGTGCATGAAAGTGCGTACTTAGATCTAGGTATAGGCCACGTAGCTTGGTCATAACATGCCTAGGTTGGGTGCGTATGGACATGTACGCGGGTGGTTAGTACCGATATGGAATCTATTGACTCACTGTAATGGGTGAGAGAATTTCCTATACGATTCTTAGATAATATATCCACGGCCGTGGTCGGTGACGGATTTGGAAAGGGGTTTCCAAATTTAGAAGGTCACAAAGGAATATTATCCTGAATTAGAAAGTATAGTTATCGAGACAAATTTAGAGGTGTCGATCAATTCACACACCCTAAGTCTTGATCGGGAATATTAGTCGATAGAAGGACCGTATGTACATGGCAATTATATGAGACGAGGTTCACAAATATCAATTCACCTGAAGTTGGGCTTCATGGACTTGTGGCTAGACATCGACCATGAAGTGTGGGTACTCCTGAATTAATAGAGGATTTAATTCTAGGAGTGGTCAATTAAAGGTTGTTTAATTGACCGGAACTATTTATTGTTCATAAATTAAATCACGAAGGATTCGTGGCCTGCTGCCAATTGATGGTGAACCCAGAGGGTCACACACAATATAATTGGACGGTGACTGTTAATAAAGGACATGAAAGGAATTAATTGATTTAAAGGTAATTAAATCAATTAAATGAATTAAAAGTATTTAATTCAAGTGGGAGATTAATTAATTGGCTAACTTAATTAATAATTGAGTTGCTAATTAATTATGCAAAAGAAATAATGATTTAATTGGACTGGGCATTTAATTAAAGTAGTTAATTAAATAAAGGATTGCAAGACATGGGCTTCTATTAATTAAAGCCCATAAGAAGTCTTGCAAACCTAGGTCAGAAGGAGTTTATAAATAGAGCACAACTAGAGCTCAAATGGGTAACACCTTGAAAGAAAACCCTAGCCTCCTTTTGCCCTAGTAGCCGCCGCCCCCCCTTTGCTAGAAACCCTAGCCGCCGCCGCCACCTGCTGCCGTGGGCTGCCTTGGTGCTGCCGCCGCCATCTCCCTGTTCCGTTGTGTTAGATCTTGATCTGTCAAGAGATTCAACACAATCCTGCAATAACAAATCTCCTGAATCCAGTTCTGAGCCTAAGATCTTGAGGTGTTGCCAGAATCCAATTGGTGTGGACTATCCCTGGAGGTGAGACACTTGGTTCACTCCTGTGAACCAGATCCAGATTCAGAAACGAAGTCGGAGGTTTCCACCACCTTGCCTGTGGTGAGGTATATCGCAAAAACCCCCCCTTGTTAATTCATTGTGTGTGTTTTTGTTTCATGTTTTTGTATACATAATATGGAGACTTATTTTATGGGACCATTGGATGACTCGAAAAATTTTAAATTCCGCACTTTGTTGTATGACAAATCGAGCCATATCCCAACAGTGGTATCAGAGCCAACTCAATTATTATTATACAAAAGCCTGAACATAATTGTGTTCACCGTATATGTTTAATTATATGTATGAGAACGCATGATAATTATGTTCTATAAGTTGATTCTTGCTTGTTATGACTAGATCTATCATTGGGTAAAACTGCTTTTCAAGATCTGTGGCGTTTTTATAGTTTTTGAAAACTTCAGGACTTTTGAGGCAAAAATCGCATATTAGGGTTTTTGGGGCTGAAAATTCGAAATTTTTGAAATCTGGAAATTTTAAAATTCTGGACTGTTCTTGCAATTCTGGTCGCACGGTTTTTGGGGTCGTTTTGCAATTTCTGAAAACTTAGGGGCTGTTTTGCAATTACCGAAACTTGAGGGGTCAATTTGAAAAATCGAAAAATTTTCAAAATTCAAAATTTTATTTTCTGGTCTGCTGCCCGAAACTGCCCAGGGGTGTTTTTGTAACTTTTTAAAAGTTTTGGGGTCAAAGTGCAATTTTCGAAAGTTGAGGGGCGAAAATGCAATTTTCAAAAGTTGAAAAACAGAATCTGAAATTGAGCAGAAAATTAGTTTTTATTTACCCTGATATTTATTTTGTCATAATTAGTAGTGACTAAAAAGCAAGAATCATAGGAAGTTAGTTTTAAAAGGATGTTTTAAAATTAAGGTAGAAGAAAGTAAAAGATGTTTACATGTTTCTTGCTCTACGTGAACTGTTTACGTGGTTTTCGATCGAGACGAGCCTTGACCCTAGTGTAGATGTGATTGGTTTAATTTATTGCTTGTTTTTCATTGGGCCTGCGAGCCTATTATTGTTTTTGGGCCACTTTGAGCCTTTGTAATAGAATAGGGCTTTACTGCTTTCCTAGTTTAGGATGGAGGCCCACTTACAAGCAAGGTGGGAGCCCAAGAAGATAAGAAGGCCATGAATGCATGGTACATTGTGTAATAGCATAGGACCCGTTTGAGAAACCTTTAGATTGACCAATTGGGCCAATATCATTGGCTCGATGATGGCCTGCATATGAGGCTCCCGATCGAAAACATATTGTGGTAGTATGCATGCTAGGCTTGTATGTCTTTTATTTATTAGTCGATTTATGATTACTTGTGTGTATGCGCGCTAGAATCTAGATCGTAATAAAAGATAAAGCATAATTGAAGCGGTGAGATCTCGAGGAGAGTTAGTATAACTTTCACACCAGTAAACCCCCTCTTGAATTAAATATTAAGTCATATTGGATTAAAATAAAATGAAGTATTTATATAAATCCAAGCCTTCCATCAATAGGGACTGGCGTATGTTGTCTACTTATCGATAGAGGTGATCCAGAGTCTGGCACCCGAGTCGAAGAAAGGGACAATACGTGAAATTCCTTGACTCCTGTTTTTAACTAAACACGACAAGGGTGAGGATTGGTCGGGATGTGAGGATCGACCGATAACTAGTTACGGAGAACTCACGACCGGGCTCGTTGCTCATCATGATTGATGGGTTAGACTTAACGATTAGTAACACTTATGATGTAGCAGTGCTAGATAAGTGCGAAAACCGAGGCAAAATAGCTTGAAGGTTGTGGAGTAACACAATTGGCAATAAGTATGCCTACCTGGGGAATTGGTTGTATGGCCACGAGTCGTGGGTGCAATTAATTGCCGCTGGGACGTCAAGACCTACTAGGAAATAGAATTTCCCGAACAATTGAAGGGGTAATTGTTTCGATAAAATAGTGGGAGAACTTCTACGATAGAAAGTCCAACCTTCGTAGATTATAAGTATTAATCATTAACTAGTCCACTGAATGTTTGTCTTCTCTTTAAATTAGATACTGAGATATCAGTAATTATCCATTTTACTATTTATCCTCAACTAATAAAATAGCTGGATTAAAATATCGACTAGGCAAGAAACTTGAGAATTGTCTTGAATTCCAAGAGTGGATGATGTTCTTAAAAGACAATCCTATGCCTTATGCGCTTATGAGATAAATCAAAATATAAGAAACGAATCACCTATAGAATATGGGAATATTAATGATCGTTTCTCATATATAGATGAATCTCAAAAGTGAAACGAATCACCTATAGAGTATGGGAATCTTAAATGATCGTTTCCTCAAATAAGCATCAAGATTGAACGAGCTATGGAAGCAACATGAGGAGTATGTTTGAAGCTTCCACCTCAAAAGGCCCGTTTTGAGGACCAATCTTCTGAAACAAACCTCCACCTCAAAAGGCTTGTTTTGAGGAGTAGTCTTGAATCAATATGATTCGAGACTTCTAAAGGAATTGTTTCAAAACTCGAGAATAATAAAGGAACTAGTGTCAAGGATCACTGTCTTTGTTTTATCAATCTAGTTGAAAAACTGGATCAATTAAACGTAAGCCTGCAAGTGATCTTAACATTAACTTCCTCCTAAATTCTCCTCATGCTCATTCAAATGACTCTTGAAATACACTGATCTTATTTGATAAGTTGATCACATTTCATGAATCAACCAAAGAATTGGTTAAAGGCAAATAGGATAGACCTGTCATGATCGTTTACACTTCGTGGACTGCAAAGTCATAGAAGAGTAAAATGAAGAAGAATTTATTCTCTTCTAATTCGACCATAAAGGTAGTCGAAAGAACGCAAGTAGCCTATAAGTCGAATTATCCCACTGCATCTAAGAAAGGCACTGATGTGTTTAATTGATTAGATGATCTAATTAATTAAGCAACGTTTCAATTAAAGGGTTAATTGGAAAGGAAAAGGATTCAATTAAAGAAGTTAATTGAAAGGAAGTAAATTAATTGAATTAAACCATTAGCTCAATTTTATTTGAATTAATGTGTGAAATTCAAATTAATACAAAGATAATAATCCATAACTTTGGTATGCTAGACTTGGACACATCTCCAAGAGTAGGATTCAAAAGTTGGTTTCACCTAAGCTTCTTGAAAAATAGAACTTGGATGAACTTCCAACCTGCGAATCATGTCTCAAAGGAGAGATGACCAGATCTCCCGTCACAGGGAATCAAGAGCGAACCAAATAAAATCTGGATTTAATCCATGAGTATGGATCACTAAAGGTTACTGTGAGAGGGGATTACTCATACTTCGTACCTTTTTACTAAAGACCCTGGTCGTTAGTAAGAAATGAATCTAGTGAGATGCAAATCTGAAAAACCAAGAAAGGTATTTCAATGCGAAGTAGAGAATCAACAAAGACAAAGTATTACGACCATTCGATCTAATCGAGATAGCAAATACTTGTCAAGGATTCCTCAATTATCTTGATGAGAATGAGATTCTCATACAACAAACTCCTCCTAAGACGCCTCAACTTATTGAAGTGTCTAAAGAGATGGAATCTAACATTGTTAGGCATTGTTTGATCCATATTGAGTTTTGTAAAAGCTTCCTTATGCATTCTAGGGGTTAGTGCTCCTGACTGCATCCAAGATACTAAGCAAAGTACCTTCAAAGTTTGTGCCTACAAAGCTTTACCAAGAAAGGTATGGCAAAATACCTCTGTGCTCTTACTTCTGAGTATGGAGATCTCCTGCCGATGGTAGAAACGAGAATGGAGATAAATTGGCTAGTAGATCCAATTTGTATATAATTGTGGGGTATCCAACGAAATCCATTGGATACCTGTTCCACGACAATGAGAAACAATCGTTTCTCCTAGATACCCATTCCTGTGTTGATGAATCTCTCGTCAAAGGAAATGGAAACGTCATGGAACTTGATGAAGTCCAAGATTTGGACCCATCCCCGCAAACAGTGGGAGTTAATCCAGAATTTACTGAACCTACTAGTACACCTACTCTTCGAAGGTCTGATCGAATTCGTAAGGAGCCAAGCGATTTGGTTTCATTCACAAAAACGAGAATGTGGAAAGTAATCCAAAGACCTATCAAGAAGCGATGTCAGACATAAACTCGGGTGCATGGCTCAAAGCCATGCAAACCGAAATGGATCCCATCCATTCCAACAAGGTATAACCTTGATTGATCCACCCAAGGGATTTATCCCTATAAGTTGGTTATAAGTTATAAATGGATCTTCAAACTTGGAATGAATGGAGAGGTGTTGACCTCTAAGAATCGACTAACGGAAAAGGGGCTATTCACAATGTTCTGGAACAGACTTTGTTGAAAGCTTTTCTCCATTAGTGATATCTGAATCCATTTAGATTCACATTTGTTCTGATGAGATAGTCAAGACAATTGACTTCATCAAAACGAGTATGAACAATGAGTGTACAAAAGGATTAGTGGGAGCACGATGAAGCTCATATTTTATATGTCGATAATGTTCTGGCTATCTGGTATGATATCGGAATATTAGCACAGACGAAAGCATGATTGTCCATGCAATTCTCCATGAAAGATTTAGGAGAAGCATCTTGCGTATTGGGATACGTATCTGTAGAATAGATCAGAAAAAGATGCTGACACTCTCTAAATCTAAGTACATAGAATCAATACTGGAAATATTCAGTATGAAGAATCCAAGAAAGGATTGCTTCCAGTGAGACCCGTATACCTTGATCCAAAATTGATGTGCCCTTCATCAAATGAGAACAAAGGAGGATGTCTCAAATACCTTATGTTTCAAACAAAAGGTTGCATGTGGCATGCTTTACTATGTACTAGACCAGACGTAGAACATGCTCAAGTGTCGCGAGCAGTTGCTAGTCAAACTCCAGTGAAGAAGTACTGGACCACCGTAAAAGATATCCTTAAGCTCTTGACAAAGACTAAGGATTTGTTCTTGGTCTACGGTGGTAGTGGAGAATTAAAATTTGAAGGATTCACTGATTCAAATTTTCAGTCTGATGTGGATGAATTAAGAATATCCATCTTTGGATACATATCCTGCATCAATGGGGCAACGTTGAATTTGAAAGGGTTCCAAACAAATCACCATAACCATTCAAACCACTGAAGCAAGATATATTGCAGCATTAAATGTAGCATTAAATGCGGCTTAAGAAAGTGTTTAGATATAAAACTTCATCCTATGGTTGGATGTAGTGCCTAGCATTGCGAAGCTCATGATTATCTTCTATGATAACATTGGAGCTATTGTCAAAGCAAAGTATTCGAGATCTTACCAGAAATCTAAACATAATTGAAAGAAAAGTACCATTTGATTAGAGAAATCATTGGTAGAGTTAACGCGCGTAATGGATCGCGTCTACTCGGAAGACAACTTAGCGGATCCACTAAAAGAGACTATATCATGAAATGAGTTCGAAGAACATCTTTAGAAAGATGGGTCCTAGAAACGTTTATGATTGGCTTTAGGGCAAGTGGGAGATTGATGGAATAGTGCCCTGCAAGCCAATATATTTAGCTTGTAGTGAAACTATCATTATCTTTCTTTAGTATAAATGAATTAATACGCACGTTTATTTATATGTGTATAAGGATAAACAATGGCCAACTTCATCTCTCGCGAATACATTTAAGCGATTGGATGAAATCCTTAGATTACATTTGACTATGGGACGATTCACTTCAGTACTGAGTGCAATCATGAAACAGTCTCAAAGGTCGTAATCTTAAAATTGTTCCAAGTCATAGATTCCGAACGAGACGGGGTATCGTAGGAATCGCCAAGACTTGTACAAGTATGCATGATTCACATGGAGTGAATTTGTAGTGTTTCATGAGCAAGGAATTTGAGTCCAGTGCATACGAGTAGGTGGTTCAATGGAAGATTGAACGCATCGAACGACCCGAACAGAGAAACCCATTGTGGAAGCGCATGTCGCATATCGGTGATGGGATGTTTCTCAAGGAATATAATAGTGTACGATTTAGTCCTTTGACTTGAGGTACTAGGGCGAATTCGGTGCATGAAAGTGCGTACTTAGATCTAGGTATAGGCCACGTAGCTTGGTCATAACATGCCTAGGTTGGGTGCGTATGGACATGTACGCGGGTGGTTAGTACCGATATGGAATCTATTGACTCACTGTAATGGGTGAGAGAATTTCCTATACGATTCTTAGATAATATATCCAAGGAATCCACGGCCGTGGTCGGTGACGGATTTGGAAAGGGGTTTCCAAATTTAGAAGGTCACAAAGGAATATTATCCTGAATTAGAAAGTATAGTTATCGAGACAAATTTAGAGGTGTCGATCAATTCACACACCCTAAGTCTTGATCGGGAATATTAGTCGATAGAAGGACCGTATGTACATGGCAATTATATGAGACGAGGTTCACAAATATCAATTCACCTGAAGTTGGGCTTCATGGGCTTGTGGCTAGACATCGACCATGAAGTGTGGGTACTCCTGAATTAATAGAGGATTTAATTCTAGGAGTGGTCAATTAAAGGTTGTTTAATTGACCGGAACTATTTATTGTTCATAAATTAAATCACGAAGGATTCGTGAGCCTGCTGCCAATTGATGGTGAACCCAGAGGGTCACACACAATACAATTGGACGGTGACTGTTAATAAAGGACATGAAAGGAATTAATTGATTTAAAGGTAATTAAATCAATTAAATGAATTAAAAGTATTTAATTCAAGTGGGAGATTAATTAATTGGCTAACTTAATTAATAATTGAGTTGCTAATTAATTATGCAAAAGAAATAATGATTTAATTGGACTGGGCATTTAATTAAAGTAGTTAATTAAATAAAGGATTGCAAGACATGGGCTTCTATTAATTAAAGCCCATAAGAAGTCTTGCAAACCTAGGTCAGAAGGAGTTTATAAATAGAGCACAACTAGAGCTCAAATGGGTAACACCTTGAAAGAAAACCCTAGCCTCCTTTTGCCCTAGTAGCCGCCGCCCCCCCTTTGCTAGAAACCCTAGCCGCCGCCGCCACCTTAAGCCGCCGCCACCTGCTGCCGTGGGCTGCCTTGGTTCCGCCGCCGCCATCTCCCTGTTCCGTTGTGTTAGATCTTGATCTGTCAAGAGATTCAACACAATCCTGCAATAACAAATCTCCTGAATCCAGTTCTGAGCCTAAGATCTTGAGGTGTTGCCAGAATCCAATTGGTGTGGACTATCCCTGGAGGTGAGACACTTGGATCACTCCTGTGAACCAATCCAGATTCAGAAACGAAGTCGGAGGTTTCCACCACCTTGCCTGTGGTGAGGTATATCGCAAAAACCCCCCCTTGTTAATTCATTGTGTGTGTTTTTGTTTCATGTTTTTGTATACATAATATGGAGACTTATTTTATGGGACCATTGGATGACTCGAAAAATTTTAAATTCCGCACTTTGTTGTATGACAAATCGAGCCATATCCCAACAGTATTTATATTACCTTAAACCTAGCTTTACAAGGAAACATAATTCTAATAGGACTCGGTCCAATCGTCCTTCTTGAGTCCGGATTGTAGTCTGCTTGTTGAGGAGAGTCGTATTCTACTGGGTCGATAGATGATCCCAAACGGGCTCGTCTGGTCGAACCGATCATATATCCCTTAGTCGATCCGAACATTATAAGGGGTGCGAAATAGCCCCCATCAGTACTCCCTCACTTCTTCGAGCGTATATGTTGTAAAAGCTCGTAGAAGTAGATGGTTAATTACGACTATATTTTCTATGAGTTGTGCCTCGTTAAAAACCTTACTTAAGAAAAAACCCTTTGGGAAAAAATCCTATGTAAGGAAAAGAGTGCTACGCCTCATAGATAGTCGTTTTCTCGTTCCAATTATGAACTGCTATGTGTCTCTTTGGGGAAGCGTTTCATCTTTTTCTGTTTGGCGGGAATGCGATTAGCCGTGAGAAGTTTGAAACTTATTTTCACTTCTCACTATAAATAGGTGATCGTTATATTAGTCATTTTTTACTTTATACTTCCTTTAATCTCGCAGTCATTTTCTTGCTTGGTCATTTATCTTTTCAAAATTGCTTCTATCGACTCATGTCCTCCGAGGACCCCAAAAATGGCTTCTATTTCAAGAAAATATTCCTCGTCTTTAAGGGAGAGAGTCGCTCCTATTATCGAGGAGGTGATACACTCTAATTCTTCGAGCGAGCAGATTGGAGTGTCTGAATTTATTGTCCCGAATGAGGACACCTTTAAGGTGCAAATTCTATCTGATACGGATGTGATGAGGGGTAATTTGGATCCCCTATTCTTGCTAGCTCAATGCGGACCGAACAACACAAGTTTCCATCCCCGGAAGTGCCGAACCGAGCCGGGGCATGTAGTGATCTGTTCCGAGCCAATAAAGAGAATCCGAGGTCGAAGGTTACTATTGGGCCAAGCCCAGGCCCAAGCCAGTGGGCCAGAAAAGTACTCTTGCAAGTGTGTCAGAAAGCCCACCTTCTCAGCTATAAATACCCCTAGCATTTATGACGACGACACAACTTCTCAGGTGCTCTTCCTCTGAGGCTGCTGCTCGGACCAACTTGGGAAGAATAGTATAGGCTACTTATATGTACTTCACCCTCTAGCTTGTACGGCATCTTATAATGCTCGGATAGGACTCTCAATACTTGTAATTTGTACTAAAACATTCCGAATACAAATATTATTGATCTCTTTCTATTGTTTGCAAACACTTGTACAGCATTTCATACCACCTAGGTCGAACAAACGAAAACGCGTAAGATCAATTGGCGCCCACCGTGGGGCCTTATTCGAGTATTAGACCGAGATATGCCTACTACGAGGAGAAATACGTATATCAGAGGAGAACCTTCCCATGCAGCACGAGCACATAATTCAGTCAACAATAAGCCAGACAATCTGTCGCGTGCGACTCACTAACCAGAAACTCCGCCATTCATTTTCCAGGACGATCCTCCGACCAGCGGAGCATTCGTCAATTTAAGGTCGAAGATAAAACCTATGGGGTGAATTTCCGACCTTCAGATTGGTGGTTCTATTCTGTGATTGTCCAGTTCATTTATTCCTTCGTTGGATTTATTTTCCACAAGCGATCAATTCTCAACTCATAAGTGAATAAGAAGTTTCACGGATATCGTTCTCAACTAACTAACACAGAATTAATCTAATAAGCTTGATCATCAGTTAACGACAAAAGGTTACGAGAGTCTATGAAGTTACAGCTTGTTAATGCTCGGAATTTATTTTTCCGATCGTCATATTTAGTAATCTCAGAATAAGATTACACGAATCAATTATTTTTTGATCGGTTGCATAATCCATATTGATTATTTATCGATTATCTGATGTTTTTCTCGACCAGTCGGGATAGATTTTGATTTCATTCCTTTGCCCGATGACATTTTCTAATGGATCCTACAATTGAATCTTAGTAAACGTCCGTTAGTACAACGGCAACAAGTTATGTAAATCCTCGAAGTCGCAACCGAGGGTGGACTACCGTTCGATCGCTAAAAGTAATTTATGGTCCCGAAAGGAAGGAATAGATAACTTCACGATAACTACAAGTTCCAACGAGTCTCACTCATATTCGATCGAAGAAATTGAAAAGACATAAAAGAATAAAACAACGAAAGTCGACCAGAAAACAAAGCTTTATTATTAATATTCTTCAAACAAGTTACAAGCGAGGCCTCGGATATAATATTAAATCTCGAGCTCAAAAGATACAGTACAATCACTCCTACCCTACTACAAATTCTATGAGTAATTCTACCCTGTTATATATTCGGTCATCATTCCCTTTAGATCGCTCCAGATGCAGAACTCAGCAGTGATTCTTCATGACAATCACTCGCCACGTGTCGCACATCCGTCCCCAGAGCGGGATAGAAGCCGGATCGGAGCCCATCTCCAGGTATTTTAACCGACATCAGGTCTTCATCTGTTAATAATGATTGTTGGGTACAATCATTATCCACGATCTAATCCGATCCAGAGCAGCGGAGAGTTACCTCAGCGGAATTACTCCATGCAATCTCGAAGAGGCTATATTCCAAGAAAGCTCTCGAGGAAGCCGGTGCTCAAGATTTAAAGAGCTCCTCTGAGGTTCACCAACTGCCCGACCAGATGCTGCGCTAGAAAACCGGAATTTTAACCCGTCTCAGATAGGGTATATCCGAGAAACCAGGTTGCCTGCCGGTATTCTAGGCGCAATTTCTTTTGCCTGTCGATACTCTAAGCGAAAAAGATTACAAAGAAGGGACCAAGATAGGAAAATAGTGTCCGAATTCTAATCTCGAACTCCTTTATTTTAGAGGTAATACGAATCATTTTTAACAAAGGTAAAACTCGATCCATGGAGATCGGACGGAGCATGAAGGGAGAAATGAGGAATGTCGTATAAACAAGTGGACCTATTTATAGCGGCGAAGGGTTTTGAACCAACGGCCCAGATAACAGATCGCAGACGGTTAGGATGTATGTAATAAATGAACTGACCAACTAATGATGTTCGAATTGAAAAGGCTATGATCGATCTACCCAAACACCGCTCCCGCGAGCATAGTGATCTAGACATCAGAAACAAATCAAAGATTATTATTTGTCTAAATAACAATCCTCAGACAGACAGTAACCCGAATGAATAATACAACTATTCTTGTCGAAATTTATGATTGACTGAAGACTCTCGAACTGGGAAATTCGACCAAAATATTTGTTCATTTATTACCACTCGCACAAAGGATCGTTCGGATAAATTCTTGCTTATTGCCTTATTCATGGTCTAACATGGTCCTTATTAATTTTGGGTCTACCAAAATATTTGTTTGTTACTCATTCCAGAAAATGGTGTTCGGATTATTCCCTTATTAATTTTAAGTATACAAGATCGGGTTATTGAAGAAGAAAATTTACCTGATTATACTTTACTGTATCAACAAGGAAAAGAAGAAAAGAAAAAGGCATTTATGAATATTATTACAAAGCTACAAAAGTTCAAAGTAAGAATATTGGAGATACATTTCGAGCATAGCACAAGCTAATGTGTTACATAAGAACCCCATTACTTTCTACAATCCTATGAAATTTTCGGTCTCCTCTCCTATCGTTTATTTGGAGTAACTTAGCTCCGAGAATGGAATCTCCTTTGGACCCGCAGGCTTTTAACTTTATTTACGATCTTCCGAAGATGAAGGGGCGAACGCACGGTTTGTCGGGTAACTGTATTCTTCGTCGTTCTCTCCCCAGTATGTCTTCCTAAATGCATTGTAGCAACAGGTCCCTAATCGAAGACCTGCGGACTCCATGGATCTGGCTTATTGGCTTTCCAGATGGAAATTATATTTGCCTGTCGATATTCTAAGCGAGGTCGAGGTAGTCCTTCTTCCGCTCGAAGATTGCTCGAAGCCTGAGCTCAAAGTTGAATTAATTGAATAATGATCTTGATCACCATAATCGGACAAATAAAGTGCCAATACAACGAGTGAGACAATTTCAAAGGTATGACAGCCTTTTATAGCGAAAATTGAAAGGAATCCAACGGCAGATAATCCGCGAAGCGAATAGTTGAGATTTGTCGACCGTTGCAATTCCCGACAAATGAGGAACCGTTTGGAAAGGATCAAACTTACCAAAATTTTGGAACATATGTACAACAACAAAGAACAAAGAGCATTAGATCAAACAAAGCAAGAACCTCGCGAAGAATAATCTTATCAAAAAAAAAAAAAGGATTATTTATTAAGTCTTAGGGTTATTTACTATTTGCTATCTCGTTATGATTCATCTATTCTCACGATTACAGAAGACTATTATTTCATTAGAGTTTATTTCGAACAAAGTTATCTATTAAGTGAAAGTTCGTGTCGCCAAAATTCCTATTTATTCGTCATGTTCTGATATTCTCGATCTCTATTCATCTATTATCAATCTCTACTTGTCTCCATCTACTATTAAAAAGGGTGAAAGCTGTTGCTACGACCCTCGAAGATCGACCAAGGGTGAAAGCTGTTGCTACGCCCCTTGGATCGAAAAATTAAAATGGGTGACGACCCTCGGGCTAAAAATGCTCTAAAACGACTAAGGGTGAAAGCCGTTGCTACGCCCCTTAGATCGAAATTATTAAATGGGTGAAAGCTGTTGCTACGACCCTCGGGCTAAAAATGCTCTGAAATGACTAAGGGTGAAAGCCGTTGCTACGCCCCTTAGATCGAAATTATTAAATGGGTGAAAGCTGTTGCTACGACCCTCGGGCTAAAAATGCTCTGAAACGACTAAGGGTGAAAGCCGTTGCTACGCCCCTTAGATCGAAATTATTAAAAATGGGTGAAAGCTGTTGCTACGACCCTCGGGCTAAAAATGCTCTGAAACGACTAAGGGTGAAAGCCGTTGCTACGCCCCTTAGATCAAAATTATTAAAAATGGGTGAAAGTCGTTGCTAAGACCCTCGAAAACGACTAAGGGTGAAAGTCGTTGCTATGCCCCTTAAGTCTAAAGTATATTCAAGATCGATCTAAGTTCTATCATATTATTTCTCCACGACTATTTATTCGACTAAGGAAGACTATTCAGTCCAACTTAAAAAGATGCAGATTCATAATCCGAGAAGAATCTAAACTATGGAAGATATCTCACGGAAGATTCAAAAAATTACAGAGATAAAAATTCAAATCTATTATGGTTCTCAAATTATCTCACAAAAGTTGCGAGTTACAGGGGTCGAAGTTAAAAGTATCGACAAAAATATAGAAGAAAAATTTTCATTCATAAAACTTTCAGTACATTTACAAGTTGAAGGATTACATTTATCATATCCTACTACAGGTGCTACAAAAAGAGTTGAAGGACTTCGAATTAAAAAGGAACGAAGGAGAACGGGATCAGAACATGTCCCAGGACTCTTAACCGATCTTAGGTCTTCATCAATAAATAATGACGGCTATGCCAGTGCTTTAAAGATCCGCTGATGTAGGACCGGCGCAAGAAAGGAGTCTCGGTCGATCTCCGCGCGCACTAACCTGAGTCGGAATACTGTGAACCAGCTTCGGAAGCATCTTGAAGAGGTTGAGATCAAAACCCTAAAGATTCTTCCACGAGTTGACCCACTATCCGACTGGGTGAGCGACAGGATACAGGAAACATAATGGTCAAAGGAAGTAAAAGTTCAATCATATAGTCGATCAAAACAATTACAGAAACGTAAAAATATGAAGGTAACTACGGAACTATATATAGTAAAAGGAAAGGGCGATCAACGACTCCGATTTTATTAGAACTAACGGCTGAGATACAAGCAATAAATACGCCGACCGTTTCGCTTCCCGAGAATTAAGGAACCGTTTGGTTAAATGAAGAAAATGTCAAAATTAGTCCTGCTCGGATTTATTATAATACAATTCCGGTCATCGAAGAGAGCCACAAAGAAAAATTCGGAAGAACCAAACAAACCGCCAAACACCCTTGGAAAACTTGATGCTTGAGCCTCTCCTAAACCACAGAAGGTCGTGGGAGCTACCTGGGTCGTGGGTGGTCAGTAATGAGGCTTATTGGCCTCCAAGGACGGGATAGTGTTCGCCTGCAGGTATCCTAGTCGAAGTAGAAGTACTGATCAGCCTATAATCTGCAAAGTAGGTTCTAACTCGAATTTCAAAGTGTTGAGCCATGCAATAAGATTTTTTAATCAGCATGATCGAAGGAATCTGCCTTCAAAAAATTTTTATAAGGATACAAAATGAAAGGCCCCATTTATAGGTGCAACTTTCAAAAATCCAACGGCCAGCAGAAAACAAAAGGAACGATCAAGATCAAAAGACTGCTACGCTTCCCGAGAATGTGAGCGGGAAAAGAAGGTCATCTGATTTTTGAAATGAGCGAAGTTATTATACCAAGATGAAGATCAAGAATCCTGTCGGTCGAGATCGCAAGTTCGAACGAAGAAAGCAGGCTAAAGTACGAATGAAAAAGAACACATCAAATTATACAAGATTAGATAGGCAGAGCATGCAATCCGGGAATAAATAAGTTATTACAAACCACAAAGGATAAAAATGTCAAGAATTATTCATGGTTACACAGAAATAAAACGGTATAGCCGTACAAGCAAGTCTGGAATAATAAAAGACAACATCTAGAGAAGCTTATTGTCGGAGAAAATCTTCCGAAGCTCAGCATTACGAGCCTCATATCCACGGTCGTAAGCCTCCTTTTCACGACGCTCGAACTCTTTCTTCTCCTGCTCGTGAAGACTTTTAAGTTTCTCGAGCTGCTCATTCAGTTTCTTATGGATTTCTTCTCCCTGATCCTTAGCAACCTTCTCTTTCTCTAAAGCAAGCTTCTCCTCAAGGACACGGTCAAATTCAGTTTTCTTCTTCTCCAGCTCGAGGGAGATAGCAGCATGCCGATTTGTTTCCCGCTCGGCAAACGTTTTAAGTTCGAGAAAATCTTGTCCGACCTATTAAATGTTCAGATAAGTTTTAAGGAAAAAAAAAAGAGAGAGAGAGAGAGAGATTATAACACCTGAAACAGAAAGTGCGACCCAGATTGGTACAACTCTTCTAAATTTCTCTCCTTGGACATGTCGGTTTTAGAAGAAGTAAGGTCAGCCCGCAACAGACTATCTACGGGATCCCCGAGCGCAGCCTTAGAAATGGACCCGTCTTTCAACTCCTTAGGCGGGGAAGGAGTAACCATCGGAGGAGCGGAGTCAACTCGGGGTTCGGAAAGATTATCAGTTCTTAAGGATTCAGCAGAAGCTTCTCCACCAATATCCAACTTAGGTTTTTTGCTCAAACCTCATGTGGGGGGGACGGCTGAAGAATCATTAGATGATGGCTTGTTACCGATAGCAAGCTTCTGCAAAGCCTCGATGGGAGTGACCTCGTCGGAATAAGGCCTTTTGTTCGAAGAAGGAACGGGAGTTTTCTGCCTAACGGGCTCCCCACCAGAAGAATCGACAATTTTCGGCGAAGAGCCATTGAGCTCAGCCTCAAGCTCCTCATCCAAGATGGACTTGTTTGTATTGCCCTTAGTTTGCTTCGATGAAGCGCTTTTCTCATTCTTATTTTCCCCTCCCTTAAGAACTTTAGGAGAAGACACAGAGGTTTTAGAGGAAGATTTGGAGGGTTTGGACGAATTTTGATTTTTCGAACCACCCAATAGCAGTTTGGGGTCGATGGCCTTGCCCAGTATTTCCTCCATGATAAACGGGAAATGAGTTAAGAGATTTGAAGAATGCAGAATATAGAGGAAGAGCTCCGATCTCTGTAAATAAAGGTGTAGTGTAAATAATTTGAAGAGATCCTCATATTTATAGGCGCTACGCCCTATAACTACAGTAGTGGAATCGACGCAACTTTCAAGAAAGATTCTATTCAGAATAAATAAATTTCGAGCATAGTATACGAAAAGATATCGAACTATGAAAAGAAGATGATGTCCAAATATTTGCAAAATAAGAATTTACAAATCGTGCGGACCAGATCGCAAAGGAAACAAATCCGATTACAAAAAAAAAAACGAATTACGTGCATGTATACATTTGATTCCTAACTACAAGGCTATGATTCGTTCCCCCCATCATGCTTGAACCCAGCGTTCGGACCACCGCCACCTTCATCACCGCTGCCTAATGGACCGGTCTGATCAGAGAGTCGATCATCCTCCTCATCCGATCTTTCCTCTATGTTGACATTTTCGTTTTCTCCTGAGGCAGATTGATTATTGTCGTCGGACCGCTCGAGCAAATCTGGGTTAGGCATCGGAATGCCAAACTCCTCAACTAAGGGGGCAAAACGATGACTTTGCCAGTTCACAGTTTCTCGGGGTAATGATGAAGTTTTGTAGTCCTTTCCTTCGGCATTTTTGTAAGGATTCATATACAGGAGGTATTCCTCCATTTCGTCCGGGATCCTATTGTCTGAAACCAGTTGTTGAACCCCTTTATAAAAAATGGTTTGAAGGATTCCGCCGATCCTTCTCCGAACTAAAGGGTCGAAAACGGGGGATTTGAGAAATCTTCGTATGGCTGGAAGTTCCGCCTCTTCTGCCCCTTGAGAATATGCGCGAGCTGAGTCTTGCTTGGTTTGCTCGAGCTCGATCTTAGTTCTCTTAAGCTCATCCTCGAGTGCACTCTTTTCTGTAACTACTGATAATAATTCATCCTCCACAGAGGAGGAATGTTTCTTACTTGTATTCTCTAGCTCTTTCTTCACTTGAGACAGTTCTCGTTGACTGTCTGCCAGTTGAGATCGAAGGGTTTGATTATCAACGAAAATTTGTGCATATGCATCGTGAGCATCCTGCGACTCCTGCTCTAGCAATGCTAAGCGATAGGTCTGAAGAGCGAACAAATCCCCGACCTATGAGAAAATTTCGGTTATCAGTAAATATTAGAGACTCTAAAGAAAGAAGAAATAGTCAAAAGACGAATTCTTACCTCATGATACGTCCGGGAGAAGTCACTCAGAACCTCAAAACTACCTTTGATGGTTTGAAGCAGCATATCCCGCTTAAACCGACTAGCCATATAAATTCTAGTTGCTTTGTCGAATTCATTCTCACCATCTGAACCCAGATCGGATTGAATAGTCCCGTCTTCGGGGTATCCAGTAGTCCTGCTACCGCGAAAATGCTCGTCCATGAAGTCTGCCACATCTGGCTCCGACCTACCCGCTCGACATGGAACCGAATTGGAACTCATACCAAAGGGTTTTACCCTCCTCGAGGGCCCCGAATGCTCTGCATTCCTCTTTCGACTCAGGAACTTCTCATGCTCTTGCACACCCATAATTCGGTTCCAGGAATATTGAATGTAACCAACGGACGAAAGAGTAGAAATATCAGGGGAGAAAAGACTTCGGAGAGGACCCGCAGTGACAGAATTCAAGGAACTCATAGTACCAAGCCCTCTCAGATCGGGAAGTAGAATTGGTATGTCAATTGAATCTCCGCCTAAATTACTTGCATCCGCTCTTCCTTCCGAAGTATATGGTAACTGCTCGAAGTGGGATGGCATATCTCCAATCGAGCTAGCTGTGGATAGTCGAAACCTCTCAACCGTTCGACCTGTAAAGAAAATACAAGGTAAATGTGAGTTAAAACAAGAAGAATTAATCTATCACACCCTGAAATAGGAAGAAACTAAAAACATACTCAAAGAAAGAGGGGCGAGGGACGGAGCAGCAGAAGCAGGCAAGTCACCGAGCGGCTGAAGGGATCCTTCGAAGGATCGATTGGGTAAAGGATAAGAGTATTTGATCATTGGGGCAGGATAGTCACATTTTCTCAACCCAGCCAACCGCAAAACACCTTCTTGAACTAGAAGCATGGTGTGGTAAGGATTGGACCGTAACTGCTCGAGAAATTCATCGGAAAGACGACGGTTGAGCTTCTCTTTAATCCTGCGACGACCGTATGACCAAGAATTTACGCCATCCCATCGATATGGTCTGGTCTTCGAGCTACCTTCTGATACGGGGACATCAGGGCCTTTCACGAAAAAGAACCTCCTCTTCCAACCTTTACTCTTTTCCGTTGTTATGTTCGTAAGAAAAGGCCGTTTCGACCGCTGGCAGATGGACACGAATCCGACATTTAAGCCCTTACACAGGTCCATTCGAAATATTTGCCAAAAATTACTAAAAGAGGCTTATTTCCCCTTGGCTTCCATGAGAGCGCTGAATGCTACGATATACGCGACAGAATGCGGGAGAAGCTGAGCGGGAGAAAGCGAAAAGAAAGTCAAAATTCTTCTAATAAGAGGGATGAACGGAATGCGCAAACCGTAAGAAAATTGTTTCTCATAGAAGGTTTGACACCCGGCTGGAGGCTCGTTTGCACGCTCGGCGTAAGAAGGGATGACAATCGAAAAACCACTAGGAAGAAATTTTTCGAACTCTGCCTCGAGATAAACACGATCCTTTTTGGAAAAACCACAGGAAGTTTGATTGGCAGGAAGTTCTGACCTGTTCGAGGTGGCTGTATTAGAAGGAAACGTATGTCTAAAAATCCTGACAAAGGCGCCCTCGCCAATACTAAGCTTCTCGAACACGTCTTCCTCGAGATCTTCTGTCTGCTCAGCATCCCCGTCTTCTGGATGAAACTCTCCATCTTCGTAATCATCGACGAGCTTTAACAGAGGATCAGACTCTTGGCCCTCTTCGACTTTGTTCTTGCCCCTCAAATTTCTGGAACTGGACATTATGGACTGGGAAACGATTATACTAAAGCAGATGTTCTTTCGACCCGAATGCTCCGAGCTCAAGAAAGTATGTGATTTGTGAGCAATTTTTCAACAAGTCAACATATATATACGGGGTTAAAAAGGTAAAATTGCAAACAGGTCCCCGAGTAACCGCGACGGTTGAACTTACACTGGGTAAAAATTTAAAGTTATCTTTTCTAAGAATTGCATTCTTGATCCCTCACTTTCCAGAAATTGGGATATGTTCCTTGGAAATTGTTCCTTTGGTATTCCATTGATCCTTTCTGTTGCGATCGGAAAATTAAGGAAGCATTCGCTAAGGAATTAAATGAAGCATCGCGGTAATTGACAATAAGGAAAACTCCGATCTAGAGGTCCAATGCAAACAATGGACGACAATGTTAACATCTAGGCACGCCATTATACTGTTTCTAATATATGCACTCTTTTTCCCTAGCTCGGTTTTTATCCCAAAGGGTTTTTCCGAGTTAGGTTTTTAATGAGGCATACCAGAAACATATTTTCAATGGCTCATCTCACCCCAGCGTTCAACATAGCTTATACTTCTTCGAACTTAAGCTCCACTTTACACTCGAGAAGTGGGGGAGTATTGATGAGGGGTAATTTGGATCCCCTATTCTTGCTAGCTCAATGCGGATCGAACAACACAAGTTTCCGTCCCCGGAAGTGCCGAATCGAGCCGGGGCATGTAGTGATCTACTTTGAGCCAATAAAGAGAATCCGAGGTCGAAGGTTACTATTGGCCCAAGCCCAGGCCCAAGCCAGCGGGCCAGAAAAGTACTCTTGCAAGTGTGTCAGAAAGCCCACCTTCTCAGCTATAAATACCCCTAGCATTTATGACGACGACACAACTTCCCAGGTGCTCTTCCTCTGAGGCTGCTGCTCAGACCAACTTCGGAAGAATAGTATAGGCTACTTATATATACTTCACCCTCTAGCTTGTACGGCATCCTATAATGCTCGGATAGGACTCTCAATACTTGTAATTTGTACTAAAACATTCCGAATACAAATATTATTGATCTCTTTCTATTGTTTGCAAACACTTGTACAACATTTCATACCACCTAGGTCGAACAAACGAAAACGCGTAAGATCAGGATGTCCCTGCCAGAGCTAAGAAAGGCAAGGGTACGACTCCTCAAATTTCTTAACCGATCGAGGATCTTGCTTGTGCTTATACTGAGGACACTTTCCCTGAGGTCGTGAGCAATTATGCCAAATATTTTCCGGATGGTTCCGAGATCATTCTCCCTTCTCCTTCTGATAGGGTTACATCACCGCCGGAGGGATGTCGAGCCTTTTACACAACCCATTTTAACTGCGGTCTGCGTCTCCCCTTGTCTTCCCTCTTTCTTGACATTTTGAAAATATTCAGTGTGTCCTTGACTCAATTAGTCCCTAATTCCGTGGCCTTCGTGGTCTGTTTTTCCGTTTTGATGATAGCGAAAGGATTCCAACCCTCTTTTCGTAATTTTACACAATTGTTTTGTTTTAATGTTTCTAGTTCCTCCAATCGCGGATATTTCTTCGCTAGCCAAAAAACTAGTCGCGCAATCTTTGACTCCCCGTTTCCCAGCAATCCTTCCTGGAAATCTCATTTTTTCTTCGTTCGTCCGCCTTCCCATCTTTGTTTGGCGGATGGCTCCACTGAGCCCTTTTCGTGGGACCATGATTCCAAATGGATTTATGGTGGTCGTTTGGCGACTGGTGATTTTATTCCTGACGACCCCCAGTTCATTGGCGAAATCCAAGCTATGCGTGTCAACAAATATCAGAGTGCTCTTCTTATTGGCGAAGTTTTTCTTCGCAAGGCGGGATTAAGTACTCATATTTTTCCAATTTCTTCTTTTTCTGAATCATTCGGTAAGTATATATTCTAATATTGTGTTGTCATAACTCTTTAGTACTAAGTCTAATTCCGATTTTGTTTTCTCCTCAGCTCTTATGATAGAAAATTCCCGACGCTCTTCAAAGGGAAAAATGGTGTTTTCTAAATCCACCAAAACCATAGAGAATGTTCCTATCGAGCAGAGAGCGTCTCGGAAGAGAAAACTGGAATTGAGTCATGATTCTGAGGAGAACAGAGAGGAATCTCCAGATTCTTCTCAAGAATCTCCTGTTCTCCAGGGGACAGGATCGGGTTATCCTCCTTTCCAACTTAGGACATCTCTAGGTATACGTGGATGCCGCAGCTGGTCGATGCCTAATCCTAATGATAATCCGGTGGAGAGAAAAATGAGTTATTATGGTCGTTACGGTAACGATCTTTCTCTACTCGGCGAGAATCATCCAAAACCCACTTTGGTCGAGAAGATTGAGGATCATTTAGAGGGAAAAAGAGCCGCTGGCTATCCCGAGAATGATTCTTTAGTTCATGACGAGAGCGAAAATGCAGTGGATAAGGCAACTCGCGTTCTTCTGTCCGGCGTTTTTACTCGTGACATGAATAAGCTCCTTAGGAAGGATCCTTTGGAGAAATTCCAGAGAGCTTCCCTTTACGCTGAGAAGGTAATAGGCTACTGTGAATGTTTCTTCCTTTAAAGAATTTCTTTTGCTCAGAAAATTCATTTTATATATTATTTTTCCTCTTAGACCAAAACTTGCTTGGCGTCGTACGCTTATGAGACCGCTCTCTGGAGACAACAATGTGAATTTCTGGAGGAGAAATATAAGACCTTACTTAGCAGGACTTCTGATTCGGTGGTTGATCCTTCGACCTCCTTTTCTCTTCCGCTTTCGAGGTCAGAAACTCAGGTTACGGGGATTGACGAACCCGAGATTATAAATAAAGTCATGGAGGCGTCTCTTGCTCAAGAACGGTTTGATCGATTAGCTAAGGAATTTGAAGATCATCAACTTCAGAGTACTACTCGGATTAGCGAGTTGGAATCTCAGGTATCGAGTCTTCAGGCTTCTTTGGGGGAGTACGAGAGGGACATTCCTCTCAGCGGACTCAGGGATCGTTATGGCCGAAATCCTGATGAAGAAGTCATCCGTGAATTCCTTAGTTCCCCCGTTCATACGGCGTTGGTATATCAAATGGTCGGTCCGCTCCTGGAGAGTACGTTCAAGAAAAGGATTCATCAGTTGGTCGCTTTTGAACTGATAGATGATCGTCGAAAGGAATATTTTAAAATGGCACACATTCGGTTGAACCGTTATGGCGAAGAATATTCTCCTTCCGAGCTGCCGGACGTAGTTTATCAAAAGTTTCCTTTGGCTCACCTTGTCAAAGAGTTCGGTAGGCCATTGTCGATTCCTCCTTCAGATATCAATGACGAGGTCGATAATAATTTTATCGATCTAGAGGAAGAGGAGGAAAATATTAAAGCAGCGAATGAAGGAGACGTCGCTGGCGAACAGGAAGTTCCAGATGGCGACCAAGTTGTATGAATCAAGGAGCGATATGTTGATCTTGTGAAATAACCTTTGTAACTGTTATCGTAAGTTGAATTGTAATATTACTCTTTTATCCCTTTGTAAAATAGACGATTCATATTCTGACAGTTACGTCTTTTCGTCTTCTCTGTAATAATTTAGACAAGTTATTAACTTTGCCGTAATCATTATGCGTATGTCTTTTCGAATTCTTGCGTCAGTTCCTAGGCTAGTTTCTGTGTTACGCGCCCATTCTTTGAGTCTCTTGCGTCTTTTCGTATCGTATAAATACGAAAGGTAAAACTTTACTCGCTATTTACCGCTTTTACTCATTTCTCAACATAATACTCTTTCGTTAGCAGGTCGATAAGCTTTCTCGATAATTTAGTTTTCTTTTTTGAATTCTGATCATGAGTAATCTTTTCGGTAACACTTGAAAGCGTCCTTCCCGCGAGAGTGCTAGAAATATTAGACCAAAAAAGTCTCGAACAGAGGGGCCCTCGATAGAACCTCCTCGTTCGTCTTCCATTAGTAGGTCGGCGACCGATACTCTTGTCATTCCTTCTGAACCTTTTCCTGTAGTCAGTTCGTCTTTCACACAACAAAACTTTTCCTCTTCTGGTGAAGCAGGAAGGAGGCCTTCCCCTTGTTGGGTGGCCTTTGGCGATTTGTCATTTATGTAGCAAGCTTTCGACGCACCCTTTCCTTCAGGCACTTCTTCTTTCGAACATGGCACATATGAGCATGTTCCTGTTAATTCCCTTCCTTTTTCTACTTCTGTTGCCCCGGTTGTCAGCGGAGGCCAAGTGGGTGTTGTCTCGAGGATGATTAATGAGGGTTCCTTTGTAAATCCCTCCGCAACACAACCTATTTCTCAAGATTTCCCTGATTACTTATTTAATGATACCACTGTGATGACTACTTCTTTTGAATCTGGCGGGCCTTCTGGTGGTCGGACCGGATCAAGGTCCGGTCGGCGAACTGTTATCTCTGCTTCGGGCAAGGAGACCTCGGTGAGTCCTAACGAGAGGGAATCCCCTCGTATGTTAGATGACCGTTGCATTCTCGAGCAAGTTAAGGATATTATGCAGTCGGTGACTCCACGTCCTGACACTGTTCCTTTTGGTAGTGAACTGCCTGGCTCTGTTGAGCATGATGCTTTGTCCTGGGACCTGGGCCTAAGCACTATTTTGCCTGGCGAGTTGAGGAAGCTCGATGGTACCTCCAATGTTCGCCTTGTTCAGTCGCTGGTGAAGATATGCGAGCAGGTAAACATATTTTTGATTATTTTTCCCGCTTTTATTTTGATTGCCTTGTTATGTAAGGACTTTTCTTTTTCTTTTCTTTTCCAGGCCAAATATTTTGCACTCCAGTTGGGTGTGCAAAATGATGATATGTGGATCGGTAAGGATTCCTATCAACGTCGTTTGGAGTCGGAGACGGCGAAGGCCGCAGGGCAGACCCTCCAGCTGCAGCTTGCCAATGATGACCTCAAAAAATTACAAGAAGAGAAGTCTGTCTTGGAGAAGGAGAAAAGTGATTTGGTTCAGGCTGCTGCCCTAGCAGAGGAGTCTCGACGGCAGGCCTATGAAGAAGGTTATGATGCCGGTTATCTAAAGCGTCAGGAGGAATTGATGGCGTTTGCAGGTAACTCGACTCCTCTGAGGAGTGCTTCTGCTAGACGGCCTGGTGGTAGCAACCCTTCTCAGTGATCTGTTTCGACCCGTTTGTTATCTGGCATTTTTTTTTTTTTTCGTTATGCATATTTTGCTATTATGAATAAGTATAACTTCTCGAAATAATCAGTATAGATTAGCATACTTATCTGATATTGATCTTCTGGGAGAGTATGCTTTGTTCGAAAGAGTAGCTTAGTCTGGCTCGATCAGTTTTTAAGTAACTGAATGATATAACGTTTGTTCTGCAAATCAAACTTTTAAATCAAGTATAAGAATGATGATCGACCATGTATGGTCCCTTATGATTGTTCCGAAGTCGCGTTAGACATTAAAATATGGACAGCAGGTCATCCATGTAGATAGTTGATTGAATAATTGTTAAGGAACGCTAAACGTTGCCGTCGATGTTCGACCAGTCCCTTGTAAATTTGTCCTTTTGTTATATATATCTTATATAAGGAAGCTGTCATTCCTTCTGTTGAGCTTTGCTTTTCTTATCATAGGTCTAAATTTGCAGAGAAGATATCGTTCTAGGTATCTTCTTAAAATACATGTTTCTCTGTAATGATTGTGAGTTCCATGTTCCTCAAACAAAGCAACCAGTGTATCAATATATCATTTCTTTGATATGGGAGGAATTGGAAAATAGAGAATTATTAGCCAGATCTAGATTCTCCAGACCTCCTTAAGCAATTCGTTAGAATGTTAGGCAGTGGCGATAGTGCAGACTGGAATGATGATAATTATTGCCTTAATATCGGTGTCAGGCTTCTTGGACTCCAGTGGAGTTCTTGTATAGCCAATTAATAATTTTCCATATGATATATGAGGCAGTGACGACCCTCGTATGCTGGAGGGTTAGGTCTTACACCTCTAAGCGAACCAATATGTTATCATAATGGTGTAGACTTGCATGCCTTTGTCGAGGATCTCAAGCTCTTTATTAAGCAACTGATATTTGTAAGTGTGTAAGCTTTTTTAATCTGGAGCTCTTTAGATTCGCGTTTCTGTTGTACTACTCGCTCCGATCTTGATTCATCTTCGTAAGCGATTGATTTTTTCGACCTTAGAGGAGCCGTTCCAACTTACTCGCATTAATTACCGGCAGTCAAAACGTCGCATTTCTGTCCCTTGATCAAATCTCTATCCAGCAGTAGGATTAATCAGATCTATCCCTATAAATAGGGAGGCAGTTTCCGTATTTCAATTGTAACTCTTCAAAAAGGATGGAGGTCTCAGTTTCCTTGAATTTCACTTTGCCTTCTGATCCCATAATATTCAAAAAGTCACATTATCGTGATTCATATCATAATAACTTAAATTTCTTCTGTCTTGTACTGACAGGTCCCATGGAAGCCCTACCTTGTACTGACAGGTCCCATGAGGCCTCAACCTTAGTCTTCACAGGTTTGAGGTCCGTGGTTTCTGTTTGCACATGGAGGGTTCATATTTACCAGTCGCTCCCGCTCTTCGATGTTACCTCCGGAGTGATAGTCCATCGGAGTGTGCTGGTAAATGTTCTCACCGCGTCGGTCCTTGCGAGATGCTGCTTCAGAGTAAAATATCAACTCCTAATGTAGAAGCAGTATCTTGTTGTGGGTGAATGAGTATTGCCGTTCATCTGGCTGGTAATGATCATTTCGTCTGGAAGAACATTTGATCTTCAGAGCCTGGCCATCGAACTAAAGAAGTCGATCATCCTGAGCAGCATGCTTCTTAGATGGTCGATCATAATCGTCGAGGCACTAGGAAGGAGATTGATGTTTCCGTGGACGTTGTCATGAAGATCATTGATCTATAGGATAGGATCATTTTATCTAAACAATTGTAACGATGTGCGGATTGTAATAAGATCTTTGTACTCTGATCAAAACTTTTGTATGTAATTTAATTCAAGTTCTCAGAATACAAATGAATAAAACTTTAGTATTACTTCTTTCGTATTTGTTGCTGTTGATTTCTTCTCGATCTGTTCTTCTATTGACGTCGAGGTCAATTATACCCGACTCGTTTCAGGACTTAGGTATTTTTCCAAAATCTTTTTGATCGATAGGCATAGATCAAGTCGGGTTTATTGAGCGCATCAATTTTTACTCAACTTGTTTCGTGCTTTAGGTTTATTCGAGGAGTGTTTATTGAGCGAATCAATTTTACTCAACTCATTTAGTCGTCGATGTCATGTAGGTCGAGGAGCGTTTATCGAGCGAATCAATTTTACTCAACTCGTTTTTTAAGACTTAGGTATTTTTCCCAAATCTTTTTAGATCATTAGATGTAGATCGATGAGCGTTTATTGAACGGATCAATTTATACTCGACTCGTTTTTAAGACTTAGGTATATTTCCCAAATCTTTTAGATCGTTAGACATAGATCTAGGAGCTTTTATTGTGCGGATCAATTTATACTCGACTCATTTTTAAGACTTAGGTATATTTCCCAAATCTTTTAGATCGTTAGATATAGGTCGAGGAGCGTTTATTGAGCGGATCAATTTATACTCAACTATTTTCATTTAGACTTAGGTTCTTATACCAAAGCCTTTTTAATGGTTAAAAATAGATCGAGGAGCGTTTATTGAGCGGATCAATTTATACTCAACTCTTTCCATTTAGACTTAGGTTTTATACCAAAGCCTTTTAATCGTTAGACATGGATTGAGGAGCGTTTATTGAGCGGATCAATTTATACTCAACTCTTTTGTTTGGACTTTTAGGTTTTCATACCAAAGTCTGTATAATCGTTAAAAGTAGATTGAGGAGCGTTTATTGAGCGAATCAATTTATACTCAACTCTTTTGTTTGTTAGATCGAGGAGCGTTTATTGAGCGGATCAATTTATACTCGACTCGTCATATCTTTAGATCAACTTATTGGATCTTAACCAAGATGATCGTAGAATTCCAAGGAGCATTTATCGAATTAATCGATTTATACTCAACTCCTTTTGATATTTTTCCTTAAGCGAGCTTTGATTTGATATTTAAAATTGCTAAAATCTTTAAAAATCGAACCGTAGGCCAAGGCCTTTATTACAAAGAATAAAACTTACTAAAAAGAAATAAAGTAGCATAATCTACTATGATTTATTTACCATAGTATTTTCTAAGGTTGACTGCATTCCAAGTTCTCGGTAGGGCTGTTCCGTCCAAGTGTGCAATCTTGTATGAACCTTTTTTTCCTATACCGATGACAATGTATGGTCCATCCCAATTCTGTTGTAACTTTCCCACATGCTTGGATACCTCTACTTTTTTTAAGACCAGGTCTTCTTCTTTGAAGTTTCGGACGCGTACTTTTTGATTGTACGCCCTTTCCATATTTGATTTAGCGACTTGCAAACGTACGGCCGCTTTTTCTCTTAAAGCTTCTGTTAAATCAATTTCATTTTCTCTTGTCTTTCCATTTTTCTGGTCGTCATACATTTCAATTCTTGGTGTCGGAATTAGTGTTTCGACTGGAATAACAGCTTCTGAGCCATATACTAGACTGAATCGGGTCTCCCCGGTTGAAGTTCTGACCGTGGTTCGATTAGCCCATAGTACTCCTGGGAGTTCATCTAGCCATCTTCCTTTGGCTGTCCCTAATCTTTTCTCCAAAGATTTTATTATTTCTCGGTTCGCTACCTCAGTTTGTCCGTTCGCTCTAGGATGCCCAACTGAAGTGAAATTTTGCTGAATTCTAGCTTTGTACACCATTCCATTACCTGTTTTCCCGCAAATTGGGTTCCGTTATCAGAGATCAAAATTCTCGGGATGCCAAATCGACACACTATGAACTTCCATAAGAAATTGATCACTTGGAATTGAGTTATTCGAGCAAGGGCAATGCATTCTATCCATTTGCTGAAGTATTCCACAGCGACTAAAACGTACGCTTTCTTGGATCGAGCTGTTGGGAAAGTGAAAGGATAGTGCCCAGCAAGCCAATATTAATTAGCTTGTTAAAGTACTGTTTTCTTATGGTTTATAATTAATACGCCCGTTCATTCATAGTACGTGAAATTGAACAATGGCCAACTTCATCTCTCGCGAACTTATCTAAGCGATTGGATGAAATCCTAAGGTCACAATAGACTATGGGACGATTCACTTCAGTACTGAGTGCAATCATGAAACAGTGGTCGTGATCTTAAAACCGTTCCAAGTCATAGATTCCGAACGAGACGGGGTATCGTAGGAATCGCCAAGACTTGTACAAGTATGCATGATTCACATGGAGTGAATTTGTAGCGTTTCATGAGCAAGGCATTTGAGGCCAGTGCATATGAGTAGGTGGTTCAATGGAGGATTGAATGCATCGAACGACCCGAACAGAGAAACCCATTGTGGAAGCGCATGACGCATATCGGTGATGGGATGTTTCTCAAGGCTTATAATAGTGTACGATTTAGTCCTTGAACTTGAGGTGCTAGGGCGAATTCGGTGCACGAGTGTGCGTACTTAGATTTAGGTACTGGTCACGTAGCCTGGCCACAAAGTGCCTAAGTTGAGTGCGTACACGACTGTACGCGAGTGGTTAGTACTAAGAAAGGATCTATCGACACATCCTGATAAGGTGAGAGTATTTCATGTACGTTCTTCGATAATATGTTCCTAGAAATCCATGGCCATGGTTGGTGACGAATTTGGAAAGGAATTTCCAAATTTAGCAGTCACACCGGAATTATTATCCAGAATTAGAAAGTACAGTATCGAGATAATTAGAGGTGCCGATCAATTCACACACCCTAGGTCTCGATCGGGAAATCATCGTGGAAGGACCGTATGTACATGGCAGTTATAAGAGGTGAGGTTCACAATAATCAAATCACCTTTGATTGGGCTTCATGGGCTTGTGGCTAGACATCGACCATGAAGTGTGGGTACTCCTAAATTAATAGGGAAATTAATTCTAGGAGTGGTCAATTAAAAGTTGTTTAATTGATCGGCGCATTTAATTGCTCGTTAATTAAATCACGAAAGTCGTGGGCCTGCTGCTAGTTGATGGTGAACCCAGAGGGTCACACACAATACAATTGGACGGTGACTGTCTTAAAGGAAAGCAAGTGATTTAAAGTTGTTAAATCAAAGTAATTGAATTATGGTATTAATTCAATTGGAGAATATTAATTAGATATCTAATTGATTAATGTTTAATTAATTAATTAGAGTTATCTGATTAATTATGAAATTAATTAAAGTAGTTAATTAATTGGAAGAATAAATAATTAACCAATTTTAGGATTGGATAATTATGGGTTGATTTTGCAATTAACTAAAAATAGGGGAAGGGGGCGATCTTGTGTAAGACAAGGAAAATGAGTTTTAGTCTTGGAGAGCAAGCAAGAAGAGATCTATCAAATCTTGCATTCCTAAGTTGATAAGGAATAGGAGATTTGATAGATAAGGGAAGAAGATATCTTCTAAGAGAAGGACTCTTCTCTTATAAATACTTCTTGTCTTCTCTTCATTCATAACTAATGATCAACTTTTGAAAACCCTAAAAGAAAAGAGAGTACCCGATTTTTGCAAGTAGAAAAATCTGATTTTCGCACAAGAATTATTAATTACAAAATCGCCCCACAACTTTCGCCCCGAATCCAAGTCGCCCGAACCCAAACTCGGCCGAACCTGAGCTGGCCGAACCCAACCTGGCCGAGCCCCGTTCGAATCACATAAGTCCTGTGATTCATTTCTTCCATCTGTATCTCCTAATCCAGATCCAGATCTTAAGTTCAGACCCAGATCTGAAACCCTTTGCTTACAAACCTGCGAGATCCAGTTCTGAGCCTAAGACTTATAGGTGTCACTACAATCCAATTGGTGTGGATCAACTTTGGAGGTGAGACACATGGATCACTCAAGTTGTGGATCGAACCAAACATCTGGAAGAAACCACCACAAAACTGTGATGAGGTAAATTGCGATTAACCCCCTGTGTTTAATTAATTGTTTGATTCAACCTTTTCGTATAATTAACTGTGGAGAAAGTTTTATGGGACCGTTAGGGACCTCGAAAAATTTTAAATTCCGCACTTTGTTGTATTGACAATCGAGCCCCTTATGACAAAATATCCCAACAGTGGTATCAGAGCCAGCTCCATACTTTTTTATACGAAAAGGCCTGAACATAATGTGTTTTCACTGTATATGCTTGATTGTATGTATGAGAACGCGTGATAATTATGTTCTGTTGATTGATTCTTGCTTGTTATGACTGGATCTATGATTGGGTAAAATTGCCTTTTATGATCTGTGGCGAATTTATAGTTTTTCGAAAAATCAGGACTCTTTGTGCAAATATCGCAAATCTCAAAATTAAGGGCTGAAAATTAATTTTTCTGTTTCTGGAAATTCTTGTAAAATCTGGACTGTTTCTGAAATTGTGATCGCACGGTTTTTTGGGCTGTTTTGCAATTTCCAAAAATTCAAGGACTGTTTTGTAATTTTTGAAAGTTCAGGGGTCAGTTTGCAAATTCAAAAAATTTTCTGGATTTCAAAATTTTATTTTCTGGTCCTTCTGTCCGAAAACTGTTTTTGGGGTATTTTGTAACTTTTCAAAAGTTTTGGGGTCAAAAGTGCAATTTCCGAAAGTATAGGGGCCGAACTGCAATTTTCAAAAGTTGAAAATTCAGAATCTTAATTTGAGGCAGAAAACTTGTTTTATTTATCCGAGAATTTATTTGTCATAATTAGTAGTGACTAAAAAGCAAGAATCATAGGAAGTTAGTTTTAAAAGGTAGTTTTAAAATTAAGAAAGAAATACGCAAAAGTTGTTTGCATGTTTCTTGCTCTACGTGAACTGCTTACGTGGTTTTCGATCGCGCCGAGCCTTGACCTTAGGTTAGGTGTGATTGGTTTAATTTAATGCATGGTTTTTATTGGGCCTGCGAGTCTGTTGTTATTTTTGGGCCACTTTGAGCCTTTGTAATATAATAGGGCTTTACTGCTTTCCTAGTCTAGGAAGGAGGCCCGTTTACAAGCAAGGTGAGAGCCCAAGAAGAATTGAAGGCCATGTATGCATGGTACATTGTGTAATAGCATAGGTCTTTTAAGAACCCTTTAGATTGACCATTTGTGCCAACATCATTGGCTCGATGATGGCCTGCATAGGAGGCTCCCGATCTAAAACATATTGTGGTAGTATGCATGCTAGGCTTGTATGGCTTTTATTTATTAGTCGATTTATGATTGCTTGTGTGTTTGCGCGCTAGAATCTAGATCGTAAATAAAAGATAAAACATAATTGAAGCGGTGAGATCTCGAGGAGAGTTTCCTTAAACTTTCAAAACCGAAAATTCCCCTCTCGAATAAATATTAAGTCATATTGGGTTAAATATAAAATGAGGTTTTATAAAATCCAAGCCTTCCATTAATAGGGACTAGTGTATGTTGTCTACTTATCGATAGAGGTGATCCAGAGTCTGGCACCCGAGTCGAAGAAAGGGGCAATACACGAAATTCCTTGATTCTAGTTTTAATAAAACTCGACAAGGGTAGGGACTGGTCGGGACGTGAAGATCGACCGATAACTAGTTACGGAGAATTCATGATCGGGCCCGTTACTTATCATGATTAATGGGTTAGACTTAACGCGTAGTAACATTTATGATGTAGCAGTGCTAGATAAATGCGAAAAATGAGGCAAAATAGCTTGAAGGTTGTGTAGTATGTTGGGAAAGTGGTTGGGTTGCCTCGATTGTCAGAACAACATACAGTGCGGAATTTTAAAATTTTTCGAAGCACCCAAGCTCCCATATAAGAATCTCCATATTATATATACTCAAGCATGAAACAAAAACACACATTGAATTAAACAAGGGGGTTTTTGCGATTTACCTCACCACAGGCAAGGTGGTGGCAACCTTCAGTTCTGATTCTGATTCTGGATCTGGATCTGGTTCACAGGAGTGATCCAAATGTCTCACCTCCAAAGATAGTCCACACCAACTGGATTCTGGTAACACCTCCTATTCTTAGGCTCAGAACTGGATCTAGGAGATTTGTTGTAGCAGGACTGTGCAGATCAACTTGGCAAAGCAAGATCTAGCACGATGGAACAAGGGAGATGGTGCGGCGGCGGTGTAGCAGCTCACGGCCAAGAGGAGGTGGCGGCGGCTAGGGGCGGCGCAAGGGAGGGGGCGGCTAGGTCAGAGAAGGAGCTCAGGGTTTTGTGCTAGGGTGTTAGCTTTCTGAGCTCTGGTAGAACTCTATTTATAGAGTTCAATTTGACCTAGGTTTGCAAGACTCCTTATGGGCTTTAATTAAAGGCCCATATCTTGCAAGCCTTTCATTTAATTAACCACTTTAATTAAATTCCCAATCCAATTTATAAATCAATATTTCTTTTATATAATTAATTAGCAACTTAATTAAGTATTAATTAAATATCTCCCACTTGAATTAAATACTTTAATTCATTTAATTGATTTAATTACCTTTAAATCAATTAATTCCTTTCATTTCCTTTTTCAACAGTCACCGTCCAATTGTATTGTGTGTGACCCTCTGGGTTCACCATCAATTGGCAGCAGGCCCACGAATTTCTCGTGATTTAATTTATGAACAATAAATTGCTCCAGTCAATTAAACAATCTTTAATTGACCACTCCTAGAATCAAATCCTCTATTAACTCAGGAGTACCTACACTTCATGGTCGATGTCTAGCCACAAGCCCATGAAGCCCAACTTCAGGTGAATTGATACTTGTGAACCTCGTCTCATATAATTACCATGTACATACGGTCCTTCTATCTACTAATATTCCCGATCAAGACTTAGGGTGTGTGAATTGATCGGCACCTCTAAATTTGTCTCGATAACTAAACTTTCTAATTCAGGATAATATTCCAGTGTGACTCCTAAATTTGGAAACCCCTTTCCAAATCCGTCACCGACTACGGCCGTAGATTCCTTGGATATATTATCTAAGAATCGTATAGGAAATTCTCTCATCCATTACAATGAGTCAATAGATTCCATATTGGTACTAACCACTCGCGTACATGTCCATACATACCCAACCTAGGCATGTTATGACCAAGCTAAGTGGCCTATACCTAGATCTAAGTACGCACTTTCATGCACTGAATTCGCCCTAGCACCTCAAGTCAAAGGACTAAATCGTACACTATTATAATTCTTGAGAAACATCCCATCACCGATATGCGACATGCGCTTCCACAATGGGTTTCTCTGTTCGGGTCGTTCGATGCGTTCAATCCTCCATTGAATCACCTACTCATATGCACTGGCCTCAAATGCCTTGCTCATGAAACGCTACAAAATCACTCCATGTGAATCATGCATATTTGTACAAGTCTTGGCGATTCCTACGATACCCAGTCTCGTTCGGAATCTATGACTTGGAACAGTTTTAAGATTACGACCTTTGAGACTGTTTCATGATTGCACTCAGTACTGAAGTGAATCGTCCCATAGTCTAATGTAATCTAAGAGTTTCAACCAATCGCTTAAATGTATTCGCGAGAGATGAAGTTGGCCATTGTTTATCCTTATACACATATAAATAAACGTGCGTACTAAGTCATTTATACTAAAGAAAGACAATGATAGTTCCAGTACAAGCTAAATGTATTGGCTTGCAGGGCACTATCCATCAATCTCCCACTTGCCCTAAAGCCAATCACAAACGTTTCTAGGACCCATCTTTTTAAAGATGTTTTTCGAACTCATTTCATGATATAGCTCCTTTTAGTGGATCCGCTAAGTAGTCTTCTGAGTCGACGCGATCCATTACGCGCGTTAACTCTACCAATGATTTTTCTAATCAAATGGTACCTTTCTTTCAATTGTATTTAGATATCTGGTAAGATCTCGAATGCTTTGCTTTAGCAATAGCTCCAATGTTATCATAGAAGATAATCATGAGCTTCGCAATGCTAGGCACTACATCCAACCGAAGGATGAAGTTTTATATCCAAACACTTTCTTAAGCCGCATTTAATGCTACATTTAATGCTGCAATATATCTTGTTTCGGTGGTTTGGATGGTTACGGTGATTTGCTTGGAACCCTTTCAAATTTACCGTTACCCCATTGATGCAGGATATGTATCCAAAAATGGATGTTCTTAATTCATCCACATCAGACTGAAAATTCGAATCAGTAAATCCTTCGAATCTTTAATTCTCCACTACCACCATAGACCAAGAACAAATCCTTAATCTTTGTCAAGAGCTTAAGGATATCTTTTACGGTGGTCCAGTACTTCTTCACTGGAGTTTGACTAGCAACTACTCGCGATACCTGAGCAAGTTCTACGTCTGGTCTAGTACATAGTAAATCATGCCACATGCAACCTTTTGTTTGAAACATAAGGTATTTGAGACATTCTCCTTTATTCTCATTTGATGTAGGGCACATCGATTTTGGAACAAGGGATACAGTGTCTCACTGGAAGCAATCCTTTCTTGGATTCTTCATACTGAATATTTCCAGTATTGATTCTATGTACTTAGATTTGGAGAGTGTCAGCATCTTTTCTGATCTATTTCTGTAGATACGTATCCCAATACGCAAGATGCTTCTCATAAATCTTTCATGGAGAATTGCATGGACAACCATGCTTTCGTCTGTGCTAACTTTCCAATATCATACCAGATAGCCAGAACATTATCGACATATAATATGAGCTTCATCACGCTCCCACTAATCCTTTTGTACACTCATGTTTCCATTTCCTTTGACGAGAACTTCATCAACAGAGGAATGGGTATCTAGGAGAAATGATTGTTTCTCATTGTCGTGGAACAGGTATCCAATGGATTTCGTTGGATACCCCACAATTATCTCCCTTTTCGTTTCTACCATCGGCAGGAGATCTCCATACTCAGAGGTAAGAGCATAGAGGTATTTTGCCATACCTTTCTTGGTAAAGCTTTGTAGGCACGAACTTTGAAGGTACTTTGCTGAGTATCTTCGATGCAGTCAGGAGGACTAACTCCTAGAATGCATAAGGAAGCTTAATAAAACTCAATATGGATCGAACAATGTTAAACAATGTTAGATTCCATCTCTTTAGACATTTCAATAAGTTGAGGCGTCTTAGGAGGAGTTTGTTGTATGAGAACCCCATTCTCAATGAGATAATTGAGGAATCCTTGACAAGTATTTGCTATCTCGATTAGATCGAATAATACTATGTCTTTGATGATTCTCTACTTCGCATTGAAATACCTTTCTTGGTTTTTCGGATTTGCATCTCACTAGATTCATTTTTCACTAACGACCAAGGTCATTAGTAAAAGGTACGAAGTATGAGTAATCTCCTCTCACAGTAACTTTTAGTGATCCATATTCATGGATTAGACCCATATTTGGTTCGCTCTGGATTCCCTATGACGGGAGATCTGGTAATCTCTCCTTTGAGACATGATTCGCGGGTTGGAAGTTCATCCAAGTTCTATTTTTCAAGGAGCTTAGGCGAAACCAACTTTTGAATCTTACTCTTGGAGATGTGTCCAAGTCTAGCGTACCGAAGTTATGGATTATTATCTTTGTATTAATTGAATTTCACACTTTAATTCAATAAGATTGAGTCAATGGTTTAATTCAATTAATTTACTTCCTTTCAATTAACTTCTTTAATTTATTCCCTTTCCCTTTCAATTAACGCTTTAATTGAAACGTTGCTTAATTAATTAGATCATCTAATCAATTAAACATATCAGTGCCTTTCTTAGATCCAGTGGGATAATTCGACTTTTAGGCTACTTGCGTTCTTTTGACTACCTTTATGGTCGTATTTAGAAGAGAATAAATTCTTCTTCATTTTACTCTTCTTTGACTTCGTAGTCAATGAAGTGTAAACGATCATGACAGGTTTATCCTATTTGCCTTTAACCAGTACTTTGGTTGATTCATGAAATGTGATCGACTTATCAAATAAGATCAGTGTATTTCAAGAGTCATTTGAATGAGCAGGAGGAGAATTTAGGAGGTAGTTAATGTTAAGATCACTTGCAGGCCTACGTTTAATCGATCCAGTATTCAACTAGATTGATAAAGCAAAGACAATGATCCTTGACACTAGTTCCTTCATTTATTCTCGAGTTTTGAAACAATTCCTTAGAAGTCTTTAATCATATCGATTCAAAACTACTCCTCAAAACAAGCCTTTGAGGTGGAGGTTTGTTTCAGAAGACTGGTCCCCAAAAACAGGCCTTTTGAGGTTTGTTTCAGAAGCTTCAGACATGCTACTCATGTTGCTTCCATAGCTCTTTCAATCTTGATGCTTATTTGAGAAAACGATCATTAAGATTCACATACTCTATAGGTGATTCGTTTCATTTTTGAGATTAATCTTTATAGGAGAAAACGATCATTAATATTCCCATATTCTACGGGTGATTCGTTTCTCTTTCTGACTTATCTCACAAGCGCATAAGGCATAGACTCGTCGTTTAAGAACATCATTCCCACTTCTGGAATTTAAGACAATTCTCAAGTTTCTTGCCTAGTCAATATTTTGATCCAGTTATTTTATTAGTCGAGGATAAATAGTAAAATGGATATTTAGAGATATCTCAGTATCCTAAAGAGAAGACAAAGATTCAGTGGAGTAGTTAATGAATAATACTTATAATCTACGAAGGTTGGACTTTCTATCGTAAAAGTTCTCCCACTATTTTATCGAAACAATTACCCCTTCAATTGTTCGGGAAGTTCTATTTCCTAGTAGGTCTTGACGTCCCAGCGGCAATTAATTGCACCCACGACTCGTGGCCATACAACCAATTCCCCAGGTAGGCATACTTATTGCCAATACCTTCAAGCTATTTCGCCACGGTTTTCAAACTTATCTAGCACTGCTACATCATAATTGTTACTAATCGTTAAGTCTAACTCATCAATCATGATGAGCAACGGGCCAGGTCGTGAATTCTCCGTAACTAGTTATCGGTCGATCTTCACATCCCGACCAGTCCTCACCCTTGTCGAGTTTAGTTAAAAACAGGAGTCAAGGAATTTTACGTATTGTCCCTTTCTTCGACTCGGGTGCCAGACTCTGGATGACCTCTATCGATAAGTAGAAAACATACGCTAGTCCCTATTGATGGAAGGCTTGGATTTATATAAATACTTCATTTTATTTTAATCCAATATGACTTAATATTTAATTCGAGAGGGGAATTTCTGGTTTGAAAGTTATACTAACTCTCCTCGAGATCTCACCGATTCAATTATGCTTTATCTTTTATTACGATCTAGATTCTAGCGCGCATCTCATACAAGCTAAATATAAATCGACAAATAAATAAATGTCATACAAGCCTAGCATGCATACTACCACAATATTTTTTCTATCGGGAGCCTCCTATGTGGGCCATCATCGAGCCAATGATGTTGGCCCTATTGGTCAATCTAAAGGGTTCTCATAAAGCCCTATGCTATTACACAATGTACCATGCATACATGGCCTTCATATCTTCTTGGGTTCCCACCTTGCTTGTAAACGGGCCTCCATCCTAAACTAGGAAAGCAGTAAAGCCCTATTCTATTACAAAGGCTCAAAGTGGCCCAAAAACAATAATAGGCTCGCAGGCCCAATGAAAAACAAGCAATAAATTTTGAATTCTGAAAATTTTTGATTTTTCCCTGAATTTTCGGTAATTGCAAAACAGTCCCCAAACTTTCAGAAATTACAAAACGACCCCAAAAATATGTGCGACCAGATTTGCTAAACAGTCCAGTAATTTTGAAATTTCCAGATTTGAAAAAATTAATTTTCAGCCCCTAAAAACCCTAATATGCGATAACTTTGCATAAAAGTCCTGAAGTTTTCAAAAACTATAAAATCGGCACAGATCTGAAAAAGCAGTTTTACCCAATCATAGATCTAGTCATAACAAGTAAGAATCAATTTACAGAACATAATTATCACGTGTTTACATATACATAATTAAACATATATGGTAAAAACACATTATGTTCAGGCTTTTCGTATAATAATGATGGAGTTGGCTCTGATACCACTGTTGGGAAAGTGGTTGGGTTGCCTCGATTGTCAGAACAACATACAGTGCGGAATTTAAAAAATTTTCGAAGCACCCAAGCTCCCATATAAGAATCTCCATATTATATATACTCAAGCATGAAACAAAAACACACATTGAATTAAAAAAGGAGTTTTTGCGATTTACCTCACCACAGGCAAGGTGGTGGCAACCTTCAGTTCTGATTCTGATTCTGGATCTAGATCTGGTTCACAGGAGTGATCCAAATGTCTCACCTCCAAAGATAGTCCACACCAACTGGATTCTGGTAACACCTCCTATTCTTAGGCTCAGAACTGGATCTAGGAGATTTGTTGTAGCAGGACTGTGCAGATCAACTTGGCAAAGCAAGATCTAGCACGGTGGAACAAGGAGATGGTGCGGCGGCGGTGTAGCAGCTCACGGCCAAGAGGAGGCGGCGGCGGCTAGGGGAGGCTAGGTCAGAGAAGGAGCTCAGGGTTTTGTGCTAGGGTGTTACCTTTCTGAGCTCTGGTAGAACTCTATTTATAGAGTTCTATTTGACCTAGGTTTGCAAGACTCCTTATGGGCATTAATTAAAGGCCCTTATCTTGCAAGCCTTTCATTTAATTAACCACTTTAATTAAATGCCCAATCCAATTTATAAATCAATATTTCTTTTATATAATTAATTAGCAACTTAATTAAGTATTTAATTAATTAAGTCAACTAATTAATTAATCTCCCACTTGAATTAAATACTTTAATTCATTTAATTGATTTAATCACCTTTAAATCAATTAATTCCTTTCATTTCCTTTTTTCAACAGTCACTGTCCAATTGTATTGTGTGTGACCCTCTGGGTTCACCATCAATTGGCAGCAGGCCCACGAATTTCTCGTGATTTAATTTATGAACAATAAATTGCTCCTGTCAATTAAACAACCTTTAATTGACCACTCCTAGAATCAAATCCTCTATTAACTCAGGAGTACCTACACTTCATGGTCGATGCCTAGCCACAAGCCCATGAAGCCCAACTTCAGGTGAATTGATACTTGTGAACCTCGTCTCATATAATTACCATGTACATACGGTCCTACCATCGACGAATATTCCCGATCAAGACTTAGGGTGTGTGAATTGATCGGCACCTCTAAATTTGTCTCGATAACTAAACTTTCTAATTCAGGATAATATTCCAGTGTGACTCCTAAATTTGGAAACCCCTTTCCAAATCCGTCACCGACTACGGCCGTAGATTCCTTGGATATATTATCTAAGAATCGTATAGGAAATTCTATCATCCATTACAACGAGTCAATAGATTCCGTATTGGTACTAACCACTCGCGTACATGTCCATACGTACCCAACCTAGTCATGTTATGACCAAGCTAAGTGGCCTATACCTAGATCTAAGTACACACTTTCATGCACTGAATTCGCCCTAGCACCTCAAGTCAAAGGACTAAATCATACACTATTATAATCCTTGAGAAACATCCCATCACCGATATGCGACATGCGCTTCCACAATGGGTTTCTCTGTTCGGGTCGTTCGATGCGTTCAATCCTCCATTGAACCACCTACTCATATGCACTAGCCTCAAATGCCTTGCTCATGAAACGCTACAAATTCACTCCATGTGAATCATGCATATTTGTACAAGTCTTGGCGATTCCTACGATACCCAGTCTCGTTCGAAATCTATGACTTGGAACAGTTTTAAGATTACGACCTTTGAGACTGTTTCATGATTGCACTCAGTACTGAAGTGAATCGTCCCATAGTCTAATGTAATCTAAGGGTTTCAACAAATCACTTAAATGTATTCGCGAGAGATGAAGTTGGCCATTGTTTATCCTTGTACACATATAAATAAACGTGCGTACTAAGTCATTTATACTAAAGAAAGACAATGATAGTTCCAGTACTGATGGGGGCTATTTCGTACCCCTTATAATGTACGGTTCGACTGAAGAACATAAGATCGGTTCGACCAAACAAGACTGTTCGGGATCATCTTATCGACCCGGCCGAATACAGCTCGCTTCGACAAGAAGACTACACTCCGGACTCAAGAAGGACATTTGGGCCGAGTCCTATTAGGATTATATTTCTTGTAACGCTAGGTTTTGTATGATATAAATACCTAGTCAATCATTGTATTAGACAGCTCTGAATCACAAGGCAAATACGCCATTGAATTCTGCATAAACTGCAGAACCCAAAATTACTCAATAAAAGAAAGAGCTTTCTCTTCATATTTGTGTTATTCTTACGTTGGTTACGATAATTACTTATTGTTCCTACGAAATTGTTCTTCCTTGAGATTGATCCATCCTGAATAAAGTAACAGAGCCCTATAAACTATATATATTGAGAATCCCCAATATCACAATTTTACTGATACCTTTAACCCGACAAAATCCGGTTAAATCAGTTGGCGCCCACCGTGGGGCTAGGTTAATTATTCGATCGACATATGGCTCGCCCAAGGAAAAGCGCTCGTATTGGAGCAAGAAGTAACACAACCACCGGTCATAACACATCTGAAGATCCACAGGACAATAATGATAATAACGCCCACGACACCAACGAGAATTTGCAGGGTCCCCTTCCCCATCAGCAGGAACCCCAAGGAGATCTTCCCGGTACAATACCGGAAGAACCAGAACTCCCTGCGATCCCCGTTCCTCTCCCAGGCGCTCAGGAGAAATTGCGACAGATTGCAATGCTCGTTAAATCACTCTCTCCAGAAGAATTACTCGTACTTGAACAAATTCCTCGAAACGTTAGGACTGCCAGGGCAAATCCCGCTCAAAGAGCGCCAAGGCAAAACGATCAAACCTCTCAACAAGCTGACAGCCCGGCAAGCGAGCGGCGCTCGCTACACAGTCCGCAGCAGGGCAATTCAAAACCCTCCGATAACCATCCCCGAAGGAAACCAGGACAAAGAAAACCATAGCGGGGGCGCAGCGGGTCCAAAGAACGTACAATAATCCCTATCGAGGATGACGTAGATGATGCAATCCCAGATCGACCACGAACAATGCGATTCTCGGAAAGAGAAATCGAAAGGATGGTGCAGGAACGACTCGAACAACGCCTACAATCTGTTCAAAACCCGTGGGCCCGAACCACGGAACTCCAGGAGAGCCTTGCGGCCTGTTCTCCTTTCTGCAGAGAAATAAAGGAGGCACAGTCAATCGGACAGGTCCCGGGTAGACTACCACGATACGACGGAACCACTGATCCAGATGACTATATTTTTAGCTTCACCAATTTAATGAACTTATACGCTCACTCGGCGGAATTCACCGCCAAATTAATGGTAACCACATTTGAAGGACTCGCTTTGGACTGGTTCGCCAAGCAACCTGCCAACTCCATATTCAGTTTTCGGAAATTATGCAATAAATTGACACAGCAGTTTGCCAGTCAGAAGAGGCAAAAACTTCCGATGAGCTACTTAGGAACTATACACCAACAAGAGGGAGAATCCTTAAGAAACTGGTTGGCGAGATTTAACGTAGAATTACTTAAAATCGATTCCGCAAATATCGATTACATAATTTCTATTCTGTTCGACCTCACGAAGAACAGGCAGTTCGGAAATGCCCTCAGTCGAAAACAACCAAGAACGTTTGCCGACATCATGAGCTTGGCATCTAAATATATGACCCAAGAAGAGATGAATTCCTTTAAAGATAAAAACAAGAACAAAGCCACAACTTCAGGCTCCAAACGGCATGATAGGATTCCTGCCCAAAGATCCATGGATTATGAGCGATCTTTTAGAAAAGGCAACGTTTTCCAGCGATTGGAATACAATAAAACCGACCAAGAAAGACAACCTAATTTCTACCAAAGACCAAGAAACACCGAACTAGCGATCAGAGGCAGGGTTAATCAAGTAGAACACCCAAGGCTAAATGCTCCGATGGAAGAAATATTGGAAGTACTAGAAAGGAATAATTGGATCCCTGAAGCGAAGAAAATCGCTCAGCCCAGACCAGGATCTCGAAACTATGAGTTATACTGCAAATACCATCGGGCACACGGACATCGAACAGAAAATTGTTTTCACCTTAAAAAAGAAATTGAAAAACTAATCGAACAGGGAAAACTAGACGACTATTTAGAGCGAGATAACCGCAAGAGGGGAAGAAGTAGAAGCCCTCAGAATAATAATCAAAGAAGGAGTTCTCGTCGAAGGTCACCCGAGCATGGTCCTACACAGGAGTTGAACCATGACCAGATCAATGGAACTATCCATACAATATCCGGAGGACCCGCATGCGGGGATAGCCGTAACGCCCGACGAAGGACAGCTAGATCCATAATTGGAAGCTTAAAATACCCAAAAGAAATATGGACTCTAGAAAACAAGCCAACAAACGACCAGCTGATCAGCTTTAACGAAGGCGAAGTACCCAAAAACATTGTTTGGGACACAAAGGAGGATAACCCCGATTTCCCGATGGTGGTGTCGCTAGAAATAGCAAATTATAATGTCAAAAGGATCCTAATCGATAATGGGAGCTCGGCGAATATCATCTCCCGGGAGGTTCTAGCCCAGATGAACTTGGGACAGATAAACCTACAGAAAGTAGCTACGCCATTAGTAGGATTTGGAGGATCCGAAATTGTCCCCAGCGGAACAGTAACATTAAGTGTATCACTCGGGAAAAAACCGCACCGGACAGTGAAGCTAGTAAAATTTCTAGTGGTAGAAACACCCTTCGCTTATAACGCAATATTAGGACGACCAGTCCTCAACCTATTCCGAGCCGTTGTCTCTACTTATCATCAGAAGATGAAATTTTCCGACCGACAGAGGTATCGGGGAAATAATGAATGATCACTGTATGGCATGGGATTGCTACAGCACCTCATTAACTTTGAAAAACCACCCCAAATCAATTACCCCGAGCAAAAGAAAGCTCGAAGACGATCTCGTTAGAAACGAGGTTGAAATCCCTAATACTGATCGAATAGATAAAAAGGAAAAGAACCGCTAGATTTAGCTTTGAAGCCACTAGAACATAAGGATGTAATTCTAGTGCAAGGGGACTCGTCGAAAACAACAAGAATAGGTACTGAATTAAGCAAAGAAGGGGAAGTAATGTTGATTGACTTTCTCAGAGATAATGTTGATGTCTTCGCTTGGAGTGCGAATGACATTGAAGGAATTGATCCTCGAGTAATCAAGCATTCGCTAAAAATTGATCCCTTGGCAAAACCCGCTAGACAAAAGAAGAGAAATCACGGGCCAGTAAAAGATAAAATCATCAAAGTAGAAGTAGAAAGGCTACATAAAGCAAAACAAATTCGAGAAATACACTTCTCGGAATGGCTATGTAATGTCGTTCTAGTTGCAAAAGGGGATAAAAAGGATAACAAGTGGAGAATGTGTAACGATTTTACCGACCTTAACAAATTATGCCCGCGTGATCCATATCCCCTCCCAAGGATCGACTTATTAGTTGACTCAACCGCTGGCTTCGCGATCTTCAGCATGATGGATGCCTTTCAAGGGTTTTATCAAATATATGATGAGCGGGACCAGAGAAATTGCGTTCATAACCGAGCAGGGAGTATATTGCTTTATAGTAATGCCATTCGGCTTAAGGAATGCCGGGGCTACTTACCAAAGGTTAGTAAACCTAATGTTCAAAGAGTTAATCGGAGAAATAATGGAAGTCTACATAGACGACATGTTAGTCAAAAGCATGAACGAAGCGGATCACGTAAAACATCTTGATCGATGTTTCCGAATATTGAGAAAATACCGCATGAAGTTGAATCCCGCGAAATGCACTTTCGGTGTTAAGTCAGGAAAATTCTTGGGCTATTTGGTACACCAACGAGGAATCGAAGCCAACCCAGAAAAAATTCGAGCCATAGCTGAAATGAAGCCTCCCAAGACCATCTCCCAAGTACAAAGTTTGGTAGGGAAAATTGTAGCGCTGAACAGATTCATATGAAAATCAGCAGACAGAAGTTTGGCCTTCTTCCAAACGCTTCGAAAAGCAAAAAACTTTGTTTGGACCGAAGAATGCGATCAGGCCTTCAGCCAGCTCAAAGAATATCTAACAACATCCCCATTATTGGCCAAACCGACGGAAGGAGAACAATTGTATATCTACATCTCGATCTCCGATGCGGCCGTTAGTTCAGTACTGATCAAAATAGAAGGATCAGAACATAAGCCTGTCTATTATTTAAGCAAATTACTGCAAGGAGCGGAGAAGAATTACTTGGAAATTGAAAAATTCGCGTTGGCCTTAGTAGTGGCAGCACGAAAACTTCGACCTTACTTTTTAACCTACAAAATCGTGGTTTTAACAAACCAACCACTAAGACAAGTCTTAGCAAAGCCAGAAGCTTCCGGAAGACTAATCAAATGGGCGATCGAACTCGGTCAATTCGAAATCGACTACAAACCGAGAATTGCGATTAAAGCCCAAGTGTTAGCTGATTTCCTACTGGAAACTCCCGCACAAGCAACCGAACTATCGAGCAGCTTCAACGACGATATCTTGATCATAGAAGATCAAACTTGGTTAATGCATGTTGACGGTGCTTCGTGCCGAGAAGGAGGAGGCGCTGGAATCAACTTCACCGGACCTAATAAAGAGGATTTAAATTATGCAATAACATTGGACTTCGTCGTAACAAACAATGAAGCAGAATATGAAGCGTTAATCGCAGGAATGGAAATGGCGATCAAGGCCAACATTAGAAGCCTTAAAGTATTAACCGATTCAGAGTTAGTGCAAAGACAAATAGAAGGCCTATATGAGGCTAAGGAATTTAATATGGTTAAATACCTGTTGGAATATGCCTTGATTGTCAATACAACAGAGTGCGGAAATTAAAATTTTTCAAGGCACACCCACAGATCCCATAATAAAATCTCCAAGTTATATATACAAAAGACATAAAACAAAGCACAGAAATAATCTAACAAAGGGGGTTTTCGATTTTTTTACCTCACCACAGGCAAGGTGGTGGAAACCTCCAACTCTGATTCTGAACTCTGATTAAGGTTCTGGTTCACTGGAGTGATCCAAGCGTCTCACCTCCAGAGAAAAGTCCACACCAACTGGATTATGATGACACCTCTTAGTCTTAGGCTCAGAACTAGATCTAAGAGGCTTGTTGATGAAGGATTGTGCAGATCTATTTGACAGATCAAAATTCTGCACAAAAGGAATAAGGGAGAAGATATGCGGCGGCGGCACTAGGGCTTTCACGGCGGCGGTGCGGCGGTGTTACGGCAGCACACGGCGGCGGCGCTAGGGCTTGGGCGGCGCAGGGTGGGGCGGATTTCCTAGGGCAAGAGAAGACTAAGGTTTTTGCTTAGGTGTTAGTTCTCTGAGTTCTGTCAGAACTCTATTTATAAGCACTCCTCAAGTCCTAGGGTTACAAGATTCCTAATGGGATTAGGAGTCTATCTCTTGCAAGCCCACCTTAATTTAATTAATTACTTAATTAAATATTCAGCCCATATTAATTAATTACTTAATTAATATTTAGTTTAATTAATCAATTGTCATTTAAATCAATTAAATCAATTAATTAATTTATCTCCCACTTGAATTAACACTTTAATTCACTTAATTGATTTAATTACTTTTAAATCAATTAATTCCTTTTATATTCCTACAGAACAGTCACCGTCCAATTGTATTGTGTGTGACCCTCTGGGTTCACCATCAATTGGCAGCAGGCTCACGAAACCTCGTGATTTAATTTATGAACAATAAATTGCTCCGATCAATTAAACTACCTTTAATTGACCACTCCTAGAATCAGTTCCTCTACTAACTCAGGAGTACCCACACTTCATGGTCGATGTCTAGCCACAAGCCCATGAAGCCCAACATCAGGTGAATTGATATTTAGTGAACCTCACCTCATATAATTACCATGTACATACGGTCCTTCTGTCGACCAACTTCCCGATCAAGACTTAGGGTGTGTGAATTGATCGGCACCTCTAAATTTGTCTCGATAACTATACTTTCTAATTCAGGATAATGTTCCAGTGTGACTGCCTAATTTGGAAACCCCTTTCCAAATCCGTCACCGACTACGGCCGTAGATTCATTGGAAACATTATCTAAGAATCGTATAGGAAATATTCTCATCCATTACGATGAGTCAACAGATTCCATCTTGGTACTAACCACTCGCGTACATGTCCATACGCACCCAACCTAGGCATTTTTATGACCAAGCTAAGTGGCCTATACCTAGATCTAAGTACGCACTTTCATGCACCGAATTCGCCCTAGCACCTCAAGTCATAGGACTAAATCGTACACTATTATAATCCTTTGAGAAACATCCCATCACCGATATGCGTCATGAGCTTCCACAATGGGTTTCTCTGTTCGGGTCGTTCGATGCATTCGATCCTCCATCGAATCACCTAGTCATATGCACTGGCCTCAAATGCCTTGTTCATGAAACTACAACAAATTCACTCCGTGTGAATCATGCATAATCGTACAAGTCTTGACGATTCACTCGATACCCCGTCTCGATATGAATCTATGACTTGGAACATTTTCGAGATCACGACCTTTGAGACTGTTTCATGATAAGTGCACTCAGTACTGAAGTGTATAGTCCAATAGTCATGAGTGATCTCAGGGTTTCAACCAATCGCTTAAATGTATTCGCGAGAGATGAAGTTTGGCCATTGTTTATCCTTATACATATATAAATAAACATGCGTATTATTATAAAATCAAAGATTGTTATATACAAGATAGATCTATTACAAGCTAATTGAACTGGCTTGCAGGGCACTATCCTATCAATACCTTGCCAAAGTGAAAACACTAGCGGAAAAATTCGAAAGCTTCGGTGTACAGAACATTCCACGTTCGGAAAACAAATGGGCCGATCAACTATCTAGGTTCACAGGAGCCCATGACGGAAAAACTGAAAGGGTGATCAACTGGCTAATCTCTAATACGCCGGCCATCAACATCGATGAAACACCGGCGGTCGATATAATGGAAATCGAAGAAGCAGAAGAAAACCGGATGACTCCAATGATAGATTATCTTCGAGAAGGAAAATTACCGCTTGACCAGAATGAAGCTCGGAAAATAAAATATCGAGCTCCAAAATATACATTGGTAGAAGAAAAACTCTACCGGAGATCAGTATCAGGAATTCTTCTGAAATGCGTCTCTGAATCACAAACCACTGATATTCTACGAGAGGTACATGAAGGAGACGCAGGGAATCACAGCGGAGCAAGGGCATTGGCTTTAAAATGCCTCCGAACAGGTTATTATTGGCCTACCATCAACAAGGATGCCGCTCAGTATGTCCAAAAATGTCATCACTGCAAAGTCCATGCTAATATATGTCATCGACCAGCAGAAAACATGCACCCAATACCGGTATGTTGGCCTTTTGATCAATGGGGAATGGACATCGTGGGACCGTTCCCAGCGGCTAGATCCAAGAAAGCTTATGTCCTGGTCGCTGTAGAATACTTCAGCAAATGGATAGAATGCATTGCCCTTGCACGAATAACTCAATTCCAAGTGATCAACTTCCTATGGAAATTCATAGTTTGTCGATTTGGCATTCCAAGGATCCTAATTTCTGATAATGGAACCCAATTCGCGGGAAAACAGGTAATAGAATGGTGTTCGAAACTTGGGATTCAACAAAATTTCACTTCGGTCGGGCACCCTAGAGCGAACGGACAGACTGAGGTAGCAAACCGAGAAATAATAAAATCCTTGGAAAAAAGATTAGGAGCGGCCAAAGGAAAATGGCTCGATGAACTTCCAGGAGTACTTTGGGCTAATCGAACCACAGTCAGGAGCTCGACCAGGGAAACCCCATTTAGCTTGGTATATGGTTCTGAAGCTGTTATTCCTGTTGAAACTCTAATTCCAACACCAAGAATTGAAATGTACGATGATCAGGAAAATGAAAAGACGAGAGAAAATGACATCGATTTAACAGAAGCTTTAAGAGAAAAAGCCGTTGTACGTTTGCAAGTTACTAAAGCAAACATGGAAAAGGCATACAATCAAAAGGTACGCATCCGAACCTTCAAAGAAGGAGACCTGGTCTTGAAAAAGGTAGAAGTATCAAAGCATGTAGGAAAATTACAACAAAATTGGGATGAACCTTACGTTGTCATTGGCGTAGGAAAGAAAGGTTCATACAAAATTGCACACTTGGATGGAACAGCCTTACCAAGAACCTGGAATGCAGTCAACCTTAGGAAATACTATGGTAAATAAATTTTAGCAGATTATGCTGCTTTATTTTATTTTATTTTATTAAGTTTTAACCTTTGTAATAAAGGCCTTAGCCTACAGTTCAATTATTAAAGATTTTAGCAATTTTAAATATTAAGTCAAGATTGGGTGTAAATCGATTGTTTCGGTAAACGCTCCTTGGAATTCAACTATAGCATTGGTTGAGATCGAGACACAAGGAGTTAAGTATACATTGATCCGCTCAATAAACACTCCTCGATCCAACCATACAAACGAGTCGAGTATAAATTGATTCGCTCAATAAAAACTCCTTGATCAAACCATACAAACGAGTCGAGTATAAATTGATCCGCTAAATAAAAACTCCTCGATCTAGCAACAAACGAGTCGAGTACACATTGATCCGCTCAATAAAAACTCCTCGGTCAATTTTTCAACGATAAAGAGACTTTTGGTATAAAAACCTAAGTCTAGACAAAAGGAGTTGAGTATAGATTGATCCGCTCAATAAACACTCCTCGATCCAACCATACAAACGAGTCGAGTATACATTGATCCGCTCAATAAAAACTCCTCGATCATTTTCAACGATTAAAAGGCTTTTGATATTAAAAACCTAAGTCTAATAAAAAAGAGTTGAGTATACATTGATCCGCTCAATAAACACTCCTCGATATATTTACGACGATTAAAAGGCTTTTGGTATTCAAAACATAAGTCTAATAAAAAAGAGTTGAGTATACATTGATCCGCTCAATAAACACTCCTCGATATATTTACGACGATTAAAATACTTTTGGTATTAAAAACCTAAGTCTAATAAAAAAGAGTTGAGTATACATTGATCCGCTCAATAAACACTCCTCAATATATTTACGACGATTAAAAGACTTTTGGTATTGAAAACCTAAGTCTAAAACAAAAAAGAGTTGAGTATACATTGATCCGCTCAATAAACACTCCTCAATTATTTTTAAACGATTAAAAGACTTTTGGACATAAAAACATAAGTCTAAATAAATAAGAGTTGAGTATACATTGATCCGCTCAATAAACACTCCTCGATCCGTTTTCAACGATCTAAAAGGCTTTTGGTATAAAAACCTAAGTCTAAATTATAACGAGTCGAGTATACATTGATCCGCTAAATAAACACTCCTCGATCCGTTTTCAACGATCTAAAAGGCTTCTGGCATAAAAACCTAAGTCTAAATAAATAAGAGATGAGTATACATTGATCTACTCAATAAACACTCCTCGATCTGTTCCTAACGATCTAAAAGATCTGCTAATACAACTAAGTCTTGAAGATGAATTGAGTATGAATCCATCTGCTCGGAAAATGCTCCTCATAAATAAAATTATGACAAAATCAACAAACAAGGAGAATGCAAGGGATACAAATAATGTTTTATTCATCAAATCAGTTACATACAAAAGTCCTACATTACAAAGGTCTACATACTATTTAAACATCGTTACAATGGTTTAGATGAAATGATCCTATAGATCAGCAATCTTCACGACAATGTCCACGGAAACACCAATCTCCTCCCTAGTACCTTGAAGATTATGATAGACCGCCTAAGAAGCATGCTGCTCAGGATGGTCGACTTCTTTAGTTCGATGGCCAGGGACGGAAGATCAAATGTTCCTCCATACGAATTGGTCATTACCAGCCAGGTAGGTGGCAACGCCCATTCACCCACAGCAAAATACTGCTTCTACATTAGGAGTTGGCATTTTACTCTGAAGCAGCATCTCGCAAGGACTGTCGCGATATGCACATTTACCAGCCCACCCAGGTAATCTATCACTCCGGCGGTAACATCGAAGAGCGGGGGTGACTGGCAAATATGAACCCTCCATGTGCAAACAGAAACCACGGACCTCAAATCTGTGAAAACAAAGATTGAGGCCTCATGGGACCCGTTAGTACAAGGTAGGGCTTCCATGGGACCCGTCAGTACAAGGTAGAAGAACATTAAGCTATTATGATGTGAATCACGATAATGTGACTTTTTGAATATTATGGGATCTGAAGGTAAAATAAAATCCAAGGGGACTGAGATCTCCATCCTTTTTGAGAAATTGCAAATGAAGTATGCAACTCACTTCCCTATTTATAGGGATAGACCTAAGCAATCCAACGGCTGAAAAATTATTTGATCAAGGGACGGAAATGCGACCGTCTGACTTCCTATAATTAATGCAAGTAAGTTGGAACGGCACCATCTAATCGACTCAACCAGTCGATAACAAAAGAAGCCGTAGATCGAAGCGATTAGCGAAATAATCCAAGCGGACCTAAAGGAGCTCCGGACCAGAAAGGTATGCACACACATATATGATAATCTCTCGACAGAAAGCCTAAATTCCTCAACGAAGGCATGCAAGTTTAAACCGTTGTACAAAGGATACTTGCTCGCTTAGAGATAAAAGACCAAACCCTGCCCCATATCAGGGTCGTCACTGCCTAATACATCATATGGGGAACCATTAACTAAGCCATACAAGAACTCCATTGGGGTCCAAGAAATCTGACGTCGTTACTAAGACGATTAATAACACCATGCTAGACTGCAAGGTCGTCACTGCCCAATTTTCCAAAGAATTGCTGAAGGAGGTCTGAGCAGGTCAGATCTGGCCAAGACTTCTACATTTTCCAATTCCTCCCATATCAAAGAAATGATATAATGATACACTGGCTAAGGAACATACAGTTCACAGTTAGTGCAGAGAAACATAAAGTTTAGGAAGATACTGAAAGGGATATCTTCTCTTAGTCTTATGAAAAGAAAAGCAGAGTTCAACATGAGGGATAATAGCCTCCTTATATAAGATATACATCACAAAAAGACAAATTTACAAGGCATGGATTGAACATCGACCAAGATGCTGAGCGTTCCTTAACAGCTATTCAATCGATTATCGACACGAATGAACCTACTATCTACATTTTGATGTACAACGTGATTTTGGATATAACCCAAGGGACTATACTAGGTTGATCAACAAAAAAATTTTGCAGAGCAAACATTATATCATTCAGTTACTTAAATAGTGACCAAGCAAGATCAAGCTACCTTTTCTCTATTCTGAATATTCTCCGCAAAGATGAATATCAGATAAGTACGCTAATCAATGCTGATTATTTCATGATGATATATTTATGCATAACAGCAAACTGTGCATAACAAAATATATCTACAGAATCAAATTGATCAAGGCAAGGATCCGCCTACAAAAGATCATAGTTTCCAATTTAGTAGTTCTCCCAATACAAAAAATTCAGCCCAAGCAACTACACAAAAAGTTGGGCACTTAAAAAAAAAAAAAAAAAAAGAGACGGTCCAAGGCCTGCCAGGTCGAACAAATCACTGAGAAGAGTTTTTAACAGGCCGACTAGCAGAAACAGTCCTCCGAGGAGTCAAGTTACCAGCAAACGCCATCAACTCCTCTTGACGCTTTAGATAACCGGCATCATAACCTTCCTCATAGGACCGCCGTCGAGACTCCTCTGCTAGGGCAGCAGCATGAACCAAGTCACTTTTCTCTTTCTCCCAGACAGACTTTTCCTCTTGCAATTTTTTCAAATCATCATTGGCAAGCTACAGCTGGAGAATCTGCCCTGCAACCTTCACCGACTCCGACTCCAAACGACGTTGGTAAGCCTCCTTACCATTCCACAGATCGTCATTTTGCACGCCCAGCTGGAGTGCAAAATATTTGGCCTAGAAAAGGAAGAGAATGAGAAAAACCCCCACATAACGATGCAGTAAAAATAAAAGCAAGAAAAATAATGAAAAATTTGTCCACCTGTTCGCACATCTTCACTAGCGACTGAACAAGGCGTACATTGGAAGTACCCTCAAGCTTCTTCAACTCTCCAGGCAAAATAGTGCTCAAACCTAAATCCCAGGACAAAGCGTCGGGCTCAACAGAGCCCGGCAGCTCACTAGCAAGAGAAACACCGTCGGAATGCGGAGTCGTTGATAGCATATTATCCTTAACCTGCTCAAGGATGCAACGATCGTCTAACGGACGAGGAGATTCCCTCTCGTTAGGACTAACCGAGGTTTCCTTCCCCGAAGCAGAAATAACAGTTCGGCGACCAGACCTTGACTCACTTCGACCTCCAGAAGGCCCGCCAAACTCGAAGGAAGTAGTCATCACAGTAGTATCATGAAACAAGTAATCAGGAAAATCTTGAGAAATGGGCTGTGTTGAGGAGGGATTTACGAAGGAGCCTTCTTCAGTTTGGCCCCCGCTGACGACCTGGGCAGCAGAGGTAGAAAAAGGAAGGGTGTTGACAAAACCCCCTCCATGAAACCCATACTCAAAAGAAGAAACAGGTATATCGAAAAACTGCTCCACATTGGACGAATCTCCAAAAGCTACCCGACCAGGGGAAGGCCTATTTCCTACTTCTGTAGAAGAAGAAAAATTTGGTTCTACAAAAGACGAACTAATTACGGAAAAAGGTTCAGAAGGGATAACAGGAGTGTCGATCACCGACCTAGTTATTGAAGACGAACGAGGAGGCTCCATCGAGGGCCCCTCTCTTCGAGATTTTTTAGGTCTGGTATCCCTAGCGCCCTCACGGGAAGGTCGTTTCGAAGTATTGCCAAAAAGATTACTCATGATCGGATTGTTGAAAAGTACAAAGTAAATAACGAGAAAGTTTATCGACTAGCCAAGGAAAAAGTATTCTATTAGAAGAGACGAATATAACGGTAAATACCAAGTCAAGTTTTTACCTTTTATATTTATACTGCGACAAACCCAAGGAAAGGGCGCGAAATAGTAAAACTGACCTTGGAATAAACACTAGAATTTGAAAAGACACATGCATAATGATTACGGCGAAGTTAATGACTTGTCTGAATTATTACGGCGAAGATGAAAGGACGTGACTGTCAGAATATGAAACGTTTGGCGTACAAAGGATTAAAAGTGTAAAATTACATTTAAACCTACAATAAATGGTTACAAGCGTATCTTCCTGAATCAATATATTATATAGCCTGATCGCCCTCCGAAATCGTTTGCTCGTTAACGACGTCTTCTCCTCTTGATGACTCAAAAGCCTCTTCCTCTTCCTCTGGATCGATAAAAGTTTCATCAAGCTCATCGTTAACATCATAAGGAGGAATCGGCAATGGCTTTCCGAACTCTTTGACGAGGTGAGCCAAAGGAAAACTTTGATATACGACATCTGGAAGCTCGGAAGGAGAGTATACTTCGCCATAGCGGTTCAACCGAATGTCTGCCGCCTTAAAATATTCCTTTCGACGATCCTCGATCATTTCAAAAGCGACCAACTGATGAACCGCCTTCTTGAAAGTACTCTCAAGGAGAGGACCAAGCATCTGATATACCAACGCCATATGGACAGGAGAGTTAAGGAATTCGCGAATCACTCTTTCATCAGGATTCCTACCATATCGATCCCTAAGTCCGCTAAGAGGAACGTCATCCTCAAACTCCTCTAAAGAGGCTTGAAGACTTGACACTTGAGATTCCAACTCGCTAATCCGAACAGTACTCTGAAATCGGAACTCCTCTAACTTTTTAGCCATTTGGTTGCCTTGCTCTTGAGCACGGAAAATCTCCAGAACCCTGCTTATAACCTCCTGGTCTTCGGTCCCCGTAGCCCTAGTCTTTACAACCAGAACGGAAGAAGACGTTGATGGGCCTACCTCTGATCCAGAGGACTTATGAAGTAAAGCTTTATATTTCTCATCCAGAAACTCACATTGTTGTTTCCAGAGAGCAGTTTCATAGGCGTATGAGGCTAAACAAGTCTTGGTCTGAAAAAGTAAAGGGGTAAAACAAGAAATAAGTTGGCAAGCTAAAAATATCTTCGAAGAAAAATATCCTATAAAGCAAGCTTAAAAGGTTTTACCTTTTCAGCATAAAGAGAAGCTCGCTGAAATTTCTCCAGAGGGTCCTTCCGAAGAAGCTTATTCAGATCGCGAGTAAAAACGCCGGACAAAAGTACACGAGTTGCCTTATCAACAGCATTCTCGCTATCGTCATGAACAAGTGAATCATTCTCGGAGTAGCCAGCGGCTCTCTTTCCCTCTAAATGATCTTCGATCATTTCGACCAAAGTAGGTTTTGGATGATTGTCGCCGAATGAAGAAAGATCGTTACCAGAACGACCATAGTAGCTCCTTTTTCTCCCCACCAGATTATTATTAGGATGAGGCATCGACCAGCTACGACATCCACGAATTCCCAAGGATGTTCTAAGCTGGAGGGGGGGATAACCAGATCCGGTCCCTTGACGAATAGGGGAATCTTGGGAAGAATCTGGAGATTCCTCTCCATTCTCCTCGGACTCATGACTCAACTCCAGCTTTCTCTTCCGGGACGCTCTCTGCTCGATAGGGACGTTCTCTATAGATTTGGAGGATTTGAACAACACCATTTTTCCCTTTGAAGAATGTCGGGAATTTTCTACCATATGAGCTAAAAAAGAAACAAGATGAAAGTTAGTTTCTCTGTATAGAAGGTATCATCACAAACTAAGCTAAAGTGAAATGCTTACCAAGTGATTCAGATGATGAACTGATTGGAAAATTATGAGCACTCAATCCCGCTTTACGAAGGAAAGCTTCCCCAATCAGAAGAGCACTCTGATATTTGTTGGCACGCATAGCGGGGATTTCACCAATAAACTGAGCATTATCAGGAATGAGTTCGCCAGTCGACAGACGACCTCCGAGAACCCAATTAGAGTCATGATCCCATGAGAAGGGCATGGTCGAACCATCCGCCAAACGAAGACGAGATGGGGGACGAACAAAGAAGAAATGAGATTTCCAAGAAGGGTTGCTAGAAACGGGGGGATCGAAGATTGCTCGACTAGGCCTCTGACTAGCGAAGAAATATCCGCGATATGAAGAACATGAAATATTGAACCGAAAAAGTTGTGTAAAGTTACGGAAGGAAGGTTTGAACCCTTTTGCGATCATTAAGACAGAAAAACAAACCATGAAGGCCACAGAGTTTGGAACTAATTGTGTCAAGGACACACTGAATATTTTTAGAATATCAAGAAAGGGGGGAGACAATGGAAGACGCAGACCGCTATTGAAGTGGGCCGTGTAAAAGGCTCGACATCCTTCCGGTGGAGATGTAACTCTATCAGAGGGAGAAGGGAGAATTATCTCAGAACCCTCCGGGAAATATTTGGCATAATTATTCACAACCTCCGGAAAAGTGTCCACCGTATAAGCACAAGCTAGGTCCTCAATTGGTTCAGAAATTTGAGGAGCAGTACATTTGCCCTTTTTGGCTCGGGCAGCGACATCTGTATCAGAAAGGATCTGTACCTTAAAAGTGTCTTCAACAGGAACGACAAATTCAGGAACTGCATTTTGTTCGCCCAAAAAATTAGAATGCAACTCCTCCTCGTTATTAGGAGCAACATTCTCCCTAGAGGAAAAATAAGATTTTCTTGAAGAGGCCATATTTTCGAATTCTCGGAGGATATAAGTCGATAGAAAGAAAACTTTATATGATGAACGACTAAACAAGAAAATGTCTACGAACTATAAGCAAGTATAAAGGAGAAATGACGAACTCAAAAGTCACCTATTTATACTAAGAAGAGAAAAGACGTTTCGAACTCGTCACAACTAATCACACTCCCGCCAAAAACGGAAGGAGATCAAAAGCCTCCCGAAAGGACGCGTGGCGATTCGTAATTTGAAAGAGAAAACGACTATCTATAATGCGTAGCACTCTTTTCCTTACTTAAGATTTTTTCCCACAGGGTTTTTTCTTAAGAAAGGTTTTTAACGAGGCACCATTCATAGAAGATAAACAGTCGTACAAAAATATCTACTTCTACGAGCTTCTATTATCTATACGCTCGAAGAAGTGAGGGAGTACTGATGGGGGCTATTTCGTACCCCTTATAATGTACGGATCGACTGAAGAACATAAGATCGGTTCGACCAAACAAGACTGTTCGGGATCATCTTATCGACCCGGCCGAATACAGCTCGCTTCGACAAGAAGACTACACTCCGGACTCAAGGAGGACATTTGGGCCGAGTCCTATTAGGATTATATTTCCTTGTAACGCTAGGTTTAGTATGATATAAATACATAGTCAATCATTGTATTAGACAACTCTGAATCACAAGGCAAATACGTCATTGAATTCTGCATAAACTGCAGAACCCAAAATTACTCAATAAAAGAAAGAGCTTTCTCTTCATATTTGTGTTATTCTTACGTTGGTTACGATAATTACTTATTGTTCCTACGAAATTGTTCTTCCTTGAGATTGATCCATCCTGAATAAAGTAACAGAGCCCTATAAACTATATATATTGAGAATCCCTAATATCACAATTTTACTGATACTTTTAACCCGACAAAATCCGGTTAAATCAAGTACAAGCTAAATGTATTGGCTTGCAGGGCACTATTCCATCATAGTAGACACAATTGGCAATAAGTATGCCTACCTAGGGAATTAATTGTATGGCCACGAGTCGTGGGTGCAACTAATTGCTGCTGGGATGTCAAGACCTACTAGGAAATAGATTTTTCCCGAAACTAGAAGGGGTTATTGTTTCGATAATGATTTAACCTGATTTCGTTGGGTTAATTGTATCAGTGAATATGGGATATTGGGGATTCTCAATATATATGATTTATAGGGCTCTGTTACTTTATTCAGGATGGATCAATCTCAAGGAAGAACAATTTTGTAGGAACAACAAGTAATTATCGTAACCAACGTAAGAATAACACAAACATGGATAAAAAGCTCTCTTCTTTATTGAATAATTTTGGGTTTTGCCGTTTATGCAGAATTCAATGGCGTATTTGCCTTGTGATTCAAAGTTGTGTAATACAATGATTTACTAGGTATTTATATCATACTAAACCTAGCGTTACAAGGAAACATAATCCTAGTAGGACTCGGCCCAAATATCCTTCTTGAGTCCGGAGTGTAGTCTTCTTGTCGAAGAGAGCTGTATTCGGCCGGGTCGATAAGATGATCCCGAACTGTCTTGTTTGGTCAAACCGATCTTCTATTCTTCAATCGATCCGTACATTATAAGGGGTGCGAAATAGCCCTCATCAGTACTCCCTCACTTCTTCGAGCGTATAGATAATAGAAGCTCGTAGAAGTAGATAATTTTTTACGACTATGTATCTTCTATGAATGGTGCCTCGTTAAAAACCTTACTTAAGAAAAAACCCTGTGGGAAAAAATCTTAAATAAGGAAAAGAGTGCTACGCATCATAGATAGTCATTTTCTTTCTCCAATTACGAATCGCCACACGTCATTTCGGGGAGGCTTTTGATCTTCTTCCGTTTTTGGCGGGAATGTGATTAGTTGTGACGAGTTCGAAACGTCTTTTCTCTTTTCAGTATAAATAGGTGACTATTGAGTTTGTCATTTCTCCTTTATACTTGCTTATAGTTCGTAGTTATTTTCTTGCTTAGTCGTTCATCATATAAAGCTTTCCTTTTATCGACTTATATCCTCCTAGAATCCGAAAATATGGCTTCTTTAAGAAAATCTTCTTCTTCCTCTAGGGAGAATGTCGCTCCTAATAACGAGGAGGAGTTGCATTCTAATCTTTCGGGCGAACAAAATGCAATTCAAGAATTTGTTGTTCCGGTTGAAGACACATTTAAGGTACAAATCCTTTCCGATACAGATGTCGCTGCCAGAGCCAAAAAGGGCAAAGGTACTGCTCCTCAAATTTCTGAACCAATTGAGGACCTAGCTTGTGCTTATACGGTGGACACTTTTCCGGAGGTTGTGAATAATTATGCCAAATATTTCCCGGAGGGTTCTGAGATAATTCTCCCTTCTCCTTCTGATAGGGTTACATCTCCACCGGAAGGATGTCGAGCCTTTTACACGGCCCATTTTAATAGCGGTCTGCGTCTTCCGTTGTCTCCCCTCTTTCTTGATATTCTAAAAATATTCAGTGTGTCCTTGACACAATTAGTTCCAAACTCTGCGGCCTTCGTGGTTTGTTTTTCTGTTTTAATGATCGCGAAAGGGTTCAAACCTTCCTTTCGTAATTTTACACAACTTTTTCGGTTCAATATTTCAAGTTCTTCCAATCGCGGATATTTCTTCGCTAGTCAGAGGCCTAGTCGAGCAATCTTCGATTCCCCCGTTTCTAGCAACCCTTTTTGGAAATCTCATTTTTTCTTCGTTCGCCCCCCACCTCATCTTTGTTTGGCGGATGGTTCGACCATGCCCTTCTCGTGGGATCATGGCTCCAAATGGATTTACGGAGGTCGCCTGCCGACTGGTGAATTCATTCATGATGATGCTCAGTTTATTGGTGAAATCCCCGCTATGCGTGCCAACAAATATCAGAGTGCTCTTCTGATTGGGGAAGCTTTCCTTCGTAAAGCGGGATTGAGTGCTCATAATTTTCCAATCAGTTCATCATCTGAATCACTTGGTAAGCATTTCACTTTAGCTTAGTGTTGTGATGATACCTTCTATACAGAGAAACTGACTTTCATCCTGTTTCTTTTTCAGCTCATATGGTAGAAAATTCCCGACATTCTTCAAAGGGAAAAATGGTGTTGTCCAAATCCTCCAAATCGATCGAGAACGTCCCTATCGAGCAGAGAGCGTCTCGGAAGAGAAAGCTAGAGTTGAGTCATGACTCCGAGGAGAATGGAGAGGAATCTCCAGATTCTTCCCAAGATTCCCCTATTCGTCAAGGGATTGGATCCGGTTATCCCCCCCTTCAGCTTAGGACATCCTTAGGTATTCGTGGATGTCGCAGCTGGTCGATGCCTCATCCTAACGATAATCCGGTGGAGAGAAAGAGGAGCTACTATGGTCGTTCTGGTAACGATCTCTCTTTACCTGGCGATAATCATCCAAAACCCACTTTGGTCGAAATGATTGAGGATCATTTAGAGGGAAAGAGAGCTGCTGGTTATTCTGAGAAAGATTCCCTTGTCCACGACGAGAGCGAGAACGCGGTCGATAAGGCAACTTGTGTTCTTTTATCCGGCGTTTTTACTCGTGATCTGAATAAGCTTCTTCGGAAGGATCCTCTGGAGAAATTTCAGCGAGCTTCTCTGTATGCTGAAAAGGTAACCTCTTTAAGTTTGCTTTATAGGAAATTTTCCTTCGAAGATCTTTTGATTTTGCTAACTTATTATTTTTCTTCTTTTGTTTTTACCCCTTTACTTTTTCAGACTAAAACTTGTTTAGCCTCATATGCCTATGAAACTGCTCTCTGGAAACAACAATGTGAGTTTCTAGATGAGAAATACGACGCTTTACTCCATAAGTCCTCTGGTTCAGAGGTAGGCCCATCAACGTCTTCTTCCGTTCAGGTCGTAGAGACTAGGGCTACGGGGACTGAAGACCAGGAGATCATAAACAGGGTTCTGGGGACTTCTCGTGCTCAAGAACAAGCCGATCAAATGGCTAAAAAGTTAGAGGAGTTCCAGTTTCAGAGTACTGCTCGGATCAGCAAATTGGAATCTCAAGTGTCAAGTCTTCAAGCCTCTTTAGAGGAGTATGAGGGGCACATTCGTGAATTCCTTAATTCTCCTGTCCATATGGCGTTGGTATACCAGATGGTCGGTCCTCTCCTAAAGAGTACTTTTAAGAAGGCGGTTCATCAGTTGGTCGCTTTAGAAATGATCGAGGATTGTCGAAAGGAATATTTTAAGGCGGCACATATTCGGTTGAACCGCTATGGCGAAGTATACTCTCCTTCCGAGCTTCTAGATGTCGTATATCAAAATTTTCCTTTGGCTCACCTCGTCAAAGAGTTTGGAAACCCATTGCCGATTCCTCCTTCTGATGTTAACGATGAGCTTGATGAAAATTTTATCGATTCAGAGGAAGAGGAGGAGGTTTTTGAGCCAGCAAAAGGAGGAGACGTCGTTAGCGAGCAAACGATTCCGGAGGGCGATCAGGCTGTATGATATATTGATTCATGAAGATACCCTTCTAACCATTTATTGTAGGTTTAAATGTAATTTTACACTTTTAACCCTTTGTACGCTAAACGTTTCATATTCTGATAGTCACGTCTTTTCATCTTCGCCGTAATAATTCAGACAAGTCATTAACTTCGCCGTAATCATTATGCGAGTGTCTTTTCAAATTCTAGTGTTTATTCCAAGGTCAGTTTTTCTATTTCGCGCCCTTTCCTTGGGTCTGTCGCGTCTTTTCGTATAGTATAAATACAAAAGGTAAAAATTTGTCTCGCTATTTACTGCTTTGCTTATCTCTTCAACAGAATACGTTGATCTTACGTGTTTTCGTTGGTTCGATAAGGGTGATGTAAAATGCTGTGCAACGTAAGTAAAAGGATATAAAAGATCAATAATATTGTATTCAATGCAATCGAGTACAGATTACAGTAATTGAGAGTCCTATCCGAGCATTATTGGATGCCGTACAAACTAGAGGGCGAAATACACACGAGCTAGCCTATACTATTATTCCCAAGTGAGTCCGAGCGGTAGTCTAAAGGGAAGAGCACCTGGGAAGTTGTGTCGTTGTCATAAATGCGTGGGGTATTATAACCAAATTGATGGGCTTGGGCCTAGGCTCGGCCCATCAGTACCATTCGACCTCTGGTTCCTTTCAAAGGCTCGAAATAGTTTATTTAGAACCCCGGGCTGGCTCTTGGTTCCTGAGGGCAGGATCTGATGTTGTTCGAGCTGTATCGAGCCTGCAAATGTAGAGGATCCGAATTACCCCTCATCAATACTCCCCCACTTCTCGAGCGCGAAGAGGAGCTTAAGCTCGAAGAAGTACAAATTATGTCGCACACCCTTATTAGATGAGTCGCTCAGAATGTGTTTCGGATATGCCTCGTTAAAAACCTAACTCGGAAAAACCCATTGGGATAAAAACCGAGCCAGGGAAAAAGAGTGCATATATAAGAAACAATATATCGGCGTGTTGTAAAGATAACCTCGTCGTCCCACATTTGCGTAGGACCTGTAAATTGTAATAATCTTTATTATTCCACGATGCTCCATTCAACTCCTCGACGAATACCCTCTAAATTTTCCGATCGTAATAAAGAGACCAATGGAATACCAACTGATTCATAGTAAAGAGATCAATGGAATTTCTTCTACAATTTGGAAAGTAAAGGGCCGAGAATGCAATTTCCAGAAGGATAATTTTAAATTTTACTCAAAGTAAGTTCAACCGTCGCGGTTATTCGGGGTCCTATTTGCAATTTTACCTTTTTAACCCCGTATATATATGTTGACTTGTTGAAAAATGTCACCCATATCGCATTCTCTCTTGAGCTCGGAGTAGTCGATTCGAAAAGGTACTTTAATATATTCGTTTCTGAATCCATAATGTCAAGTTCTAGAATCTCGAAGGGCAAGAATAAGGTCGGAGAGAACCAAGAGTCCGATCCTTTATTAAAGCTTGTCGACGATTACGAAGATGGAGAATTTCGTCAAGGAGGCGAGGATGATGATCCAAGCGAGGATCTTGAAGAAAATGAGGTCGAGAAACGCAGCATCGGCGAGGGTGCCTTCGTTAGGATTTTCAAACATATGCATGCTTCTGAGGCCGTGACCTCGAACAGGTCAGAACTTCCTGCTGGAGAAACTTCTTGTTATTTTACGAAGAAGGATCGCGTTTACCTCGAGGCGGAGTTCGGGAAATTTCTTCCCAAAGGGTTTTCGATCGTCATTCCTTCTTATTCCGAACGTGTTACTGAGCCCCCGTCCGGCTGTCAAGCTTTCTATGAGAGTCAATTTTCTTGTGGTTTGCGTATCCCGTTCATTCCTCTTATCAGAAACGTCTTGACTTTCTTTTCGCTTTCCCCCGCTCAGCTTCTCCCGCACTCTGTTGCGTATATAGTAGCATTCAGCGCTCTTATGGAGGCAAAAGGAGAAGAGGCCTCCTTTAGCAACTTTATATTCTGAATGGACTTATGCAAAGGTTCAAATGCGGGGTTTGTGTCCATCCGCCAACGTTCGAAGCGGCCTTTTCTTACAAATATAACAACGGGAAAGAGTAAAGGTTGGAAGAGGAGATTCTTTTTTGTGAAAGGTCCTGACGTTCCGATATCAGAAGGTAGTTCGAAAACAAGACCATATCGATGGGATGGTGCAAATTCTTGGTCGTATGGTTCTCGTAGAATTAAAGAGAAGCTCAGCCACCGTCTTTCCGATGAATTTCTCGAGCAGCTGCGGTCCAATCCTTACCATACCAAGCTCCTAATTCAGGAAGGTGTTTTGCGATTGGCTGGGTTGAGCCACTGTGATTATTTGGCCCCGGCGATCAAATATTCCAATCAATCCTTCGAAGGGTCCCATCCGCAGATCAGTGACCTGCCAACCCCTACTGCCTCGCTTCTTGCCCCTCTTTCTTTGGGTATGCTTATTAGCTTCTGCCTACTTCGAGGTGTGACCGATCAATTCTTCTTGTTTAAATTCGTGCATACTTTGTATATTCTTCGCAGGTCGTGTCGTCGAGAAGTTTCGACTGTCCGTTGCCGGCTCGATTGAAGATAAGCCATTTTATTTCGAACCGTTACTACATATTTCCGAAAGAAGAGCGGACACTAGTAATTTAGGTGGAAATTCAGTCGTTATACCAGCTACGATTCCCGAATTGAGAGGTCTTGGCACTATGAGTTCCCTGAACTCTACCACTGCCGGACCTCTTCGAACCTTGTTTTCCCCTGATACCTCAGCTCTTTCGTCGGTCGGCTATAGTCAACATTCCTGGAACCGGATTCAGGGTATCCAGGAATACGAGAAGCTTCTGAGTCGGAAGAGAAATGCTGACCATCCAGGACCCTCAAGGAGGGTAAAACCCTTTGGTGTGAGTTCTGATTCTGTCCCATGTCGAGAAGGTAGGTTGGAGCCCGATGTGGTGGATTTCATGGACGAGCATCTCCGTGGTAGTAGGGCTGCTGGATACCCTGAAGACGGCACCATTCTAACCGATCTGGATTCGGGTGGTGAGAATGAGTTCGATAAAGCCGCTAAAATCTATATGGCTAGTCGGTTTAAACGGGATATTCTGCTTCATACCATCAAAGGTGACTTTGAGGTTTTGAGTGATTTCTTCCGAACGTATCACGAGGTAAATATTTATCTTTGACTATCTTTTCTTTCTTTAGTGCCCTTGACATTTTGCTGCTATCTTGAATTACTTCGCAGATCGGGGATTTATTCGCTATCCAAACCTATCGCTTAGCATTGCTGGAGCAGGAGTCGCAGGATGCTCATGACGCGTATGCGCAAATTTTCGTTGATAATCAAACTCTTCGATCTCAATTAGCAGAGAGTCAACGAGATTATCTCAAGTAAAGAAGGAGCTCGAAAAAGCTACTATGAAACGTTCCTCGTCCGTGGAAGTGGATTTGCTGGCATCCGTTAAAGAGAGAAGTGCCCTCGAGGAAGAGCTGAAGAAGGTTAAGATCGAACTTGAGCTAGCAAAGCAAGATTCCGAGCGTGCATATGCCCAGGGCCGAGAAGAGGCCGAGATTCCAGCCATACGGGAATTCTTGGGATCCCCTGTCTTAGATCCCTTAGTTCAAAGGAGAATAGGAGGAATTCTTCATACGATCTTTTATAAAGGGGTTCAACAATTAGTTTCGGCCAAGAAAATTCCGGATGATATGGAGGAATATTTTCAGTATATGAACCCTTTTAAGAACGCTGAAGGGAAGGATTATAAAGCTTCCTCTCTACCCAAGACGGATATTAACTGGGAGAATCATCGCTTTGCCCCCTTAGTAGAGGAGTTTGGCATTCCGATGCCTAACCCTGATTTGCTCGAGCGCTCTAACGGCGATTATCCTTCTGCTTCAGGGAAAAATGGAGATGTTAATATAGAGGACGGATCGGATAATGAAAGCGATCGACCCTTTGACCAGACTAATCCATTAGGCAATGGTGGCGAAGATGGCGTTGGTCCGAATGCTGAGTTCGAGCATGCCGGAGGAGGTGATTTATAGTCTCATAGTTAGGAATCGAATGTATACATGTATGTAACCCACTTTTGCAATCGGATTTGTTTTCCTTTCGGTTTAATTCGTGTAACTTGTAAATTCCAACCTTGCAAATATTAGACATCATATGCCTTTCGTAGTTCGATATCTCTTCAAATTCTATGCTCGGTATCCATTTATTCCATGTAGGATTTTTCTTAAAAGTCGTGTCGATTCCATTATTGTAACTATAAGGTCTAGCGCCTATAAATATGAGGATCTCTTCAATTTTCGTCAGAAAATATTCTTAGAGATCGGAGCTTTTCCTCTACATTCTGCATTCTTACAGTTTTCTTAACTCTCTCCCCGTTCATTATGGAAAACATATTAGGCAAGGCAATCGACCCCAAACAGCTGTTTGGTGGCTTGAAGAATAAGAATTCGACCAAAGAGCAGAAACCTGCTAAGGAGGCCAAACCCTCCAAATCCTCTTCCAAGACCTCTGTGTCTTCTCCGAAAGCTTCTAAAGGAGGGGAAAATAAGAAAGATAAAAGCATTTCCTCAAAGCAAGCCAAGGGCAGTTCCAACAAATCCATTTTGGATGAAGAGCTCGAGGCTGCTCTCGGGGGTTCTTCCCCGAAAGTTGTTGATTCTTCGAGTGAAGATCCTGTCAGAGAAAAGACTCCCGTTCCTTGTTCGAATAAAAGGCCTTATTCCGATGGGGTCACTCCCATCGAGGCCTTGCAGAATCTTGCTATCGGTAGCAAACCATCCTCTGATGATTCTTCACCCGTTCCCCCCGCAGGAGGTCTCAGCAAAAAACCTAAGTTAGAAATTGGTGAAGGGGCTTCTGCTGAAGCTTTAAAAATTGATAATCCTCCCGAACCCCGCGTTGACTCTGCTCCATCGAAAGTTATTCCTTCCCCTCCCGAGGAGTCGAAAGATGGGTCCGCTTCTAAGGCTGATCCCATGGATAGTCTGTTGCGAGTTAACTTTACTTCTTCCGAAACCGACATGTCCAAAGAGAGAAATATAGAAGAGTTGTTCGAGTCTGGGACGCACATCCTGTTTCAGGTTTTAACAATGATATTATATATATATATATATATATATATATTTTTATCTAACGTTGCCGATCTTTTTAACAGACCGGACAGGATTTTATCGAACTCAAAACGTTTGCTGAGCGGGAAACAAATCAGCGTGCTGCTATTTCCCTCGAGCTGGAAGAGAAGAAAGCCGAATTCGACAGTGTCTTCGCGGAGAAGCTTGCACTAGAGAGGGAGAAGACTGCTAAAGAATATGGAGAAGAGATCCACAAGCAGCTGAATGAGGAGCTCGAAAAACTGAAGAGTCTTCACGAGCAGGAGAAACAAGACTTCACGCGTCGAGAAAAGGAGGCTTACGACCGTGGATATGAAGAGGGATGTGAGGCTCGTAATGCCGAGCTTCGAAAGATTTTCTCTGACAATAAGCTTCTCTAGATGTTGTCTTTTGTTTGTTTAGACTTGCTGTGTTGCTACATTGTTTTTACTTCTGTGTGATCACGAATAATTTCAGACAATTCACCCTCTAGGGTTTGTAATAATCTATTTACTTCTCGGATTGCCTGTTCTTGTATAATTTGATGTGTTCTTTTCTATTCATGCTTTAGTTTGCTTTCTTCGTTCGACCTTGTGGGTTTTTCCTCGAAATTCTTGATCTTCGATTAATTCTGCTTAAATTCTCGGGAAGCGCAACAATCTTTTGATCTCGACCGTTCTTTTTACTTTCTGCTAGCCGTTGGATTTTTGAGAATAGTACCTATAAATGGAGGTTCTTCGTTTTGTATCCTTATAAGATTTTCTGAAAACAGATTCCTTCGACCATGCTGATTAAAAGATTTTGTTGCATGGTTCAATATTTCGAATTTCGAGTTAGGACTTATTTTGCAGGCCATAGGCAAATTTGTATTTCAACCTCGACTAGGATATCTGCAGGCGAATGCTCTTCCGACCCTGGAGGCCAAAAAGCTTTATTGCTGACCATCCACGACCCACGAAATCCCCACGACCTTCGGTGGTCTAGGAGAGGCTCAAGCATCAAGTCTTTTAAGGGTCTTCAGCGGTTCGTTCGGTTCTTCATTGAGGATGCTTGGGGTGGCGCTTCGAGGATTGAGGGCCTCAATAAAGTATTTACGTTACCCCTAGAAAAGGATGTATTGCCGCTCTCCTTTTTGAGGAACTATAAATAAAGACAAAAGCCTGTTGGCTAGGGAGGCTCCTTTTATTTGAGTAAGGACATTATCGTCCACCGAAAATTTCATAGGACCGCCTGGTTATAAAGTTCCTCCCTCGTTCGGACATATAGATTAGTTCTTTGTCAATGTTCTCGACACTGTAAAAAGTACTTAACATCGAAAGATTAGTTTGATATGTAATAGGGGTTGATATTTTGTAATCTGTAATTGCTTGATGTGTCAAGCTTGGAAAATAATAGTTTATTTGATTGATCCTTTCAATCATTTTATTCAAACGTTATACTTCTTCAGTCTCAACTATTCTCGGATGGAATACTGATAATGCTTTCTTTAAGAGCAGAACTCGGAATTTTTCTTCATGATTCTTTTTTGATGACTGGAACTAGGATTATAACAAATTCGAACAAGGTGAACTCGAGTAGGAGTACTTTAGACATTTTCTTTGCTTATCTAAACTATTTCCGTATTCTCGGGAATCGTAACGGTCGGCGTATTTATTGCTTGTATCCCAGCCGATAGTTTTATCAAATCTGAGTCGTCGATTGCCTTATCTCTTCACTATATATAGCTCCATAGTTACCTTCATATATTTTCGTTTCAGTAATTGTTTTGATCGACTCTACGACTGAGCTTTTACTTCCTTTGATTACTATGTGTCGCTCTCTATCTTCAATAACGCGTTTTGAGGTTCGAGTTCGAACCGTTTTCCTTTATTATTTTGGCTGCCTCTCGTGGAGATTTACTTCGACTAGGGTATCGACAGGCGAAAAGAACTGCGACTGGGGTACCGACAGGCGACCAGCTCTCTCTGAATCCAACCAATTAGGGGTGGTTCGACCTCCTGTATCCTGTCAATCCACCCAGTCGGATAGTGAGTCAACTTGTGGAAGGATCTTTAAGATTTTGATCTCAACTTCTTTTAGAAACTTTCGAAGCTGGTTCACAGTATCCCGGTTCGGGTTAGCGCGTGCGGAAATCATCCGAGATTCTTCTCGTGCTCCGGTCCTTCATCAGTGGATCTTATATCATAGGCATAGCCGTCAATACTTACTGATGATGATCTAAGATCGGTTAAGAATCCGGGGCATGCTCCGATCCCGTTTTCCTTTTTAATTCGAAGGCTCTCAATTCTAATGTAGCATCTGTAGTAGAATATGTAATCCTTTTTCTGTCTTGAATTCGGACTTCATTTTTGTATTCGTGAATGTATTGAAGATTTTATGAATGAAAAATTTTCTTTCTATATTGTTGTTGATACTTTTAAATTCGACTTTGTAATTCGCAACCTCATGAGATAATTTGAGAGCCATAGTTGACTTTAGAGCCATAATTGATTATGGATTTTTCCTTCTTAGTCGAATAGGTAATCGTGGAGAAACAATATGATAAAATTTAGATCAATTTTGAATATACTTCAAACGTAAGGGCCCTGTCGAAGGCTTATCCCTTAATTGAATACATAACTGTTAGGAAATCAGACGGTAGAATTCAGATCGATCTCGGGTAATAACTTCAATCTGAGGGGCCAAATAAAGGTTTTATCCCCCAGTCAGATAAATAATCGTAGAGAAATAATCGAGATAGAATTTAGATCGATCTTGAATAATAACTTTGATCTAAAGGGCATAGCAACGACTTTCACCCTTAGTCGTATGAATAATCGTGGAGAAATAAGACAATGGAATTTTGATTGGTCTAGGATAATAACTTCGATCTAAGGGGCATAGCAACGGCTTTCACCCTTAGTCGTTTTAGAGCATTTTAGCCCGAGGGTCGTAGCAACAGCTTTCACCCGTTCAATAATTTCGATCTAAGGGGCGTAGCAACGGCTTTCACCCTTAGTCGTTTCAGAGCATTTTTAGCCCGAGGGTCGTCACCTATTTTTATTTTTCGATCCAAGGGGCGTAGCAACGTCTTTCACCCTTGGTCGATCTTCGAGGGTCGTAGCAACAACTTTCACCCTTTTTAATAGTAGATGGAGACAAGTAGAAATAGCATAATAGATTAACGAGATCGATAATATCAGAATAAGATGAATAAATAATAAGTATGAATATTGGCGAGACTGGTTCCCTCTGAATATATAACCCTGATCGAAATAATATTTTTGTTAAGATAATAGTCTTCTGCAATCATGAGAAAAGATGAATCATAGCAAACCGCAAATAGTGAATAACCTTAGGACTTAATAAATAAACCTTATGCCTTGTTAAGAAAATTCTTTGTCTTTAAGTTCCCAATTTTGACAAGTTTGATTTTTTCCAAATGGTTCCTCATTTATCGAGAATTGCAAGGGTCGACAAATCTCATCCATTCATTTCGCGAATTATCTGCCGCTGGATTCTTTCAACTTCCGCTATAAAAGGCTGTCAAATTCTTGAGATTATACTATTCTTTGTACCAGAATTTCATGTGTCCGACCATGGTAATCAAAATCGTTATTCAACCAATTCAAATTTTTGAGCTCAGACTTCGAACAATTTTTAAGAGGGACAGTCTCCTAACCCGATTTCGCTTAGAATATCGACAGGCAAATACAATTTCCATCTGGAAAGCCAATAAGCCAGAAACCTGGAGTCCGCAGGTCGTCGCGCAGGTCTTCGAACAGGGACCTGTTGCTACAATGCATTTAGGAAAACATACAGGGAAGAGACTGATCCAGAATACAGTTACCCGATAAACCGTCCGTTCGCCCCTTTGTCTTCGGAAGATCATAAATAAAGTTAAAAGCCTGCGGGTCCAAAGGAGATTCCATGCTCGGAGCCGAGTTACTTCGAATAATCGAGAGGTGATCGAAAATTCTAGAGAAAAATAGAGGGATTCTTATGTAACATATTAGCTTGTGCTATGTTCGAAATGTATCTTCCATATTTTCCTTCTGAACTCTTGTATCTCTTTAATAATATTCATGAATGGAATTTTTTCTTTCCCTTGTTGATAGAATGAAGGACAATTAGACACGCTCTTATTTTCAATAACTCAACCGCGAATATTTATGATTAACAACGAAATATCCGAACAGTGGTCTCTTGAGTAAGAATATTAATGTCTTGAAATTAATAAAGAACTTGTTGTGATTGATCCTTGCCATCGCCGAATTTCAAAAGCTGTCGAATTTTTCAATTTGAGAGTTTTGTTCGAGTAGATCAATCGTAGCTTTTCTGCTTCGAACATCTCTAGTTGGTTGTAAAAATAGCGTTTTCATATCTAAAATATCAAGTGCATGAGGGTTGAACTTTCAGACCAGTGTCACCGACCTTCGTGCTATTTTTGGAGTAGGATTGTAAGTAAAACATTTGTTCGAATGAATGTTTCGAATAAGCCCTTCTTTATTCATCGTTGGTCCCTATGTTCTGCTAACCAAACAGGACCCTATTTCTCGGGAAACGTATCGGTCAGTCCATTTAATACGGACATCCTAGCCGTTCGCGATCTGTTATCTGTGCCGTTGATTCAAAATCCTTTATTACTATAAATAGGTCCCTTTATTCATACGACACTCTTTTCTCCTTTATGCTTCCTCCGATCCCAATGGGTCGAAATTTAAATTTGATTCATGTTTTCTCCCGGATAAAGGAGTTTGAGATTAGACTTCGAACCCTGTTTTTCGATCTTAGCTCCTTAGGTATAAGCCTTTTCGCTTAGAGTATCGACAGGCAAAAGAAATTGCGCCTAGAATACCGGCAGGCAACCTGTTTTCCCAGACATATCTTATCTGGTGCGGGTTAGAATTCCGGTTTTCTGGCGTAGTATCCGATCGGGCAGCTGGTTAATCTGAGAGGAGTTCTTTAAATCTGAGGCATCAGCTTCCTCGAGGGCTTTCTTGAAGTGTAGTTCCTTCGAGCCTCCTTGGGATGACTTTGCTGAGATAAACCTCTGCTGCTCCGGTTCGGATTAGCTTGTAAATAATGATTGAATATCTCAATCATTGTTTACAGATGAAGACCTAAGGTCGGTCTGAAGCCCTGGAGAGGAGCTCCGATCCGACTTTTATCCCGTACGAAGATGGATGTGTGACACGTTGCTAGTGATTGCCCAGAAGAATCACTGCTGAGTTCTGCATCTGGAGCCATTCTAGGGAATGAAGACCGAGCACGTAACAGGGTAGAATTATTCGTAGAACTTGTAATAGGGTAGGAGTGATCGTATTGTACTTCTTGAGCTCGAATTATATTCTAGGCTTCACTTTGTAACTTGCCTGAGGAATATTAATAATAAAACGTTGTTCTCTGATCGAATTTCATTATTTATTCTTCTCTTATCGGTCGAACGATCGCCAATATTTATCCACGACTCCGAGGATTTACATAATTTATTGCCGTTGTTCAAATATTCAACTTATCCCAACTGACTCGAGAGAAATACAGATAATCGATAAATAATGTATACAGATTATGCGACTGGTCTCTCAAATCATTGATTCGCGAAACTTGTTTCTGAAATTAATAAATATGATGATCGGAAAAAATAAATTCCGACCATTAACAGCTGTAATTCCATAGATTTTCTAAGCCTTTGACGTTAACTGATGATCGAGTCGACGGGATTAATTCTACGTTAATCTGCTGTGGACGATATCTATGGAACTTCTTATTCGCTTATGTATTAGAAAATAGATCCTCTATGGAAAATAAATCCATCGAAGGAATAAATGAGATGTGCAATCATAGAATAAAACCACTAATCTTAAGATCGGAAATTCATCGTATAGGTCTTATCTTCGACCATGAATTGACGAACGCTCCGATGGTCGGAGGATCCCCTTGGATAGTGAATGGCGGAGTTTCGGACTGATAAGGCTTTCCGCTGACATACATATTTCTCCTCGTAGTAGGCATATTTCGATCTAATACTCGAATAAGGCCCCACGGTGGGCGCCAATTGATCTTACGTGTTTTCGTTGGTTCGATAAGGGTGATGTAAAATGCTGTGCAACGTAAGTAAAAGGATATAAAAGATCAATAATATTGTATTCAATGCGATCGAGTACATATTACAGTAATTGAGAGTCCTATCCGAGCATTATTGGATGCCGTACAAGCTAGAGGTCGAAATACACACGAGCTAGCCTATACTATTATTCCCAAGTGAGTCCGAGCGGTAGTCTAAAGGGAAGAGCACCTGGGAAGTTGTGTCGTTGTCATAAATGCGTGGGGTATTTATAACCAAATTGATGGGTTTGGGCCTAGGCTCGGCCCATCAGTACCATTCGACCTCTGGTTCCTTTCAAAGGCTCGAAATAGTTTATTTAGAACCCCGGGCCGGCTCTTGGTTCCTGAGGGCAGGATCTAATGATGTTCGAGCTGTATCGAGCCTGCAAAGGTAGAGGATCCGAATTACCCCTCATCAAACGTCGTTTGGAGTCGGAGTCGGCGAAGGTCGCAGGGCAGACTCTCCAGCTGCAGCTAATCAATGATGAATTGAAAAAATTGCAAGAAGAAAAGTATGTCTGGGAGAAAGAGAAAAGTGACTTGGTTCAGGCTGCTGCCCTAGCAGAGGAGTCTCGACGGCGGTCCTATGAGGAAGGTTATGACGCCGATTATCTAAAGCGTCAAGAGGAGTTGATGGCGTTTGCTGGTAACTTGACTCCTCGGAGGACTGTTTCTGCTAGTCAGCCTGTTGATAACAACCCTTCTCGGTGATTCTGTTCGACCTGGCAGTCCTAGGACTGTCTCTTTTTTTTTTTTGTTAGTGCCCAACTTTTTTTGTAGTTGCTTCGGCTGAATTTTTTGTATTGGGAGAACGACTAAATTGGAAACAATGATCTTTTGTAGGCAGATTCTTGCCTTGATCAATTTTATTCTGTAGATATATTTTGTTATGCACATTTTGCTGTTTATGCATAAATATAATATCATGAAATAATCAGCATAGATTAGCAAACTTATCTGATATTGATCTTTGCGGAGAATATTCAGAATAGAGAAAATGTAGCTTAATCTTGCTCGGTCAGTGTTCAAGTAACTGAATGATATAATGTTTGCCCTACAAATCAAATTTTTTGTTGATCAACCCAGTATAGTCCCTTGGGTTATATCCAAAATCACGTTGTACATCAAAATGTAGATAGTAGGTCATTCGTATCGATAATCAATTGAATAGCTGTCAAGGAACGCTCAGCATCTTGGTCGATGTTCAATCCATGCTTTGTAAATTTGTCTTTTTGTGATGTATATCTTATATAAGGAGGCTATTTATTCCTCCTGTTGAATTCTGCTTTCCTTATCATAGTACCAAGTTTATAGAGAAGATATCACTCAAGGTATCTTCTTAAAATCTATGTTTCTCTGTACCAAATGTGAGTTCCATAATCCTCAAATAAAGCATTCAATATATCCATATATCATTTCTTTGATATGGGAGGAATTGGAAAATGTAGAAGTCTTGGCCAGATCTGACCTGTTTAGACCTCCTTCAGCAATTCTTTGGTATATTAGGCAGTGACTCTCATGTAGTCTCGAATAATAACGACTATTCTCCTGATTTCCATGTCAGATTTCTTGGACTCCAAAGGAGTTTTTGTATGGCTAAGTTAATGGCTCTCCACATGACGTATAAGGCAGTGACGACCCTCGTATGGTGGAGGGTTTGGTCTTTTATCTCTAGACGATCGAGTATCCTTTTTACAATGGTTTTAGACTTGTATGTCCTCGTTGTGGATCCTAGGTTTTCAAGCGATAAACTATCATATATGAGTGTGCAGGCCTTTCTGGTCCGGAGCACCTTTAGGTCGCTTGGATTATTTCGCTGATCGCTTCGATCTACGGCTTCTTTTGTTATTGACTTGTTGAGTCGATTAGATAGTGCCGTTCCATCTTACTTGCATTAATTATAGGAAGTCAGACGGTCGCATTTCCGTCCCTTGATCAAATACTTTTTCAGCCGTTGGATTGCTTAAGTCTATCCCTATAAATAGGGAAGTGATTTTCATACTTCATTTGCAATTTCTCAAAAAGGATGGAGATCTCAGTTTCTTTGGATTTTATTTTACCTTCAGATCCCATAATATTCAAAAAGTCGCATTATCGCGATTCATACTGTCAGAGTGGCTTAAATTTCCTCTGCCTTGTACTAACAGGTCCCATTAATATCCTACCTTGTACTAACGGGTCCCACGTAGCCTCCACTTTATTCTTCACGGGCTTGAGGTCCGTGGTTTCCGTTTGCACATGGTGGGTTCATAGTTACCGGGCACCGCCGCACTTCAACGTTTCCTCCGGATTGATGGACCGGCGGGGTGTGCTGGTAAGTTTTCACTTTTGCGACGGCCCCGAAGAGATGCTGCTTTAGAGTAAAAATCAACCCCCTAAAGTAGAAGCAGTATCTTGTTGTGGGTGAATGAGTATTGCCGGTTATCTGGCTGGTAATGCTCATTTCGTCTGGAAGAACTGTTGATCTTCAGAGCCTGGCCATCGAACTAAAGAAGTCGACCACCCTGAGAAGCATGCTTCTTAGGTGGTCGATCATAATCGTCGAGGTACTAGGGAGGAGATTAGTGTTTCCGTGGACATTGTCGTGAAGATCGCTGATCTATAGGATCATTTCATCTAAACCATTGTAACGATATGTAGAACTCTGTATTTTAGGACTTTTGTATGTAATTGATTTGATGAATAAAATATTATTTCTATCCCTTGCATTCTCCTTGTTGTTTATTTGTTCATAATTTTATTTATGAGGAACATTTTCCGAGCAGATGAATTCATACTCAACTCGTCTCCAAGATTTAGCTGTATTAGCAGATCTTTTAGATCGTTAGGAATCGATCGAGGAGTGCTTATCGAGTAGATCAATGTATACTCAACTCTTATTTTTTTTAGACATAGGTTTTTATACCAAAAACCTTTTATATCGTTGAAAACAGATCGAGGAGTGTTTATTGAGTGGATCAATGTATACTCAACTCTTCTTTGTCTAGACTTAGGTTTTTAACCCATAAGCCTTATTAATCGTTAAAAATAATCGAGGAGTGTTTATTGAGCGGATCAATGTATACTCAACTCTTTTTGATTAGACTTAGGTTTTTAATACCAAAAGCCTTTTAATCGTTAAAAATAATCGAGGAGTGTTTATTGAGCGGATCAATGTATACTCAACTCTTTTTTATTAGACTTAGGTTTTTAATACCAAAAGCCTTATTAATCGTTAAGAATAATCGAGGAGTGTTTATTGAGCGGATCAATGTATACTCAACTCTTCTTTGTCTAGACTTAGGTTTTTAACCCATAAGCCTTATTAATCGTTAAAAATAATGGAGGAGTGTTTATTGAGCAGATCAATGTATACTCAACTCTTTTTGATTAGACTTAGGTTATTAATACCAAGAGCCTTATTAATCGTTAAGAATAATCGAGGAGTGTTTATTGAGCGGATCAATGTATACTCAGCTCTTTTTTATTAGACTTAGGTTTTTAATACCAAAAGCCTTATTAATCGTTAAGAATAATCGAGGAGTGTTTATTGAGCGGATCAATGTATACTCGACTCGTTATAATTTAGACTTAGATTTTATATACCAAAAGCCTTTTAGATCATTGAGAACAGATCGAGGAGTGTTTATTGAGCGGATCAATGTATACTCGACTCGTTGTTTGGACTTAGGTTTTAATACCAAAAGTCTTTTAATCGTCATAAGTAGATCGAGGAGTGTTTATTGAGCGGATCAATGTATACTCGACTTGTTGTTTATTTGGACTTAGGTTTTAATACCAAAAGTCTTTTGATCGTTGAAACATTGACCGAGGAGTTTTTATTGAGCGGATCAATGTATACTCGACTCGTTTGTATTGTTGGGTCGAGGAGTGTTTATTGAGCGGATCAATGTATACTTAACTCCTTTTGTCCCGATCTCAACCAATATGATAATAGAATTTCCAAGGAGTGTTTACCGAAATAATCGATTTATACTCAATCTTGACTTAATATTTAAAATTGCTAAAATCTTTAATAATTGAACTTTAGGCTAAGGCCTTTGTTACAAAGATTAAAACTTAATAAAATAAAATAAAGCGGCATAATCTGCTAAAATTTATTTACCATAGTATTTCCTAAGGTTTACTGCATTCCAGGTTCTTGGTAAGGCTGTTCCATCCAAGTGTGCAATTTTGTATGAGCCTTTCTTTCCTACGCCAATGACAACGTAAGGTCCATCCCAATTTTGTTGTAGTTTTCCCACATGCTTGGATACTTCTACCTTTTTCAAGACCAGGTCTCCTTCTTTGAAGGTTCGGATGCGTACCTTTTGATCGTATGCCTTTTCCATATTTGCTTTAGTAACTTGAAAACGTACAGCGGCTTTTTCTCTTAAAACTTCTGTTAAATCGATATCATTTTCTCTCGTCTTTTCATTTTCCTGATCATCGTACATTTCAATTCTTGGTGTTGGAATTAGAGTTTCAACAGTAATAACAGCTTCCGAACCATATACCAAGCTAAATCGGGTTTCCCCGGTCGAGCTCCTGACTGTGGTTCGATTAGCCCAAAGTACTCCTGGGAGTTCATCGAGCCATTTTCCTTTGGCCGCTCCTAATCTTTTTTCCAAGGATTTTATTATTTCTCGATTTGCTACCTCAGTCTGTCCGTTCGCTCTAGGGAGCCCGACCGAAGTGAAATTTTGTTGAATCCCAAGTTTCGAACACCATTCTATTACCTGTTTTCCCGCGAATTCGGTTCCATTATCAGAAATTAGGATCCTTGGAATGCCAAATCGACAAACTATGAATTTCCATAGGAAGTTGATCACTTGGAATTGAGTTATTCGTGCAAGGGCGATGCATTCTATCCATTTGCTGAAGTATTCTACAGCGACCAGGACATAAGCTTTCTTGGATCTAGCCGCTGGGAACGGTCCCACGATGTCCATTCCCCATTGATCAAAAGGTCAACATACCGGTATTGGGTGCATGTTTTATGCTGGTCGATGACATATATTAGCATGGACTTTGCAGTGATGACATTTTTGGACATACTGAGCGGCATCCTTGTTGATGGTAGGCCAATAATAACCTGTTCGGAGGCATTTTAAAGCCAATGCCCTTGCTCCGCTGTGATTCCCTGCGTCTCCTTCATGTACCTCTCGTAGAATATCAGTGGTTTGTGATTCAGAGACGCATTTCAGAAGAATTCCTGATACTGATCTCCGGTAGAGTTTTTCTTCTACCAATGTATATTTTGGTGCCCGATATTTTATTTTCCGAGCTTCATTCTGGAAATTATTAGCCAGATCTGGCCCTCTAAGACCTCCTTCAGCAATTCTTTGGAAAATTAGGCAGTGACGACCTTGCAGTCTAGCATGGTGTTATTAATCGTCTTAGTAACGACGTCAGATTTCTTGGACCCCAATGGAGTTCTTGTATGGCTTAGTTAATGGTTCCCCATATGATGTATTAGGCAGTGACGACCCTGATATGGGGCAGGGTTTGGTCTTTTATCTCTAAGCGAGCAAGTATCCTTTGTACAACGCTTTAAACTTGCTTGCCTTCGTTGAGGAATTTAGGCTTTCTGTCGAGAGATTATCATTTATGTGTGTGCAGACCTTTCTGGTCCGGAGCTCCTTTTGGTCCGCTTGGATTATTTCGCTAATCGCTTCGATCTACAGCTTCTTTTGTTATCGACTGGTTAAGTCGATTAGATGGTGCCGTTCCAACTTACTTGCATTAATTATAGGAAGTCAGACGGTCGCGTTTCCGTCCCTTGATCAAATACTTCTTCAGCCGTTGGATTGCTTAGGTCTATCCCTATAAATAGGGAAGTGAGTTACACACTTCATTTGCAATTTCTCAAAAAGGATGGAGATCTCAGTCCCCTTGGATTTTATTTTACCTTCAGATCCCATAATATTCAAAAAGTCACATTATCGTGATTCACATCATAATAGCTTAATGTTCTTCTACCTTGTACTGACGGGTCCCATGGAAGCCCTACCTTGTACTAACGGGTCCCATGAGGCCTCAATCTTTGTTTTCACAGATTTGAGGTCCGTGGATTCTATTTGCACATGGAGGGTTCATATTTGCCAGTCACCCCCGCTCTTCGATGTTACCTCCGGAGTGATAGATTACCTGGGTGGGCTGGTAAATGTGCATATCGCGACAGTCCTTGCGAGATGCTGCTTCAGAGTAAAATGCCAACTCCTAATGTAGAAGCAGTATTTTGCTGTGGGTGAATGGGCGTTGCCACCTACCTGGCTGGTAATGACCAATTCGTATGGAGGAACATTTGATCTTCCGTCCCTGGCCATCGAACTAAAGAAGTCGACCATCCTGAGCAGCATGCTTCTTAGGCGGTCTATCATAATCTTCAAGGTACTAGGGAGGAGATTGGTGTTTCCGTGGACATTGTCGTGAAGATTGCTGATCTATAGGATCATTTCATCTAAACCATTGTAACGATGTTTAAATAGTATGTAGACCTTTGTAATGTAGGACTTTTGTATGTAACTGATTTGATGAATAAAACATTATTTTTATCCCTTGCATTCTCCTTGTTTGTTGATTTTGTCATAATTTTATTTATGAGGAGCATTTTCCGAGCAGATGGATTCATACTCAATTCATCTTCAAGACTCATTTGTTAAGGTCGGTAAAATCGTTACACATTCTCCACTTGTTATCCTTTTTATCCCCTTTTGCCACTAGAACGACATTACATAGCCATTCTGAGAAGTGTATTTCTCGAATTTGTTTTGCTTTAAGTAGCCTTTCTACTTCTGCTTTGATGATTTTATCTTTTACTGGCCCGTGATTTCTCTTTTTTTGTCTAGCGGGTTTTGCCAAGGGATCAATTTTTAGCGAATGCTTGATTACTCGAGGATCAATTCATTCAATGTCATTCGCACTCCAAGCGAAGACATCGACATTATCTCTGAGAAAGTCAATCAACATTACTTCCCCTTCCTTGTTTAACTCAGTACCTATTCTCGTTGTTTTCGACGAGTCCCCTTGCACTAGAATTACATCCTTATGTTCTGGTGGCTTCAAAGCTAAATCAACCGGCTCTTTTCCCTTTTTATCTATTCGATCAGTGCTAGGGGTTTCAACCTCGTTTCTAATGACATCGTCTACGAGCTTTCTTTTGCTCGGGGTAATTGATTCATGGTGGTTTTTCAAAGTTAATGAGGTGTTGTAGCAATCCCATGCCATACAGTGGTCATTCATTATTCCTCCTATACCTCTATCGGTCGGAAATTTTATCTTCTGGTGATAAGTAGAGACAACAACTCGGAATAGGTTGATGGCTGGTCGCCCTAGAATCACGTTATAAGCGAAAGGTGTTTCTACCACTAGAAATTTTACTAGCTTTACTGTCCGGTGCGGTTTCCTCCCGAGTGATACACTTAGGGTTATTGTTCCGCTGGGGACGATTTCAGATCCTCCAAACCCTACTAACGGCGTAGCTACTTTTTGTAGGTTTATCTGTCCCAAGTTCATCTGGGCTAAAACCTCCCGGGAGATGATATTCGCCGAGCTCCCATTATCGATTAGGATCCTTTTGACGTTGTACTTTGCTATTTCTAGCGACACCACCATCGGGAAATCGGGGTTATCCGCTTTTGCGTCCCAAACAATATTTTTGGGTACTTCGCCCTCGTTAAAGCTGATCAGCTGGTCGTTTGTTGATTTGCTTTCTAGAGTCTATATTTCTTTTGGGTATTTTAAGCTTCCAATTATGGATCTAGCGGTCCTTCGTCGAGCATTACGACTATCCCCGCCTGCGGGTCCTCCGGAAATTGTATGGATGGTACCATTGATCTGGTCATGGTTCAACTCCTGTGTAGGACCGTGCTCGGGTGACCTTCGACGGGAACTCCTTCTTTGATTATTACTCCGAGGGCTTCTACTTCTTCCCCTCTTGCGGTTATCTCGCTCTAAATAGTCGTCTAGTTTTCCCTGTTCGATTAGTTTTTCAATTTCTTTTTTAAGGTGAAAACAATTTTCTGTTCGATGTCCATGTGCCCGATGGTACTTGCAGTATAACTCATAGTTTCGTGATCCTGGTCTGGGCTGAGCGATTTTCTTTGCTTCCGGGATCCAATTATTCCTTTCTAGTACTTCCAATATCTCTTCTATCGGAACAGTTAGCCTCGGGCGTTTATCTTGATTAACCCTGCCTCTGATTGCTAGTTCGGGGTTTCTTGGTCTTTGATAGAAATTAGGTTGTCTGTCCTGGTCGGTTTTATTGTATTCCAACCACTGGAAAACGTTACCTTTTCTAAAAGATCGTTCATAATCTATGGATCTTTGGGCAGGAAACCTATCTTGCTGTTTGGAGCCTGAGGCTGTGACTTTATTTTTGTTCTTATATTTAAAGGAATTCATCTCTTCTTGGGTCATATATTTAGATGCCAAGCTCATGATGTCGGCGAATGTTCTTGGTTGTTTCCGGCTGAGGGCATTTCCAAACTGCCTATTCTTCGTGAGGTCGAAGAGAATAGAGATTATGTAATCGATATTTGGGGAATCGATTTTAAGTAATTCTACGTTAAACCTTGCCAACCAGTTTCTTAAGGATTCTCCCTCTTGTTGGTGGATAGTTCCTAAGTAGCTCATCGGAAGTTTTTGCCTCTTCTGACTGGCAAACTGTTGTGTCAATTTGTTGCATAATTCCCGAAAACTGAATATGGAGTTGGCAGGTTGCTTGGCGAACCAGTCCAAAGCGAGTCCTTCAAATGTGGTTACCATTAATTTGGCGGTGAATTCCGCCGAGTGAGCGTATAAGTTCATTATGTTCGTGAAGCTAAAAATATAGTCATCTGGATCAATGTTTCAACGATCAAAAGACTTTTGGTATTAAAACCTAAGTCCAAATAAACAACGAGTCGAGTATACATTGATCCGCTCAATAAACACTCCTCGATCTACTTATACTCGACTCGTTGTTTATTTGGACTTAGGTTTTAATACCAAAAGTCTTTTGATCGTTGAAACATTGACCGAGGAGTTTTTATTGAGCGGATCAATGTATACTCGACTCGTTTGTATGGTTGGGTCGAGGAGTGTTTATTGAGCGGATCAATGTATACTTAACTCCTTTTGTCCCGATCTCAACCAATATGATAATAGAATTCCAAGGAGTGTTTACCGAAATAATCGATTTATACTCAATCTTGACTTAATATTTAAAATTGCTAAAATCTTTAATAATTGAACTGTAGGCTAAGGCCTTTGTTACAAAGATTAAAACTTAATAAAATAAAATAAAATAAAGCAGCATAATCTGCTAAAATTTATTTACCATAGTATTTCCTAAGGTTGACTGCATTCCAGGTTCTTGGTAAGGCTGTTCCATCCAAATGTGCAATTTTGTATGAGCCTTTCTTTCCTACGCCAATGACAACGTAATGTCCATCGCAATTTTGTTGTAATTTTCCCACATGCTTGGATACTTCTACCTTTTTCAAGACCAGGTCTCCTTCTTTGAACGTTCGGATGCGTACCTTTTGATTGTACGCCTTTTCCATATTTGCTTTAGTGACTTGCAAACGTACAACGGCTTTTTCTCTTAAAGCTTCTGTTAAATCGATATCATTTTCTCTCGTCTTTTCATTTTCCTGATCATCGTACATTTCAATTCTTGGTGTTGGAATTAGAGTTTCAACATGAATAACAGCTTCCGAACCATATACCAAGCTAAATGGGGTTTCCCCGGTTGAGCTCCTGACTGTGGTTCGATTAGCCCAAAGTACTCCTGGGAGTTCATCGAGCCATTTTCCTTTGGCCGCTCCTAATCTTTTTTCCAAGGATTTTATTATTTCTCGGTTTGCTACTTCAGTCTGTCCGTTCGCTCTTGGATGTCCGACCGAAGTAAAATTTTGCTGAATCCCTAGTTTTGAACACCATTCTATTACCTGTTTTCCCGCGAATTGGGTTCCATTATCAGAAATTAGAATCCTCGGGATGCCAAATCGACATACTATGAATTTCCATATGAAATTTATCACTTGGAATTGAGTTATTCGTGCAAGGGCGATGCATTCTATCCATTTGCTGAAGTATTCAACAGCGACCTGGACATAAGCTTTCTTGGCTCTAGCCGCTGGGAACGGTCCCACAATGTCCATTCCCCATTGATCGAAAGGCCAACATACCGGTATCGGGTGCATGTTTTCGGCTGGTCGATGACAGATATTAGCATGGACTTGGCAGTGATGACATTTTTGGACATACTGAGCGGCATCATTGTTGATGGTAGGCCAATAATAACCTGTTCAGAGGCATTTTAAAGCCAATGCCCTTGCTCCACTGTGATTCCCCGCGTCTCCTTCATGTACTTCTCGTAGAATATCCATGGTTTGTGATTCAGAGACGCATTTCAGAAGAATTCCTGATACTGATCTGCGGTAGAGTTTTTCTTCTACCAATGTATATTTCGGAGCCCGATATTTTATTTTCCGAGCTTCATTTTGGTCAAGCGGCAATTTTCCTTCTCGAAGATAGTCTATCATTGGAGTCATCCAATTTTCTTCTGCTTCTTCGATTTCCATTATATCGACCGCCGGTGTTTCATCGATGTCGATGGCCGGTGTATTAGAAATTAACCAATTGATCACTCTTTCGGTTTTTCCGTCATGGGCTCCTGTGAACCTAGATAGTTGATCGGCCCATTTATTTTCCGAGCGTGGAATGTTCTGTATACCGAAGCTTTCGAATTTTTCATCTAGTGTTTTCACTTTGGCAAGGTACTTAACCATATTAAACTCCTTAGCCTCATATAGGCCTTCTATTTGTCTTTGCACTAACTCTGAATCGGTTAATACTTTAAGACTTTTAATGTTGGCCTTGATCGCCATTTCCAAAACCTGCGATTAACGCTTCATATTCTGCTTCATTGTTTGTTACGACGAAGTCCAATGTTATCGCATAATTTAAATCCTCTTTATTCGGTCCAGTGAAGTTGATTCCGGCGCCTCCTCCTTCTCAGCACGAAGCACCATCAACATGCATTAACCAAGTTTGATCTTCTATGATCAAGATATCGTCGTTGAGGCTGTTCGATAGTTCGGTTGCCTGTGTCGGAGTTTCCAGTAGGAAATCAGCTAACACTTGGGCCTTAATCGCAATTCTCGGTTCGTAGTCGATTTCGAATTGACCGAGTTCGATCGCCCATTTGATTAGTCTTCCGGAAGCTTCCGGCTTTGCCAAGACTTGTCTTAGTGGTTGGTTTGTTAAAACCACGATTTTGTAGGTCAAAAAGTAAGGTCGAAGTTTTCGTGCTGCCACTACTAAGGCCAAAGCGAATTTTTCAATTTCCAAGTAATTCTTCTCCGCCCCTTGCAGTAATTTGCTTAAATAATAGACAGACTTATGTTCTGAACCTTCTATTTTGACCAGCACTGAATTAACGGCCGTATCGGAGATCGAGATGTAGATATACAATGGTTCCCCTTCCGTTGGTTTGGCCAACAATGGGGATGTTGTCAAATATTCTTTGAGCTGGTCGAAGGCCCGACCGCATTCCTCGGTCCAAACAAAGTTTTTTGCTTTTCGAAGCGTTTGGAAGAAAGGCAAACTTCTGTCTGCTGATTTTGATATGAATCTGTTCAACGCTACGATTTTGCCTACCAAACTCTGTACTTGAGAGATCGTTTTTGGAGGCTTCATTTCAGTTATTGCTCGAATTTTGTCTGGGTTGGCCTCCATTCCACGTTGATGTACTAGATATCCCAAAAATTTTCCGGATTTAGAAGAAGTTTACAGCGGATGAAACTATTCCCTCTCCACCTAAAAGGAGGAAATTCCTTAAAAGGAAGATGCAAGCAGTGCTACGCGAGTTGAGGGAAAACTAATTCAGGGACTGGGTCAAGGAAGTACTGAACCTAGACATTCCTTTTAGAAGAAGTTTTTCATATTAGCATGAGTTTCTAGTTTTAGTTTATTTTGAGTATTATTTCAAATTTTGTACAAGACCTTATTGCTTTACCATTGAGAATGGAATTTATTTAATTAGAGCGATTTAACTTTGTACAAATGTTGATGTTTTGAAACATAGAAATAAACAATGATAAACGAATCAAAACTTTGAAGACTATATGCTGAATCGAAAAACATGGATAATCGTTCACTGAAATGTTTATTTTGGACATTCTTCCTAAAGAGAGATTCGAAAGGAAAGTTTTTGTCTACTGTTCTTGAAATAAGGAACTTGGATAAAACTCCGAACTTTCAAATCTTGTCTTAAAGGAATAATAACCGAAATAAAGGATTGCTAGGCATTCCAAACATTTCAAATCAATTAGAACTAAAAGCACTAGTTCAAAAGGATACTATTTCATATATACTCGCGATTTTCAATCGTTAAAGTATATTTGTACATTGTAGAAGTACAATTCTGAAACTTTTGAAGTAATTCAATAGACGTTTTGGAAATGAAGTAACTAGATGCATTATGTCAAAAGCAATTTGATCTAATCAAACTTGCTGAAACATAAGCAACTAAATCCTCGATTATCTAAAGGAGAATAGAATTCTAACAAAGCAAATCAAAGAAGAAGATCGAGCTTTGATAAAACTTGGTTCGACTCTCGACTGTGATCTTGCTAAAATTCCTATATTCACATTAGGGGATAGCCTCCCCTGCTCTTCAAAAGTACTTGGTCTAGTATTTTTCGAAGTAAGTTCTTACACCGCCATGTCATCCAAGACATAGCAACACACCCTTATATGAGAAATTAGATGGTAGATCTGATTCATATAAAGTTTGTGGGGTATCCGACGAAATCCATTGGATACCTGTTGTACGACAAAGAGAAACGAAAGTATCTCGTAAGAAGCTTGTTCCTCTGTTGACAAAACTTTTGTCAAAGGAAATAAGGAATGTCATAGAACTTGATGAAGTCCAAGAACTGGACCCATCTCCACAAACAGTGGGAGTAAACTCTCAAACTTGCTGAACCGATCCATGCACAAATAAGGGATATGGCATGAAGCCATAAGATTCAAAGTGGAAACTTTGACTTGCCTAATGGCGATAGGTCACTCTTCAAAAGTCCTTCTAGGACCAATGAATGTACCCTCTCCGTTTGCTACGTCAAAATCCATTTCGAAACTATTAGCCATGGAAAGGTGGTTTTCACTGCCGAAGAATGACTGTTGGATATGAATCCTGCATCTCACAATTGAAAATTGATGAGAAGATCTCTATTCAAATCCAAAGGTCAACCTGTGACTTTTTCCCGAACATGGAACATGCAACTTGATAAGTCAATCAAGAATGTTGAAGTTGTCAAAAGGCATATGGATTCCAATTGTGCAAAAGGATCAGTGGGAGCATAGTTAAATTCGCAACGTAACGAGATGTTGATCTATACATCAAGTACGATATAAGAATATCAGAGAAGCACAGACGAAAGCGTGTTATTCACGCAATTTTTCATGATAAGATTTGGGAACTACATCTCACGTACTGGCAATATGTATTTATGGAGATAAAAGCGAAGTAGATGTTGCAAATTCACCAAATCAAAGTACAAAGACTATAAATTGATTAAATTCAATATGGAAGAATCCAAGAAAGGATTAGTTCCAAAGAGACAAAATTTCTCTTACTTATTTAATGAGCCCTACATATAAATGAGTAAGGAAGTAAATGTCTCAAGAAGCCTTATGCTTTAGCATTTGGATTGCATGTAGCATGCAAAGTCTTGTACTAGACCTGACCCATCAAAATGCTCTGATCATTCAAGAGCTACTGATAGTCGAACACCAGTAAAGGACACTGGACTACCATTAAAGCAATCCTCGAAGATAATTAAAGGATATAATGCTGGTCTGTGGTAGTAGTGGAGAATTGAAAAAACTCGAAGGATTTAAAGATTCGAGATTTCCAGTCTGAAGTGGATGATTTATTCTGTCTCGATGGAGCGAAGGTAAATTGGAAGAAATTCCAATAGTATACCATTGCCGACTCAATCAGAATAATAGCACCATTGTGATGCTGCACAAAAGAAGGTGTTTAGATGAGAAACATTCGTCCAATGATTGGATGAATTACCTAGCATGGCAAAAGCCTGCCATAATCTTAACCGATTTAAACAAGGCAAATGCTCAATGAAAGGGAAACAAGATCTCACCGATGATCTGAACACAATATCATATGATTGAACAAGTCATAGATAACTGAGACGCGTAAAAGTACTACGTTATCTCAACAAAGATAAACTTAGCAGATCCACTAATTAAGCTCTTTCACAAATGGGTTCGAGGGACATTTTGGTATAGATGGGTCTTAGAAATGTTGTGATTGGCTTTAGGGCAAGTGGGAGATTGAAATGATAGTGCCCAGCAAGCCAATATTAATTAGCTTGTTAAAGTACTGTTTTCTTATGGTTTATAATTAATACGCCCGTTCATTCATAGTACGTGAAATTGAACAATGGCCAACTTCATCTCTCGCGAACTTATCTAAGAGATTGGATGAAATCCTCAGGTCACAATAGACTATGCGACGATTAACTTCTGATCTTACGTGGTTTCGTTAGTTCGATCAAGGGTGGGATGTAATACAATAATGACAATAATAAAGTAAAGCAAAGACCAAAGTAATTGTATTCGAATTGAATGAGTACAAATACAAGTATTCAAAGGTCCTATTCGAGCATTATTGGATGCCGTACAAGCTAGAGGGTGAAGTACATATGATCCTAAGTCTATGCTCCTAAACGGTTCCGAGCAATAGCTTCGAGGAGGGAGCACCTGGAAAGTCGTGTCCAGCATCATAAATGCATGGGGTATTTATAGCTGAAAATGGGGTTCAGGTGGTCTACCCGCAGATGTGCAATTCTTCGGCCCATAAGTTTGGGTCAGAACTTGGCCCAACAGTAATTTTGGATCCAGGGTAGCCTTGTATTTACAGTATTCCGACATCGGGGTCGAACTAGACCTTTCGAGATAAATAACGTTCGATCTTATGTAGTTGTAAAGAAGAAAAGCAGAAATCCGAAATATCCCTCATCAATACTCCCCCACTTCTCGAGCGTAAAGTGGAACTTAAGCTCGAAGAAGTATATATAACAGTAGAATAAATCAATCTCGGCTTATCGTTTCGGGTATGCCTCATTAAAAACCTGGCTCGGAAAAACCCTTCTGGGATAAAAACCGGGTCAGGGAAAAAGAGTGCATACTTAAGCAATTTCTTGATAGCGCAGTCTTAACATCGTCCTTGTTGTTCGTGATGTGGATCTTTAATTCAGGAATTTTGGAAAGTATAGGGGCTGTAGGTGCAATTTCTGAGAATATGACTTCAAATTTACCTTCAAGAGAGTCCAATCGTCGCGGTTACTCGGGGACTGATTTGCAATTTCCCATTTTGTCCCTGTATATATAGTTATACGGAGGGTCGCTGTTCCTCTCAAATTCTGAGGAGAGAGCTTTAGATCGGAGCAGACAGGTCGATAAGTGAGTTTTATTAGCCATTTTTGAACAGTCATCTTATATTTATTATGTCGAGTTCAGTAGACTCGAAGGGGAAATCTCCCTTAGAGGAGAATGAGGTCGATAACCACAAGGGGAAACAAGCTGTAGAGAATCGATCATCTGAAAACGAGAATCCGCAAAACTCGGGTTCCGCCTCGGATTCCAGCGGAGAGGAGCGGGAGTCGAATTCTGACACTGGAAATAGCGAAGATGAAAATTCCGGCGAGGCAACAGTTTCTGAAAGGGAAGATATAGAAGATGGGGAGCTTCCTTTGGGTAACAATGAGCAGCAGAAATATAGACTGAACCGTAATGTGGTGATTACGATCTATGATTGGGAAGAGCCCTCGACTAGCGCAGCTCTAAACATGACTGAGGAGAGGGCAGATGAGATCGTCTGTTCCTATAAAGAGACAGACCTGACGCAGTTGCAAAAAGAATTCGGTCGGTATCTAGGCGCCGGTTTTTCGATAGTGCTTCCCTCTCCCGATCAACGAGTTACCGACCCTCCTGTCGGTTGTCAAGCCTTTTATTCCAAACATTTCCACTACGGCTTACGCATCCCCTTCCCTCCTCTGCTAGAAAACCTTCTGGATGCTTTTAAGTTGGCTCCCTGCCAGATCTTACCGAATTCGATCGGCCTAATTATAGCTTTTTGCGTGTTGATGAAAGCTAAGGGGAAAAAGGCAGCCTTTCAGAATTTTTGGCGGATATTCCAGATGAGTGCTTCCACCTCTTCAAACGCAGGTTACGTATACTTTTCTCAGAGGCCGAAAATTTCGATCTTATCGACCAACGTGAGTAGCAATCTGAAGGGATGGAAACATGAATTCTTCTTTGTCCGAGGGCCAGAGTCTCCGCCTTCTGAAGAAAATCCCGAGCCTACTCCCTTCGATTGGCCTGGAGCAAAGGAGTGGATATACGGAAAACGCCGTCTCGTGGGGAGTATGAAAAATGAGATAACAGATAAACTTCTGCAATCTCTTTGTGCTGATCCTCATCAGACCGCCCTAATGACTCAAGAAGCAGTCTTGCGATTGGCCGAGCTCAGTAGTTGCACTTTTCCTGCCGATCCGATCGACTTCGGGAAAGCTCAGATCGATCCCGCTAATCCCCCTTCCACGTTAGCTGATATCGTTGACAAATTCCGTACATCGGTATCTGGCCCACACGTTGCTTCCTTTTCGAAGGGTAATAAGGGTCGACCTCGTCCTCAAACATCAACGAATCTTCGGAAAACGAAGAAGTCTAAGGCCCCAGTTGGGATCGCGTCGACCTCAAGTGCTTTAGTGATTGTTCCCCCGATTACCCAAGCAGGAACCTCTCGGTCTAGGGCCGAGGCGGAGGGGGCCTCCGATTTCCAGGGTCCTGGAATCCTTCGATCTGTTTTTCCGAGCATCTCCTCCAACCCGAACGACGAGGGGTTCAGTAACTATACTCTCCTGGAGGATCGTGCCAGAGAGATTTTGCAGGCCAGGATGAATCGCAAAAGAAGTAGCAATGTTCCTGAGTCCTCCAGGAGAGTCAAGCCTTTTGCTCGAGGGCCGAACCCTATACCATGTCGGGCTGGTCATTCCGAGCCAGATTTGGCATATTTCATCGAGGATCATCTGCAAGGACCGAGGGCGGCCGGATATCCGGACTGTGGGACCATCGAATCTGATTTGGGTTCCGAGGGTGAGCATACGGTGGATAAGTCTCTCCGGATGTTCTTGGCCGGGAGATTCAGGGATGATACTATCCAGTCTTTTGTTAAAAAAGATTTTGAGATATTTGGCGATTATGCCCACGCTCAGCAGATGGTACTTTCTAATTCCGAAAGTTTCTAGCTTTTCCCCTATAATCCTCATCTCGTGCTTTTACGTATCTTTTCCTTTACAGGCCGGAGACCTATTTACTCAAACTGCTCTTCGACTGTCCGTATTGAGCGAAGAGTCTCAGGCGGTACAGAAAGCCTTATGCGATGTTCTGAAGGATGAAGCTGCGAAGGCCAGTCAGCTAGAGGATACCAAGATTAAGTTGTCTGAGGTCGAAATTGAACTCGAGAGAACTAGGAAAGAGTTGGAAACAAAGAGGGCCTTAGAGGATGAAGTGGGGAAATTAAAGCAGGAGCTTGAGCAAACCAAAGTGTCTGCCGAACAATCTTATGAACGGGGTCGAGTCGAAGCCAGGCTTCCCGCCATAAGGGAGTTCCTAGAGTCTCCGATCCTCGACGCCTTGGTTCGATTACGGTCGGGAGAAATTAATCAATCCTTCTACTTTAAAGGAGCTCAGCATCTCCTTACAGCTGCTAAAATCGAAGGCGCCCTTGATGACTTCCTTCCTAAGATGAATCCTTACAAGAATATCTTCGGTAAAGACTATAAAGCGTCTTCCCTTCCTCCTAAGCTCGAGGAATTTGCCACTCACGAGTTTGCTCCTTTTCTTGAGGAATTTGGTGCACCGATGCCAAATCCTGATGAGCTCGAAGCCCAATCTGAAAGCGAAGATGTGGATATTGAAGGGGATTCCCGCGGTCAGAGTGTACAAGGCACCCCTTCTTCTGGTTCGAGTAAATCTGCGTCTGATGCGCAAAGTCATGATGGAGAAGGCAGCAGCTCGAATAAAGGTGATTCCGACTGCTCGGAAAGCAGTTCTAGCGAATCAGAGGAGCTAGATAGATCGGACCATGGTTCAGGCGTGAAAGAGTCTTAATCAATAACGATCGCTATGTAATTTGACTGACTTAGCGAACCAATGTACTTATCTTATAATCTTTTGCTCTTGCATATTTAGTGGGTGCTTGAATTTGAATCTCTTTTCCTTTATGCTATTTTAGGCTATTGCCTGTTTGAACTTTCTGCTAAATTTTATAACGTCAGTCTTGCGTACTCAGCTGCGTCATTGAATCTTTCTTGGGAGTAGTGATTTACCAATCATTGCGATTTTGCATGATGTCGTTTTTTCTTATAAGTAGCGAGGGCACTTTTAATTGCTTTCGCATTGGCATTGCTCACAGTGTTCGGAGCTTCCTTTTTTAAAAAAAAAAAAATTGTTTTGGTTGGATCTTTACCCGAAAATTGAGGGATGAATAAAAATTTGAACGCTCTTGTGATTCCTTCCACGCCTTTTCCCAGGCCAAGTGTTAGTAGAAAATTAAGGAAAAGAAATCGATCAGCAATTACATCCACTAGTTCTGATCAGCAAAATTTCCATGAGGGGAATAAACATTCGACCGTTGCCCTTTCTTTGTGTTCGAAAACTAGGGGCTCCAACAAGAGAATAAAAAAGGTTTCTTTTGCGGAGGATGTCACTGGGCACGTCCCTTCTCAATCCGTATCTTCGTTGGTCAGCGGATCTTTGCTTAAAAGGGACATAGCTCCTTTTGACAAAGTGTCACACGAGAAAACCGACCTGACCCTTCTTCGGTCCAATGTTTCTATCTCTGAGGGTGACTTTTCGACTGGAGAATATTCCTCGTTCCTGTTTTATTCTGGGTTGGAATCTCTTGCCCAAGTAATTCGTTCTCACCTCTTTGTCATGACTGTTTAATCTCTTTATTTCCGTTATAATATATTTTCTTATAAGTTCAGGCTAGGGTGGTCTTCTCTAAGCTTTATGCATTGGCCAAACATGAGTTCGAACAGCGGACCTCTATTTCGCTCGAGCTTATCGGGAAGAAGATCGAGCTGGAACGTGCATTGGAAGCTAACAGATTTTTCAAGGAGAGAATATCTCAGGACAAGTTAAGTTCAGAATTAGAGAAACTCAAAGGTATTTACGAACGTGAGAAGAGACACTCTGAGCTTCGTGAGAAAGAAGCTTACATTCGCGGGTATACTGATCGTAGTGCTGAAGTTCGAAAGATCCTTTCCGAAAATAATCTCGTTTAGTAATAATGTGGTTTACCTTTGTATAATGAGTTAAGACTTCTCTTTGTAACACCATCCTTGTTGTAACGGTTTTCCTTTCTTGTTGTAGTATAACCCTTGTTGTAATGATATAATATTTGCTTGGAATGATATTCTCCATCTCACTCTTTTTTTTTTTTTTTTTTTTTTTTTTTTTTTTTTCTTCGGCGCCATAGTCGTCGTGGAGAAATTTTAATAAAATTTAGACCAATCTTCAATAGAATGTTTATTTCGATCTAACTTCCATAGAATGTTTCAATTTTTCGATAGAATGTTTGTTTCAATCTAAGGGGCATAGCAGAGGCTTTCACCCTTAGTCGTTTTTAGAGCGTTTTTTAGCTCGAGGGTCATAGCAGAGGCTTTCACCCATTCAATAATTTCGATCCAAGGGGCATAGCAGAGGCTTTCACCCTTAGTCGTTTTTAGAGCGTTTTTTAGCTCGAGGGTCATAGCAGAGGCTTTCACCCATTCAATAATTTCGATCTAAGGGGCATAGCAGAGGCTTTCACCCTTAGTCGTTTTTAGAGCGTTTTTTAGCTCGAGGGTCATAGCAGAGGCTTTCACCCATTAAATAATTTCGATCTAAGGGGCATAGCAGAGGCTTTCACCCTTAGTCGTTTTTAGAGCGTTTTTTAGCTCGAGGGTCATAGCAGAGGCTTTCACCCATTCAATAGTTGATAGAGAAAAATAGAGATCGATAATAATGAATATAGATCGAGAATATCGGGAATATGACGAATAAGTAAGAATGTAGGCGAAATAAGCTTTCATTGAATAAATAGTCCGAATAAACATTCTTCAAATAACCCAATTCTTCATTAAACCCATATAGTTTGCCAAATAGTAATGGTCAAAGAAAATAGAACAAGATAACTAAAGTAGAAAACTCGATTGTAACTATCTTCCATAATATCTTCTTAAATTGATCGCATTCCAAGCTCGAGGCAGTATCTCTCCGTTAGGGTGTGCAATCTTATAAGAACCTTTTTTTCCGACCTCTACGATCACGAATGGGCCCTCCCAATTGGGCTGTAGTTTTCCTACGTGCTTTGATACTTCCACTTTTTTGAGCACCAGATCTCCCACTTTGAAGGATCGAATCCTCACATTCCGATTATAGGACTTTTCCATGTTGGCCTTGGCGGCTTGAATTTTCAACTTTGCGCGGTCCCTTCGAGCATCCGCGTGGTCAACTTCCACCTGCCTCATCAATTGGTTTTCTTCGGGATCATAAAATTCGACCCTGGGAGAAGGTATAAGATTCTCTACTGGGATAACAGCCTCCGACCCATAAACCAAACTGAATGGAGTTTCTCCGGTTGCCGCTTTGACTGTTGTCCTATTGGCCCATAATACTCCCGGTAGTTCATCCAGCCATTTTCCCTTTGCTTCCGATAAGCGCTTCTCCAGAGATCGAACAATTTCCCGATTTACTACTTCAGTTTGTCCATTAGCCTGAGGGTGGCCAACAGACGCAAAGTTCTGTTGTATTCCAAATCTTTTACACCAATCCGTGACCCTTTTTCCTGCAAACTGCGTTCCGTTATCTGATATCAGAACCCTGGGGATTCCGAACCTGCAGACTATATTTTTCCATAAAAAATTAATAACTTGAAATTGGGTGATTTTGGTCAAGGCAACACATTCGACCCACTTGCTGAAATATTCCACCGCTACTAGTACATAATTTTTTCTGGCTCGCGCTGTTGGGAAAGGTCCCACAATATCGATGCCCCATTTGTCGAAGGGCCAACAAATAGGGATCGAATGCATATGTTCGGCCGGTTGGTGTATCAAGTTCGAATGAATTTGACAGTGATGGCACTTTTTCACATACTCGACAGAATCAGAAAAGAGTGTAGGCCAATAATATCCAGATCTTGAGCATTTAAGAGCTAACGCTCGAGCTCCACAATGATTTCCTGCTTCCCCTTCATGAACCTCTCTCAATATTGCCTCGTAGTGTGTTTCGCGGATACATTTCAATAGAATTCCCGAAGAGGAGCGCTTATAGAGTTGATTATCCATCAAAGTAAACGACGGCGCTCTATATTTGATTCTCCGAGCCTCGTTTGCATTTTCCGGCAGTTTTTCGTCCCTAAGATAGGCGATAAGAGGGTCGTTCCATGACTCGTTCGGCTCTTCAATTTCCATAACATCAATTGCAGGGGCTGCATCTAACTCGATAGCAGACATATTCGATAGCAGCCAAGTGATCGTCCTCTCAGTCTTTCCGTCGACCAGTCCTGTAAACTTCGATAGTATGTCGGCCCAGAGATTCTCCTCCCTTGGTATTGGTTGAATGTCAAATTTATCGAACTCTGAGATTAACTTCCTCACTTTGTTCAGATATTTAATCATGTTGAACTCTCTGGCTTCATAAGTGCCTTTCACCTGTCTATGAACAAGTTCCGAATCTGTTAGCACGACGATCGATTTTACCTTTGCCTTAATGGCCATTTCTAATCCAGCTATCAATGCTTCATATTCGGCCTCATTGTTGGTGACGACAAAGTCCAAAGTTATCGCATAGCTCAGGTCTTCAGCATTGGGCCCTTGGAAGTGAATCCCAGCTCCACCGCCTTCTTTGGTCGAAGATCCGTCCACATGCATCAGCCAAACTTGATCGTTTGCTTCTTCCACCATACCTAATTCCGAGGTTGTTCCTTCTTTGCCGTTCGATATGCTAGTTGATTCAAGCACAAAATCAGCTAGCACCTGCGCCTTAACAGCGACTCGTGGTCTGTATTCAATTTCGAATTGGCTGAGCTCGACCGCCCACTTTATTAACCTGCCTGAGGCTTCTGGCTTGGACAGAACCTGTCTTAAAGGTTGGTTAGTTAAAACAATGATTTTATACGTTTGAAAATAGGGCCTTAATCTCCGGGCAGCCACAATTAGGGCAAGTGCAAATTTTTCAATTTCCATATAGTTCTTTTCGGCACCCTGCAACAATTTACTCAAATAATAAACTGGTTTGTGTTCAGCTTTTTCTAGTTTGACCAGAACCGAGCTAATGGCTTCTTCTGACACAGCTATGTACAAATATAGGGGTTCCCCTTCGGATGGTTTTGCTAGCATGGGTGTCGAGATTAAGTACGCTTTCAGTTCTTCGAAAGCCTTATCGCATTCATCGTTCCACTCGAAGTTCTTAGATTTACGCAACAGTTTGAAGAAAGGTAAACTCTTGTCAGCGGACCTGGAGATGAATCTATTCAACGAGATGATTTTTCCGATTAGACTTTGAACGTCTGAGAGTTTCCTCGGTGGATGGAGATCAGTGATCGCTCGGATTTTTTCTGGATTAGCTTCGATCCCCCTCTCATGAACGAAATAGCCCAGGAACTTTCCTGATCGCACCCCAAATGTGCACTTTGCCGGATTTAACTTCATTCCATACTTTCTCAAGATTTGAAAACACCTATCAAGATGGTTAATATGCTCCTCTTCAGACATGCTTTTCACGAGCATGTCATCTACATATACTTCCATAATTTCTCCTATTAATTCTTTGAACATCATATTGACCAGCCTCTGATATGTTGAACCGGCGTTCCTTAAACCAAAGGGCATAACGATGAAACAGTACACCCCTCGTTCGGTGATGAATGCCGTTTTGTCCTGATCTCTTTCGTTCATGAAGATCTGATAAAATCCTTGAAATGCATCCATCATGCTAAACAACACAAATCCTGCAGTGGAATCTACGAGCATGTCAATTCGAGGTAAAGGGTAAGGGTCCCTTGGACATAATTTGTTCAAGTCGGTGAAATCATTGCACATTCTCCATTTGTTCTCGACCTTTTCCCCCTTGGAGACTAATACCACATTACATAGCCATTCCGTGAATTTTATCTCTTTGATTTGTCCTGCTGCTAACAATCTATCGACCTCTGCGTTAATTATCTTGTCTTTCTCTCGTCCGTGATTACGCTTCTTCTGCCTCACCGGTCTGGCCTTTGGGTCAATATTTAAGGAGTGCGTTATCACACGCGGGTCGATTCCTACTATGTCGTCCGAACTCCATGCGAAGACATCCACATTTTTCTGCAAGAATCCGATGAGCTTTGCTTCCATGCAATTACTTAGCTCCGTTCCTATTTTTGTGAATTTTTCTGGAGATCCGGGTACCAAGTTCACCTTTTTGTGATCAGGTGCTTGAACACTCATGTCAACGATCCTCCCTTTCTTTCCATCTAGTCTTTCATAATCAGGAATCGGAGTTCCGGAGTTAGAGATTAATTCATTTATCTTTCTTTTCTTAGGGAGCTCGGGCTCCACCTTTTCCTTGATAGTTAAGGACGAACTATAACACTCCCAAGCCATGTACTGGTCGTTCCTCATCTCACCTACTCCTCCGTCAGTTGGGAACTTTATCTTCTGATGGTAGGTGGATACGATAGCCTTAAAAGTATTCAGAGCGGGTCTTCCCAAGATGGCATTGTAAGCAAACGGGGTGTCCACCACGAGGAACTTGATCATTCTCGTGACATTCTTTGGTTTTAATCCTAGAGTGGTACTCAAAAGTATGGTTCCGAGCGGAGTGATTTCCGATCCCCCGAAACCGACCAAAGGGGTGGTTACCTTATCCAATCGTGGATGACAGAGTTTCATTTTTGTAAGAGCTTCTGATGAAATTATGTTTGCCGAGCTCCCGTTATCGACCAGCACTCTTTTGATCTCGAAATTTGCAATCCTTAGTGTTAACACCATGGAAAAGTCTGGATCATCTTCATTCGTGTCCCAACTAACATCTGCGGGTTGATCCGCCTCGCTAAAGCTGATGACTTGATTCTCCATTGATGGAAACTCCAAAGATAGAATTTCCCTTTTTGTGGACACTCCTGTCCTGATTGACCTTAAAGTCCTTTTTCTGGCATTCCTACTATCTCCACCCGCCGGTCCACCTGCAATCATGTTGATCACACCGTTCGATTGCTCATCCGCCTGACTTTGAATTTGTCTCTGCCGAACGCTAAGTTTTCTCGGACTACGGGATCTGTAGCGATTGTTATAGTTGCCATTCTTAACAAATTCTTTGAGTTTTCCTTGGTTGATTAACTTTTCGATCTCGACCTTCAACTGATAACAATTTTCCGTACTGTGGCCTCTAGCTCGATGATATCGACAGTATTGGTCATATCCAGGCGCGCCCGGCCTCGCCTGTGTGATCCTTTGGGCTTCCGGAATTAAATTCCCTTCTTCCAATACGGTCAACACCTCTTCTTTTGAACTGTTAAGCTCAGTAAATTGAATTTTACCCGGCCTTGGGGCTCGATTTCGCTCATAAGGGGGTCCATACGAATTCGGTCCTTGGGGTGGCATATGCGGCTTAAAAGTGTTGATTCGCTGCCAAACGGATCCTTTATTTGACCCTCCATAATCACCTGGTTTTGGGATCGGAGTCCGATCATACTTTTTGTTGAGATGAGATTTATCTAGATGTGAACTCTTCAATTTGTTCATCTCTTCCTGTATCATATACTTTTCAGCAATTTCCATTATCCGTTCGAAGGATTTTGGTTGCTTTCTACATAATGCATTCCCAAACTGGGTGCTTCTGGTCAGCTCGAACATCAACGAGGACAGATATTCAATCTGCGGGGTCTCCACTTTCAAGAGCTCAATACTAAATCTTGCCAGCCATTGCCTCAACGTCTCTCCTTCCAATTGTTTCACAGTGCCCAGATGATTTGCTGGCAATCTTGGCTTCCTCTGGCTAGCGAATTGATGCTTCAGCTTATCGCAAAATTCTTCGAAAGAAAATATGGAGTTCGGAGGTAACTTTCCAAACCAATCGAGGGCAATCCCTTCAAAAGTGGTGACCATAATCTTGCAACAGAAATTATCTGAGTGTCCATACAAATTCATAACATTAACAAAGCTGTTAATGTGTTCGCCGGGGTCGGTAGTCCCGTTATACCGAGGGAGCCTGGTTGGCACCGTTTCTGTGTTTCGAGCTTCGCGTATTTCTCGACAAAAGGGTGAACATCGCATGATATTATTCGAGACCTCCCTCTCTCGTAGGTTTCCTCTAGTCAGGGTGTTCCCCGCTTGCCTGGCAGCTTGATTAGTGAAGGGAATCTCTATCATAGTATCCTGCTCTTCTAATTTTTTAGCCACCCTTTCCTGTACTATTATCTCCAATTCAGATTCAGTGATTCTCTTGCAAATTGGTTTGTTTCTTCTTACAGCGCCGGCGGTGTGACTTTCCCCCACAACAGAATCCTCTAGATCGTGCACTTATGCAAGTGGGTTTTCAGACCGGGCATTGGCTTTCGAGGGTGCTGCTCGACGTGGATGTGTCGATGGGGCATGCGACATATCATTTTCCTTCTGCAAGTTCGATGAAGGTATCTCTGGTCTTCCCTGAATCCCTGGTTGGTCGATAGGTGACTGATCTGCCCTTCCGCTGTTCATGAATTCCCTGCACATTGTGCCTATTATAGATCTTAAGTCACCAATGGTCGTGTGTATTGGAATGTTATCTTGTGGAACCGCCGGTGGCGCCTCCGGTTGTTGTGCGGCGCGCGATAGATTATCGGGTTCATTGTTGACAGAATTTTGTGCTCCCCCTGCATGGGAAGGCTCTCCTCTAACATACGTATTCCTCCTCGTAGTAGGCATATTTCGATCTAATACTCGAATAAGGCCCCTCGGTGGGCGCCAATTGATCTTACGTGGTTTCGTTAGTTCGATCAAGGGTGGGATGTAATACAATAATGACAATAATAAAGTAAAGCAAAGACCAAAGTAATTGTATTCGAATTGAATGAGTACAAATACAAGTATTCAAAGGTCCTATTCGAGCATTATTGGATGCCGTACAAGCTAGAGGGTGAAGTACATATGATCCTAAGTCTATGCTCCTAAATGGTTCCGAGCAATAGCTTCGAGGAGGGAGCACCTGGAAAGTCGTGTCCAGCATCATAAATGCATGGGGTATTTATAGCTGAAAATGGGGTTCAGGTGGTCTACCCGCAGATGTGCAATTCTTCGGCCCATAAGTTTGGGTCAGAACTTGGCCCAACAGTAATTTTGGATCCAGGGTAGCCTTGTATTTACAGTATTCCGACATCGGGGTCGAACTGGACCTTTCGAGATAAATAACGTTCGATCTTATGTAGTTGTAAAGAAGAAAAGCAGAAATCCGAAATATCCCTCATCAACTTCAGTACTGAGTGCAATCATGAAACAGTCTCAAAGGTCATGATCTTAAAACCGTTCCAAGTCATAGATTTCGAACGAGACGGGATATCGTAGGAATCGCCAAGACTTGTACAAGTATGCATGATTCACATGGAGTGAATTTGTAGCGTTTCATGAGCAAGGCATTTGAGGCCAGTGCATATAAGTAGGTGGTTCAATGGAGGATTGAATGCATTGAACGACCCGAACAGAGAAACTCATTGTGGAAGCGCATGACGCATATCGGTGATGGGATGTTTCTCAAGGCTTATAATAGTGTATGATTTAGTCCTTGGACTTGAGGTGCTAGGGCGAATTCGGTGCACGAGTGTGCGTACTTAGATTTAGGTACTGGACACGTAGCCTGGCCACAAAGTGCCTAAGTTGGGTGCGTACACGACTGTACGCGAGTGGTTAGTACTAAGAAAGGATCTATCGACTCATCCTGATAAGGTGAGAGTATTTCCTGTACGTTCTTCGATAATATGTTCCTAGAAATCCATGGCCATGGTTGGTGACGAATTTGGAAAGGAATTTCCAAATTTAGCAGTCATACCGGAATTATTATCCAGAATTAGAAAGTACAGTATCGAGATAATTAGAGGTGCCGATCAATTCACACACCCTAGGTCTCAATCGGGAAATCATCGTGGAAGGACCGTATGTACATGGCAGTTATAAGAGGTGAGGTTCACAATAATCAATTCACCTTTGATTGGGCTTCATGGGCTTGTGGCTAGACATCGACCATGAAGTGTGGGTACTCCTAAATTAATAGGGAAATTAATTCTAGGAGTGGTCAATTAAAAGTTATTTAATTGATCGGAGCTTTTAATTGCTCGTTAATTAAATCACGAAAGTCGTGGGCCTGCTGCCAGTTGATGGTGAACCCAGAGGGTCACACACAATACAATTGGACGGTGATTGTCTTAAAGGAAAGCAAGTGATTTAAAGTTGTTAAATCAAAGTAATTGAATTATGGTATTAATTCAATTGGAGAATATTAATTAGATATCTAATTGATTAATGTTTAATTAATTAATTAGAGTTATCTGATTAATTATGAAATTAATTAAATTAGTTAATTAATTGGAAGAATAAATAATTAACCAATTTTAGGATTGGATAATTATGGGTTGATTTTGCAATTAACTAAAAATAGGGGAAGGGGGCGATTTTGTGTAAGACAAGGAAAATGAGTTTTAGTCTTGGAGAGCAAGCAAGAAGAGATCTATCAAATCTTGCATTCCTAAGTTGATAAGGAATAGGAGATTTGATAGATAAGGGAAGAAGATATCTTCTAAGAGAAGGACTCTTCTCTTATAAATACTTCTTCTCTTATCTTCATTCATAACTAATGATCAACTTTTGAAAACCCTAAAAGAAAAGAGAGTAGCCGATTTTTGCAAGTAGAAAAATCTGATTTTCGCACAAGAATTATTAATTACAAAACCGCCCCACAACTTTCGCCCCGAATCCAAGTCGCCCGAACCCAAACTCGGCCGAACCTGAGCTGGCCGAACCCAACCTGGCCGAGCCCCGTTCGAATCACATAAGTCCTGTGATTCGTTTCTTCCATCTGTATCTCCTAATCCAGATCCAGATCTGAAACCCTTTGCTGACAAACCTGCGAGATACAGTTCTGAGCCTAAGACTTGTAGGTGTCACTACAATCCAATTGGTGTGGATCAACTTTGGAGGTGAGACACATGGATCACTCAAGCTGTGGATCGAACCAAACATCTGGAGAAAACCACCACAAAACTGTGATGAGGTAAATTGCGATTAACCCCCTGTGTTTAATTAATTGTTTGATTCAACCTTTTCGTATAATTAATTGTGGAGAAAGTTTTATGGGACCGTTAGGGACCTCGAAAAATTTTAAATTCCGCACTTTGTTGTATTGACAATCGAGCCCCTTATGACAAAATATCCCAACAGAAAGGTCCCACGATGTCCATTCCCCATTGATCAAACGGCCAGCAGACTGGTATTGGATGCATTTTTTCGGCTGGTTGATGAGTTATATTAGCATGAATTTGGCAAGGATGACATTTTTGAACATATTGCATAGCATCGTCGTTGATGCTAGGCCAATAATAATCTGTTCTAATGCATTTTAAGGCTAAGGCCCTTGCTCCACTGTGATTTCCCGCTTCTCCTTCATGTATTTCTCGAAGAATATCATCGGTCTGGGATTCGGAGACGCATCTTAAAAGAATTCCTAAGACTGATCTTCGGTACAGTTTTTCTTCTATCAACGTATACCTTGGAGCCCGGTATCGTATTTTCCGAGCTTCATTTAGGTCAAGCGGTAACTTCCCATCTCGAAGAAAGTCTATCATTGGAGTCATCCAACTTTTTTCCTGTTCTGTTATTTCCATCATCTCCGTGATTGGTATTTCATTGATGTCAATCGCTGGTGTATTAGTAATCAACCAGTTGATTACCCTTTCGGTTTTTCCGTCGTGAAACCCTGTAAATCTGGAGAGTTGATCGGCCCATTTATTTTCCGATCGTGGAATGTTCTGTATCCCAAAACTTTCAAATTTTTTAGCCAATTTTTTTACTTTGGCCAATATTTGATCATATTAAATTCCTTTGCCTCATACAGGCCCTCTATTTGTCTTTGTACTAACTCTGAATCAGTTAATACTTTAAGATTCTTTATGTCGGCCTTGATTGCCATTTCCATTCCCGCGATCAGTGCTTCATATTCTGCTTCGTTGTTTGTCACGATGAAGTCTAGTGTTATTGCATTGTTTAAATCCTCTTTATTTGGTCTGGTGAAGTTGATTCCTGCACCTCCTCCCTCTCGGCATGAAGCACCATCGACGTGCATCAACCAAGTTTGATGTTCTACGATCAAGATATCATTGGCAAGGCTGGTCGATTCAGGATGTTCGATTGCCTGGCTTGAAGTTTCTAATAGGAAATCGGCTAAGACTTGGGCTTTAATTGTAGTTCTTGGTTTGTACTCGATCTCGAACTGACCGAGTTCGATCGCCCATTTGATCAATCTTCCAGAGGCTTCTGGTTTTGCTAAGACCTGTCTCAATGGTTGGTTGGTTAACACCACAATTTTGTAGGTTAGAAAATAAGGTCGGAGTTTTCTTGCCGCCACAACTAGGGCCAAAGCGAATTTCTCTATTTCCATGTAGTTCTTCTCGGCCCCTTGTAGTAATATGCTTAAGTAATAAACAGGCTTATGTTCTAAGCCATCCTCTTTAACTAAAACCGAACTAATGGCCAAGTCGGAGATCGATATGTAGACATATAATGGTTCTCCTTCGGTTGGTTAGGCCAATAGCGGGGATCTCGTTAGATATTCCTTTAACCGTTCAAAGGCCTGGTCGCTTTCTTTGGTCCAAGTAATGTTTTTCGCTTTCCGAAGGGTTTGGAAGAACGGCAAACTCCTGTCAGCCGATTTGGATATGAATCTATTTAATGCCACGATTTTGCCTACCAAGCTCTGTACTTGGGAGATCGTTTTGGGAGGCTTCATTTCAGTTATGGCTCGAATTTTTTCTGGGTTGGCCTCGATTCCTCGTTGATGTGCCAAATATCCCAAAAATTTTCCTGACTTAACACCGAAAGTGCATTTTGCAGGATTTAGCTTCATGCGATACTTTCTCAATATTTTGAAGCATCGATCGAGATGCTTTACATGATCAGCTTCATTCATGCTTTTGACCAGCATATCACCTACGTATACTTCCATTATTTCTCCAATTAATTCTCTGAACATCATGTTAACTAACCTTTGGTAAGTGGCCCCGGCGTTCCTCAACCCAAATGGCATAACTATGAAGCAATACACTCCCTGCTCGGTTATGAATGCAGTTTTCTCTTAGTCTCGCTCATCCATATATATTTGATAAAAACCTTGGAAAGCATCCATCATGCTGAAGATTGCAAAGCCAGCGGTTGAGTCGACTAATAAGTCGATCCTTGGGAGAGGATATGGATCGCGCGGGCATAATTTATTAAGGTCGGTGAAATCGTAGCACATTCTCCATTTGTTATCCTTTTTGTCACCCTTTGCTACTAGCAAAACATTACATAGCCATTCCGAGAAGTGTATTTCTCGAATTTGTTTTGCCTTGAGTAGCCTTTCTACTTCTGCCTTGATTATTTTATCCTTTATTGGCCCATGATTCCTCCTATTTTGTCTAGCAGGTTTTGCCAAGGGGTCGATTTTTTGCGAATGACGGATTACTCGGGGGTCAATCCCTTCAATGTCATTTGCGCTCCAGGCGAAGACATCTACATTATTTCTGAGAAAGTTGATCAACATTACTTCCCCATCCTTGCTTAATTCGGTACCTATTTTTGTTGTTTTTGTTGGGTCCCCTTGTACCAGTAAGACATCTTTATGTTCCGGTGGTTTTAAAGCTAAATCCACTAGTTCTTTTCCCTTCTTATCTATTCGGTCAGTGCTAGGATTTCAACTTCGTTTCTATCAACGTCGACTTCAAGCTTTCTTTTGCTCGGGGTAATCGATCTAGGGCGATTTCCCAAGGTTAGTGACGTGTTGTAGCAGTCCCATGCCATAAAATGATCGTTCACTATTTCTCCGATCCCTGCGTCAGTTGGAAATTTTATTTTCTGATGGTACGTTGAAACTACAGCTCGGAATAAGTTGAGTGCAGGTCGCCCTAGGATCGCATTGTAGGCAAAGGGCGTTTCTACTACTAAAAATTTTACTAGCTTCACCGTCCGATATGGTTTCTTCCCGAGTGAGACACTTAAAGTTATCGTGCCACTGGGGACAATCTCGGATCCCCCAAATCCTACTAAAGGCGTGGCTACTTTTTGGAACGTTATTTGTCCCAAGTTCATCTGGGCTAGGACCTCTTTAGAGATGATATTCGTTGAGCTTCCATTATCGATTAGGATTCTTTTGACGTTGTAATTCGCTATTTCTAGCGATACCACCATCGGGAAGTCGGGGCTATCCTCTTTCGTGTCCCAAACAAGGTTTTTGGGTACCTCGCCCTCGTTGAAACTAATTAGCTGGTTATTTGTTGGTTTACTTTCTAGAGTCCATACTTCTTTCGGGTATTTTAAGCTTCCAATTATGGATCTGGCGGTCCTTCAACGAGCATTACGACTGTCCCCGCCTGCGGGTCCTCCTGAGATTGTATGGATGGTACCGTTAATCTGGTCATTGTTAAATTCTTGTGGGGGACCATCATTAGGGGACTTTCTACGGGAATTTCTTCTTTGATTGTTATACCGAGGACTCCTACTTCTTCCTTGCTTGCGGTTATCCCGCTCCAAATAGTCATATAGTTTTCCTTGTTCGATCAGTTTTTCAATTTCTCTTTTAAGTAAAAGCAATCTTCAGTGCGATGCCCATGTGGCCGGTGATATTTGCAGTATAACTCATAGTTTCGTGCACCTGGTCTGGGCTGAGCGATTCTCTTTGCTTTCGGGATCCAATTATTTCTTTCTAGTACAGCCAAGATTTCTTCTATCGGAACAGTTAGCCTTGGGTGTTCTACTTTATCAACCCTGCTCCGGATTGCCGACTCGGCGGTTCTAGGTCTTTGATAGATGTTAGGTCGTCTGTCCTGGTCGTTTTTATTGTATTCTAATCGCTGGAAGACGTTGACTTTTCTAAAAGACCGCTCAAAGTCCATGGATCTTTGGGCAGAAATTCTATCTTGCCGTTTGGAGCCTGAGGCCGTAGCTTTATTTTTGTTCTTATATTTAAAAGAATTCATCTCTTCCTGGGTCATATATTTAGATGCCAAGCTCATGATGTCAGCGAACGTTCTTGGTTGCTTTCGGCTGAGGGCATTTTCGAACTGCCTATTCTTCGTGAGGTCGAAGAGAATGGAGATTATGTAATCGATATTTGGGGAATCGATTTTGAGCAATTCCACATTAAATCTTGCCAACCAGTTCCTTAGGGATTCGCCCTCTTGTTGATAAATGGTTCCTAAATAGCTCAATGGAAGTTTTTGTCTCTTCTGACAGGCGAACTGCTGTGTCAGCTTGTTGCATAATTCCCGAAAACTGAATATGGAGTTGGCTGGTTGCTTGGCGAACCAGTCCAAAGCAAATCCTTCTAACGTGGTCACCATTAACTTAATGGTGAATTCCGCTGAGTGAGCATATACGTTCATTATGTTTGTGAAGCTAAAAATATAGTCATCTGGATCAGTGGTTCCGTCGTATCTGGGTAGTCTACCTGGAACCTGTCCAGTCGACTGTGCCTCTTTTATTTCTCTACAAAAGGGAGAGTACGCTGCTAAGCTCTCCTAGAGTTATGTGGTTCTTGCCCATGGGTTTTGAACAGATCGTAAGAGTTGCTCAAGTCGTTCCTGTACCATCTTTTCGATTTCTCTTTCCGAGAACCGCATAGTTCATGGTCGATCTGGGATTACGTCGCCTACGTCATCCTCGATGGGGATTATGGTATGTTCCTTGGACCCGCTGCGTCCCAGCTGCGGTCTCCTTTGACCCGGTTTTCTTCGGAGATTGTTATCGGAGGGTTTTGAGTTCCCCTTTTGCGGACTGTGTAATGAGCGTTGCTCCCTTACCGGGCTATCAACTTGTTGAGAGATTTGATCATTCTGCCTTGGCGTCCTGTGAATTGAATTTGCCCTAGTAGTTCTAGGGTTTCGAGGAACCTGTTCGAGTACGAGTAGTTCCTCTGGGCAGAGTGATTTAAAAAGCATAGCAATTTGTCGCAACTTCTCCTGAGCATCTGAGAGGGGAATAGGGATCGCTGGAGCTACAGGTTCTTCGGTATCGCACCAGTAGGGATCCCTTGCGGTTCCTGCTGATTCTGAAGATGTTCCTGCAAATTGTCGTTGTTTACAGGGGCGTTATTATCAGTATTGCCCTGTGGATCCTCCGACGTGTTATGGGGGTTAGTTGTGTTACTTCTTGCCCCATTACGAGCGCTCTTCCTTAGGCGAGCCATATGTCGATCGAATAATTAACCTAGCCCCACGGTGGGCGCCAACTGATTTAATCGAATTTCGTCGGGTACGATTAAATCAGTAAGGATTGTGATTAGGAGTTCTTAATTAGTACGAATTATAGGGCTCTGTTACTTTATTCTGGATGGATCAATCTCAAGGAAGAACAATTAGATCGAACAATCAGTAACCAAGACAATCAATGAATAAAATAGTATAGCAAAAGCTTTTCTATTCAATAATCTTAGATTCTTTTAGTATGCAGGCGTAAGTTGAGTATGTAAAGCGTGTGTAATACAATGATTAACTAGGTATTTATATTACATTAAACCTAGCTTTACAAGGAAACATAATTCTAATAGGACTCGGCCCAATCGTCCTTCTTGAGTCCGGATTGTAGTCTGCTTGTTGAGGAGAGTCGTATTCTACTAGGTCGATAGATGATCCCGAACGGGCTCGTCTGGTCGAACCGATCATATATCCCTTAGTCAATTCGAACATTATAAGGGGTGCGAAATAGCCCCCATCAACCTTTATGGTCGATTTAGAAGCGAATAAATTTTTCTTCATTTTACTCTTCTTTGACTTTACAGTCCATGAAGTGTAAACGATCATGACAGGTTTATCCTATTTGCCTTTAACCAGTACTTTGGTTGATTCATGAAATGTGATCAACTTATCAAATAAGATCAGTGTATTTCAAGAGTCATTTGAATGAGCGGGAGGAGAATTTAGGAGGAAGTTAATGTTAAGACCACTTGCAGGCCTACGTTTAATCAATCCAGTTTTCAACTAGATTGATAAAACAAAGACAGTGATCCTTGACACTAGTTCCTTCATTTATTCTCAAGTTTTGAAACAATTCCTTAGAAGTCTCGAATCAAATCGATTCAAAACCTACTCTTCAAAACAAGCCTTTTGAGGTGGAGGTTTGTTTCAGAAGATTGGTCCTCAAAACAGGCCTTTTGAGGTGGTTGTTTGTTTCAGAAGCTTCAAACATGCTACTCATGTTGCTTCCACAGCTCGTTCAATTTCGATGCTTATTTGAGAAAATGATCATTAAGATTCCCATACTCTATAGGTGATTCGTTTCACTTTTGAGATTCATCTTTGTATGAGGAAACGATCATTAATATTCCCAAACTCTACGGGTGATTCGTTTATTTTATTTTGACTTATCTCGGAAGCGCATAAGGCATAAGCTCGTCGTTTAAGAACATCATTCCCACTTTTGGAATTTAAGACAATTCTCAAGTTTCCTGCCTAGTCGATATTTTGATCCAGTTATTTTATTAGTCGAGGATAAATAGTAAAATGGATAATTACAGATATCTATGTATCCTTTTAAAGAGAAGACAAGCATTTAGTGGACTAGTTAATGAATAATACTTATAATCGACGAAGGTTGGACTTTCTATCGTAAAAGTTCTCCCACTATTTTATCGAAACAATTACCCCTTCAATTGTTCGAGAAATTCTATTTCCTAGTAGGTCTTGACGTCCCAGCAGCAATTAATTGCACCCACGACTCGTGGACATACAATTAATTCCCCAGGTAAGTATACTTTTACCAATTGTGGCACCTCACAACCTTCAAGTTATTTTGCCTCGGTTTTCACATTTATCTAGCACTGCTACATCATAAATGTTACTAATCGTTAAGTAAAACCCATCAATCATGATGAGCAACGGGCCCGGTCTTGAATTCTCCGTAACTAGTTATCGGTCGATATTCACATCCCGACCAGTCCTCACCCTTGTCGTGTTTAGTTAAAAACCGGAGTCAAGGAATTTCGCGTATTGTCCCTTTCTTCGACTCGGGTGCCAGACTCTGGATCACCTCTATCGATAAGTAGACAACATACACTAGTTCCTATTGCTGGAAGGCTTGGATCTTTAAAACTTCATTTTATATGTACCCAATAGACTTAATATTAAATTCGAGAGGGGAATTTCGGGTTTGAAAGTTATACTAACTCTCCTCGAGATCTTACCGTGTTAATTATGCTTTATCTTTTATTACGATCTAGATTCTAGCGCGCATCTTATACAAGCTAAATATAAATCGACAAATAAATAAAAGCCATACAAGCCTAACATGCATAAGTTTGGGGATTCTCAATATATATGATTTATAGGGCTCTGTTACTTTATTCCGGATGGATCGATTACAAAGAAAAGCAATATTCAAGAACAAGAAGTAAAAACCACAAAGCAAAGCTAAGAACACACCGATATGAAGGTAAAAAGCTCTTGAATAATATTGAATATTATTGAGTTGTGCTGTTGTAAGCAGTGTTTAATCATGTATTCTTGGAGTTTAGGGATTTCGTCGTTGTCTAATACAATGATTAACTAGGTATTTATATCATGCCAAACCTAGCGTTACAAGGAAACATAGTCCTAATAGGACTCGGCCCAAATATCCTTCTTGGGTCCGGAGTATTGTCTTTTGATCGAAGAGAGCTGTATTCGGCCGGGTCGATGAGATGATCTTGAACAGCCTGATTTGGTCGAACCGATCTCAAGTTCTTTAGTCGATCGTACAGTATGTAGGGTGCGAAATAGCCCCAATCAGTACTCCCTCACTTCTTCGAGCGTATAGATAATAGAAGCTCGTAGAAGTAGATAAATCTTCACGACCGTTTGTTTTCTATGAATGGAGCCTCGTTAAAAACCTTTCTTAAGAAAAAACCCTGTGGGAAAAAATCTTAAGTAAGGAAAAGAGTGCTACATATCATAGATAGTCGTTTTCTCTGTCCGATTACGAATCGCCACGCGTCTATTCCGGAGGCTTTTCATATCCTACCGTTTTTGGCGGGAATATGATTAGTTGCGATGAGTTCGAAACATCTTTTCTCATCTTATTATAAATAGGTGACTTTTGAGTTCGCCATTTTTCCTTTATACTTCCTTATAACTCGTAGTCATTTTCTTGCTTAGTCGTTCATCACATAAAATTTTTCCTTTTATCGACCTTCATCTTCCGCGAACCAGAATATATGGCTTCTGTAAGAAGATCTTCTTCTTCTTCTAGAGAGATCGTCGCCCCTGATAACGAGGAGGAGTTGCATTCTAATCTTTTGGGCGAACAAACTACAGTATCTGACTTCGTCGTCCCTGTAGAAGATACTTTCAAGGTACGAATCCTTTCTGATGCGGATGTAGCTGCCCGAGCCAAAAAGGGCAAAGGTACTGTTCCTCAGATTTCTGAACCAATTGAGGACTTAGCTTGTGCTTATACGGTGGAAACATTCCCGGAGGTTGTGAATAATTATACCAAATATTTTTCGGAAGGTTCCGAGATAATTCTTCCTTCCCTTCTGATAGGGTCACATCTCCACCGGAGGGATGTCGAGCTTTTTATACGGCTCACTTCAATAGCGGACTGCGTCTTCCTTTGTCTCCCCTCTTTCTCGAAGTTTTGAAAACTTTCAGTGTGTGCTTGACATAGCTGGTTCCAAATTCCGTTGCTTTTGTGGTTTGTTTTTCCGTTTTGATGATCGCAAAGGGGTTTAAACCTTCTTTTCGTAATTTTACGCAACTTTTCCGCTTCAATATTTCTAGTTCTTCAAATCGTGGATATTTCTTCGCTAGTCAGCGGCCTAGTCGAGCAATATTTGACGCCCCTGTTTCTAGTAATCCTTCATGGAAATCTCATTTCTTCTTTGTTCGTCCTCCGTCTAATCTTTGTTTGGCGGATGGTTCGACCATGCCTTTTTCATGGGATCATGGTTCCAGTTGGATTCCTGGAGGTCGCTTACCGACTGGTGAACTTGTTCCTGACGATGCACAGTTTATCGCTGAGATCCCCGAAATGCGTGCAAACAAATATCAAAGTGCTCTTCTGATCGGGGAAGCTTTCCTTCGTAAGGCGGGGTTAAGTGTTCATAACTTCCCTATCAGTTCATCATCTGAACTTCTTGGTTAGTACTTTATTTTAGCTTAGTGTTGTGATGACACCTTTTATAGGAAAAAAATAACTTATAATTTGTTTCCTTTTCAGCCCATATGGTAGAAAACTCTCGACATTCTTCGAAGGGAAAAATGGTGATGTCGAAATCCTCCAAATCCGTAGAGAACGCCCCTATCGAACAGAGAGCGTCACGAAAAAGGAAGCTGGAGTTGGGTCATGAATTTGAGGAGAATAGAGAGGAATCTCCAGATTCTTCTCGTGAGTCCCCTATTCGTCAGGGCACGGGATCTGGTTATCCTCCTCTTCAGCTTAGAACATCTTTGGGTATTCGAGGACGTCGCACCTGGTCGATGCCTCATCCCACTAATAATCCAGTTGATAGAAAAAGAAGCTACTATGGCCGTTCCGGTAATGACCTTTCTTTACTCGGAGATAAACATCCAAAATCTACTCTGGTCGAAATGATCGAGGATCATTTAGAGGGAAAGAGGGCCGCTGCTTATTCCGAGAAGGATTCTCTTGTTCACGATGATAATGAGAACGCGGTCGATAAGGCAACCCGTGTTCTTTTGTCTGGTGTTTTTACTCGCGATCTGAATAAGCTTCTTCATAAGGATCCCCTGGAGAAATTCCAGCGAGCTTCTCTTTATGCTGAAAAGGTGATATATTTTTCCTTTGATCATACTAACAGATAATTTTAAGGGTCTTCCTTAATTTACTAATCCATCTCTTTCCCTTGCTCTCTTTGTTTTTCCAGACTAAAACTTGCCTTGCGTCATACGCCTATGAAAATGCACTTTGGAAACAACAGTGCGGGTTCCTGGAAGAGAAGTATAAAGCTTTACTTCATAAATCCTCCGGTTCAGAGGTTGGTCCCTCAACATCTTCTCCCGTTCCCGTCGTAGAGACTCGTGCTACCGGGACTGAAGATCAAGAAATGATAAACAGGGTGATGGAGATTTCTCGTGCTCAAGAGCAGGCTAATCAAATGGCCAGAAAGTTAGAGGAATTCCAGTTACAGAGCACGGCTCGAATTAGTGAGCTTGAATCTCAAGTATCAAGCCTTGAAACTTCTTTAGAGGAGTACGAAAAGGATGTCCCACTTAGTGGACTTAGGGATCGATACGGTAGGAATCCTGACGAAAGAGTTGTTCGTGAATTCCTTAATTCTCCTGTTCATACGGCGTTGGTGTATCGGATGGTCTGTCCTCTTCTTGAGAATACTTTTAAGAAGGCGATTCATCAGCTGGTCGCCTTAGAGATGATCGACGACCGTCGAAAGGAGTATTTTAAGGTGGCGCACATTCGGTTGAATCGCTATGGTGAAATTTATTCTTCTTCCGAGCTTCCAGATGTCGTATATCAAGGTCTTCCTTTGGCTCACCTTGTCGAAGAATTTGGAAATCCATTGCCGATTCCTCCTTCTGATGTTAACGAGGAGCTCGATAATACTTTTATCGATCCAGAAGACGAAGAAGAAGAGGAAGACGATATTGGCATGACCGAGGACGTCGGTAGTGATCAGAGAATTCCGGATAGCGAACAGGCTTCTTAAAATAGTGATTTTTTGAAACAATCATTGTAATTATTTACTCGTAGGTATTAATTGTAATTTTACCTTTTCATCTCTTTGTACGCTAAACGTTTCGTATTCTGTCAGTCGTGTCTTTTCACATTCGCCGTAATAATTCAGACAAGTCATTAAATTTGCCGTAATCATTATGTGTGTGTCTTTTCAAATTCTAGCGTTTGCTCCAAGGTTAGTTTTTCTGTTTCGCGCCCTTTCTTTAGGTCTGTCGCGTCCTTTCGTGTAGTATAAATACGAAAGGTAAAAACTTGACTTGTTTTTTTACTGCTATACTCCTCTCTTAATAGAATACTCTTTTTTCCAACCAGTCGATAAACTTTCTCGATATTAATTCGTACTTTTCCATAATCCGATCATGAGTAACCTTTTTGGTAATACTTCGAAGCGACCTTCGCGTGAGGGCGCTCGGGATAATAGACCTAAAAAATCTCGAAGAGAGGGCCCTTCGATGGAGCTTCCTCGTTCGTCCTTGATCAGCAATTCGATGACCGATAATCCCGTCGTCCCTTCCCAACCTTTACCAGGAGTTAGTTCGTCGCTTGTTCAACCAAACTTCCCTTCTTCCACAGAGGTAGGTAATAGGCCTTCACCTGGTCGAATAGCTTTCGGAGATTCATCTAACGTGGAGCAGGTTTACGATATACCTGTTTCTTCAGGTTTTTCTTCTTACGAGAATGGAGGGGATTTTGTTAGTTCCCTTCCTTTTTCTACTTCTACTGCCCCAGTCGCCAGCGGAGGGCGAGCTGGTGATGACCTTTTTGTCAATCCTTCCACAACACAATCAATTTTGCAGGATTGTCCTGATTATCTGTTTAATGATACTACTGTGATGACTACTTCCTTCGAATCGGGAGGACCTTCCGGAGGTTGGACCAGTTCCAGGTCTGGTCGTCGAACCGTTATTTCTGCTTCGGGCAAGGAGACCTCCGTTAGTCCCGACGAGAGAGAATCTCCTCGTCTATTAGATGATCGATGCATCTTTGAGCAAGTTAAGGATATTATGTTGTCAGAGACTCCACGTTCTGATGGTGTCCCTTCTAATAGTGAATTGCCTGGCTCAGTTGAGCCTGATGCTTTGTCTTGGGATCTGGGTTTAAGCACTATTTTGCCTGGTGAGCTGAAGAAGCTTGAGGGTGCCTCCAGCGTACGCCTTGTTCAGTCGCTGGTGAAGATATGTGAACAGGTGGACGAATCTTTTCATTATTTTATTTGTTTTAATTTTTGACTTCCTTCTTACATAAGGATTGTTTTCTTTTTCCAGGCTAAGTACTTTGCACTCCAGCTGGGTGTGCAAAACGATGATTTGTGGAAAAATAGAAGTGCTTATCAACGTCAGTTGGAGTCAGAGAAAGCTAAAGCTGCAGGGCTGACGTTGCAACTTCAGCTTGCCAGAGATGATCTCCAAAGATTGGAGGCTGATAAAGTTGTCCTTGAAAAAGAGAAATATGATTTAGTTCAGGCTGCTGCCCTTGCAGAGGAGTCTCAACGGCGGTCCTATGAGGAAGGATATGACGCCGGTTATCTAAAGCGCCAAGAGGAGTTGATGGCATTTGCTGGCAACTTGACTCCTTGGAGGGCTGTTCCTGGTAGTCGACCTGCTGACCGTTCTTCTCAGTGATCTTTGTTTGACCTGGCAGGCCTTGGACTGTATTTTTTTTTTTTTATTATTTTTTTTGTGGTTGCCCGACTTTTGTGCATTTGTTCGGGCTAAAAAATTTTGTAATGGGAGAAGCTCTAAATTGGAAATCATGACCTTTTGGTAGGCAGATTCTTGCCTTGATCAATTTTCTTCTGTCGATATACTTTGTCGTTGTACATTTTGCCTTTACGCATAAATATAGTCATCATGAAATAATCAGTATGGATTAGCATACTTGTCTGAATTTGATTTTTGCGGAGAAAACTTCAAGATATAGAAAAGGTAGCTTGATCTTGGTCGGTCACTGGTCACTTTTTAAGTAACTGAATTGTATAATGTTTGCTCCTGCAAATCAAATCTTTTATTGATCAACCCAGTATAATCCCTTGGATTATGTCCACCAACGTGTTTTACGTCAAAATGTAGACAATAGATCATTCGTATCGATAATAATTGTTAAGAACTCTCGCTATCTCGGTCGATGTTCGATCCATGCCTTGTAGATTTGTCTTTTTACGATATAAATCTTATATAAGGGGTCTATTGTCCCTTTTGTTGAACTTCACTTTTCTTTTCATTAGACTAAAAGCAAATTTCCTCTTTCAGTATCTTTCAAAACTTCATGTTTCCCAGCATTAATTTTGAACTATATGTTCCTTGGCTAGTGTACCATTATATCACTTTCTTGATATGGGAGGAATTGGAAAATGTAGGGGTTTTAGCCAGATCTACCCTGTTCAGACCTCCTTAAGCAATTCTTTGGTATGTTAGGCAGTGA
>CM064879.1:52989594-53083491 GCA_003313485.2 Penstemon barbatus | reverse complement strand
GAATTATGCAATAAACTAACGCAGCAGTTTGCCAGTCAGAAAAGACAAAAACTCCCGATGAGCTACCTAGGAACCATATACCAACAAGAGGGAGAATCCCTAAGAAATTGGTTGGCGAGATTCAACGTGGAATTACTCAAAATCGATTCTCCGAATATCGATTACATAATTTCTATCCTCTTCGACCTCACTAAAAATAGGCAGTTTGGAAACGCCCTCAGTCGAAAACAACCGAGAACGTTTGCCGACATTATGGCGTCTAAGTATATGACCCAAGAAGAGATGAATTCCTTTAAGGATAAAAACAAAAACAAAGCCACAACTTCAGGCTCCAAACGGCATGACAGGTTTCCTGCCCAAAAATCTTTGGATTACGAGCGATCTTCCAGGAGAGGTAATGTTTTCCAGCGATTGGAATACAACAAAGCCGACCAAGATAGGCAACCAAATTTCTACCAAAGACCAAGAAACCATGAACAACCAATCAGAAGCAGGGTGAATCAGGTAGAACACCCAAGGTTAAATGCTCCAATGGAAGAAATATTGGAAGTACTAGAAAGAAATAACTGGATTCCCGAGGCGAGGAAAATCGCGCAGCCGAGACCAGGGTCTCGAAACTACGATCAATACTGTAAGTACCATAGAGCACATGGACATCGAACGGAGAATTGTTTTCACCTTAAGAGGGAAGTTGAAAAACTAATCGAACAAGGAAAACTTGACGAATACATAGAGCGAGATAATCGTAAAAGGGAAAGAAGTAGAAGCCCTCGGAACGGTAATCAAAGGAGAAGTTCTCATCAAAGGTCACCTGAACGCCGACCTACTCAGGAGTCGAATCATGACCAGATCAATGGAACTATCCATACGATATCCGGGGGTCCCGCGGGTGGAGATAGTCGTAACGCCCGACGAAGAACAGCCCGATCCATAATTGGAAACTCAAAATACCCAAAAGAAATTTGGACCCTGGAAAGCAGGCCATCAAACGATCAGCCGATCAGCTTTAACGAAGGCGAAGCACCTAAAAATATTGTCTGGGACACAAAAGAGGATAACCCCGACTTCCCGATGGTAATCTCGCTAGAAATAGCAAATTACAATGTCAAGAGAATCCTGATCGATAATGGGAGCTCAGCCAATATCATCTCCCGAGAAGTTTTAGCCCAAATGGACTTGGGACAGATAAACTTGCAGAAAGTAGCTACGCCATTAATAGGATTCGGAGGGTCCGAAATCATCCCCAGCGGAACGATAACCTTAAGCGTATCGCTCGGAAAAATACCCCACCGGACAGTGAAGCTAGTAAAATTTCTAGTCGTAGAAACCCCTTTCGCTTATAACGCAATATTGGGACGACCAGCTCTCAATTTATTCCGAGCTGTTGTCTCTACTTATCATCAGAAGATAAAGTTTCCGACCGATAGAGGCATCGGAGAAATAACAAACGACCATTGCATGGCTTGGGACTGCTACAGTACTTCGTTAACTATGAAAGAACACCCAAAATCGATTACTCCGAGTAAAAGAAAGATCGAAGAAGATCTCAACAGGAATAAAATTGAAATCCCGAGTACCGATCGAGTGGATAAAAAGGGAAAGGAACCGCTAGATTTATCATTGAAACCTCCAGAACATAAGGATATAATTCTTGTACAAGGGGACTCGTCTAAAACAACGAGAATAGGTACAGAACTGAGCAAAGAAGGGGAAATAATGCTGATCGACTTCCTCAGAAACAATGCCGACGTCTTCGCTTGGAGCGCAAATGACATTGAAGGAATCGATCCTCGAATAATCAAGCATTCCCTAAAAATAGATCCTTTGGCGAAACCCGCCAGACAGAAGAAGAGAAATCATGGACCGGTAAAAGATAAGATTATTAAAGCCGAGGTAGAAAGACTGCTTGAAGCGAAACAAATCCGAGAAATACACTTCTCAGAATGGCTGTGCAATGTTGTCCTAGTAGCAAAAGGGGAAAAAAGGGACAACAAATGGAGAATGTGTAATGATTTTACTGATCTTAACAAGTTATGCCCGCGCGACCCATATCCCCTCCCGAGGATCGACCTATTGGTCGATTCGACCGCTGGCTTCGCTATATTTAGCATGATGGACGCCTTTCAAGGGTTTTATCAAATATACATGGATGAGCGGGACCAAGAAAAGACTGCATTCGTAACCGAGCAGGGAGTATATTGCTTCATAGTAATGCCATTCGGCTTAAGAAATGCCGGAGCCACTTACCAAAGGTTAGTAAACCTAATGTTCAAAGAATTAATCGGAGAACTGATGGAAGTCTACGTGGACGACATGCTGGTCAAAAGTATGAACGAAGCGGATCACGTAAAACATCTCGATCGATGCTTTCAGATCTTAAGAAAATATCGTATGAAGTTAAATCCCGCAAAATGCACCTTTGGTGTCAAATCAGGAAAATTCTTGGGATATTTAGTTCACCAACGCGGAATAGAAGCCAACCCAGAAAAAATCCGAGCCATAACTGAAATGAAACCTCCCAAAACCATCTCCCAAGTACAAAGCTTAGTTGGGAAGATCGTAGCATTAAACAGATTCATATCAAAGTCAGCAGACAAAAGCCTCCCTTTTTTCCAAACTCTCCGAAAGGCAAAGAACTTTGTTTGGACCGGAGAATGCGATCAGGCCTTCGAGCAACTCAAAGAATATTTGACAACACCTCCGATGTTGGCAAAACCAACGGAAGGGGAACCATTGTATATGTACATCTCCATCTCCGACGTAGCAATTAGTTCAGTACTAATTAAAGTCGAAGACTCAGAACATAAGCCCGTCTATTATCTAAGCAAATTATTGCAGGGAGCTGAGAAGAATTATTTGGAAATTGAGAAATTCACGCTGGCCTTAGTGGTGGCTGCACGGAAACTTCGACCTTACTTTTTAACCTATAGAATAGTGGTTTTGACAAATCAACCGCTAAGACAAGTCTTAGCAAAACCAGAAGCCTCAGGAAGACTAATTAAATGGGCGATCGAACTAGGCCAGTTCGAAATTGATTACAAACCAAGAATCGCAATAAAAGCCCAAGTATTGGCTGATTTTATATTAGAAACACCGACACAGACAACTGAATCGTCGAGTTGCCTCAACGACGATGTCTTAATCGTAGAAAAACAAACTTGGTTAATGCATGTCGACGGTGCTTCATGCCGAGAAGGAGGAGGCGCCGGAATCAACTTCACCGGACCAAATAAAGAAGATTTGAATTACGCAATAACAATGGACTTCGTCGTAACAAACAATGAAGCAGAATATGAAGCGTTGATTGCGGGAATGGAGATGGCGATCAAAGCCAACATAAAAAGTCTTAAAGTACTAACTGATTCAGAATTAGTGCAAAGACAAATTGAAGGTCTATACGAGGCTAAAGAATTCAATATGGTCAAATACCTCGCCAAAGTGAAAACACTAGCTGAGAAATTTGAAAGCTTCAGTATCCAGAACATCCCACGTTCGGAAAATAAATGGGCCGATCAGCTATCGAGATTCACAGGATCCCATGACGGAAAGACCGAACGGGTGATCAACTGGTTGATCTCTAATACACCGGCGATCGACATCGATGAAACACCAGTAGTCGATATAATGGAAATCGAAGAAGCCGAAGAAAATTGGATGACACCGATGATAGAATATCTACGGGAAGGAAAATTTCCACCTGACCAAAATGAAGCTCGGAAAATAAGATATCGAGCTCCTAAGTATACACTTGTAGAAGGAAAACTCTACCGAAGATCAGTATCAGGAATTCTTCTAAAATGCGTCCCTGAATCACAAACCATCGATATACTTCGAGAAATTCATGAAGGGGATGCAGGAAACCACAGCGGATCAAGGGCATTGGCATTAAAATGTCTCAGGACGGGTTACTATTGGCCAACCATCAATAAAGATGCCGCTCAATACGTCCAAGAATGTCATCACTGCCAGATCCATGCTAACATATGTCATCGACCAGCAGAAAACATGCACCCTATTCCAGTATGTTGGCCATTCGACCAATGGGGAATGGACATTGTGGGACCATTTCCAGCAGCTAGATCTAAGAAATCCTATGTCCTGGTCGCTGTAGAATACTTCAGCAAATGGATAGAATGCGTCGCCCTCACACGAATAACCCAATTCCAAGTTATCAACTTCTTATGGAAATTCATAGTTTGTCGATTCGGCATCCCAAGGATCCTTATCTCCGATAATGGAACTCAATTCGCGGGAAAACAGATAATAGATTGGTGTACAAAACTTGGAATTCAACAAAATTTTACCTCAGTAGGGCATCTTCGAGCAAATGGACAAACTGAAGTAGCAAACCGAGAGATAATAAAATCATTGGAAAAAAGATTAGGAGCTGCCTAAGGAAAATGGCTTGACGAACTCCCAGGATTATTATGGGCTAATCGGACAACAGTAAGGAGCTCAACCGGGGAAACCCCATTTAGCTTGGTATATGGGTCGGAAGCGGTTATCCCTGTTGAAACCCTAATCCCAACGCCAAGAATAGAGATGTTCGATGATCAAGAAAATGAAAAGTTGAGAGAAAATGACATTGATTTAACAGAAGCTTTAAGAGATAAAGCTGCTGTACGCCTACAAGCCACTAAAGCTAATATGGAGAAAGCATACAATCAAAAAGTACGCGTCCGAACCTTCAAAGAAGGAGACTTGGTCTTGAAAAAAGTAGAAGTATCCAAGCATGTGGGAAAGTTACAACAAAATTGGGATGGACCTTACATCGTCATTGGTGTAGGGAAGAAAGGTTCGTACAAAATTGCACACTTGGATGGAACAGCCTTACCAAGAACCTGGAATGCAGTCAACCTTAGGAAATACTATGGTAAATAAATTTTAGCAGATTATACTGCGTTGTTTTATTTTTACTTTATCAAGTTTCAATCCTTGTAACAAAGGCCTTAGCCTACAGTTCAATTATTAAGGATTTTTTTTTTAGCATTTTCTATATATCGATTATATCGGTTGACATTCATTGGAATCGCACAATCATATTGATGGAAGTTAGAACGAAACGAGTCGAGTATACGTTGATCCGCTCAATAAAAACTCCTCGCCCAATCTCATCGATCTAAAGACTTTTTGGTTAAAAACCTAAGTCTAAATTAAAAACGAGTCGAGTAAACATTGATCCGCTCAATATAAACTCCTCGATATATCAAAAAGACTTTCGGGCACTGAAGACCTAAGTCTAAATTAAAAACGAGTCGAGTAAACATTGATCCGCTCAATAAAAACTCCTCGATATATCAAAAGACTTTCGGGCACTGAAGACCTAAGTCTAAATTAAAAACGAGTCGAGTAAACATTGATCCGCTCAATAAAAACTCCTCGATATATCAAAAGACTTTTGGGTTAAAACCTAAGTCTAAATCAAAAACGAGTCGAGTAAACATTGATCCGCTCAATAAAAACTCCTCGATATATTAAAAGACTTTTGGGTTAAAAACCTAAGTCTAAAATTAAAAACGAGTCGAGTAAACATTGATCCGCTCAATAAAAACTCCTCGATATATCAAAAGACTTTTGGGTTAAAAACCTAAATCTAAATTAAAAACGAGTCGAGTAAACATTGATCCGCTCAATAAAAACTCCTCGATATATCAAAAGACTTTTGGGTTAAAAACCTAAGTCTAAATCAAAAACGAGTCGAGTATACATTGATCCGCTCAATAAACACTCCTCGTTAAATATCCAACGATCAAAAGACCTTTGGGTTAAAAAACCTTAGTCTAAATTAAAAACGAGTCGAGTAAACATTGATCCGCTCAATAAAAACTCCTCGATATACCAAAAAAAACTTTTTGGTTAAAAACCTAAGTCTAAATCAAAAGAGTTGAGTATACATTGATCCGCTCAATAAACACTCCTCAATCTAAGTCTAAACAAACGAGTTGAGTACAAATTGATCCGCTCGATAAAAACTCCTCGATAAATCTATAGCGATCAAAAAGATTTTAGGTGATAGAAACCTAATTCTAAATTATGACAAGTTGAGTAAACATTGATCCGCTCAATAAAAACTCCTTGATCTGTTCCTAACGATCTAAATGATTTGCTAATACTCTTGAAATTTTGAAGATAGACTAAGTATAAAACCATCTGCTCGGAAAATGCTACTCATAAATAAATTATGACAGAATTAACGACAAGGAAGATGCGAAGGATAATAGTAATATTTTATTCATCAAATCAGTTACATACAAAAATCCTACGTTACAAAGATCTACATGCTACTTAAAGATCGTTACAATGATTTAAATGAGATGATCCTCTAAGATCGGCGATCTTCACGACAATGTCCACGGAAACACCAATCTCCTCCCTAGTACCTCGTCGATTATACTGAACCACCTAAGAAGCATGCTGCTCAGGATGGTCGACTTCTTTGGTTCGACGGCCAGGCTCTGAAGATCAAATGTTCTTCCAGAGGAAATGAACATTACTAGCCAGATAACCGGCAATACTCATTCGCCCACAACGAGATACTGCTTGTACAATGGGGTAGACTTTTACTCTGAAGCAGCATCTCTTCCGAGGAATCGTAAAGAATAAAACTTACCAGCCCACCCCGGTAATTTGTCACTCCGGAGGTAACATCGAAGGGCAGGGGTGAGTGGCAAGTAGGAACCCTCCATGTGCAAATAGAAACCCATGGACCTCAAAATTGTGAAAACAACATTTGAGGCCTCATGGGACCCGTCAATACAAGGTAGGGCTGACATGGGACCCGTCAATACAAGACTGGGAACGACTTCACTATTTTGTACAAACAAATCATAATAATGTGATTTTTTGAAGACAATGGGATCAGAGGGCAGAATAAAATCTAAGGAATCTGAGATCTCCATCCTTTTTGGGAAATTTGCAAATGAAGAATATAAACCACCCCCCTATTTATAGGGGCAGATCTAAGCAATCCAACGGCGGAAAAAGTGATTTGATCAATGGACATGGATACGACCCTTTGACTCCCCGTAATAAATGCAAATAAGTTGGAACGGCACTATCTAATCGCCTCAACTGGTCGGCAACAAAAGAGGTCGGGGGTCGAAGCGATCACCCAAATGACACAAGCAAACCTAAAAGAACTCCGGATCGGACATACGGGAACGATCAAACTTCATGGTCGATAGCTTAAAAACCTAGAATCCACAAACAAAGTCATACAAGCTTTAAAATCACAGCGAAAATAACAGTTGCTCGATAAAAGACCAAACCCTTCACCATACGAGGGACGTCACTGCCTCATACATCATATGGATGACCATTGACTAAGCCATACAAGAACTCCTCTGGAGTCCAAGATATTTGACATGGAAATCAGGAGAATAGTCCTCCTTATTCAAAACGGCAAAGACGTCACTGCCTAACATACCAAAGAATTGCTTAAGAAGGTCTGAACAGGGTAGATCTGGCTAAAACACCTACATTTTCCAATTCCTCCCATATCAAGAAAGTGATATAATGGTACACTAGCCAAGGAACATATTGTTCAACATTAATGCTGGGAAACATAAGGGTTTGGAAGAGATTGAAAGGGATATTTTTCTTTAGGTTGACGTAAAGAAAAACGAAGTTCAACAAAGTGACAATGGCCTCTTTATATAAGATTTAGGTCACAAAAAGACAAAAGTACAAGGCTTAGATTGAGCATCGACCAAGATGAGGGGCATTATCGATATGAATAACCTAATGTCTAAATTATGACGTAAAACATGCTAGTGCGTGTAAACCAAAGGAATATACTGGATTTGATCAACAAAAGACTTGACTTGCAGAAGCAAACATTATATATATGCACAAAGGAAGAACGAGAATAACAAAGTATGTCTACTGATGAAGATTGATCAAGGCAAGAATCTGCCTACAAAAGGTAATGATTTCCAATTTAGAGCTTCTCCCATTACAAAAATTTCAGCCCAAATAAATGCACAAAAGCCGGGCAACCAAAAAAAAAAAAAAAAAAAGGAGACAGTCCAAGGCCTGCCAGGTCGAGCAAAGGTCACTGAGATGAACGATCAGCAGGCCGACTACCAGAAACAGCCTTCCGAGGAGTCATATTGCCAGCAAAAGCCATCAACTCTTCTTGACGCTTTAGATAACCAGCGTCATATCCTTCCTCATAGGACCGCCGTTGAGACTCCTCCGCTAAGGCAGCAGCCTGAACCAAGTCACTTTTCTCTTTCTCCCAAACGGACTTTTCCTCCTGCAATTTTTTCAACTCATCATTGGCAAGCTGCAGTTCGAGAGACTGCCCAGCAACCTTCGCCAACTCCGATTCCAAACGACGTTGATAAGCACCTTTACTTCTCCACAGTTCATCGTTTTGAACACCCAGCTGGAGTGCAAAGTACTTACCCTGGAAAAAAGAAAACAATCCTTACGTAAGAAGGAAGTCAAAACTTAAAACAAATGAAAAAATGGAAAGACTCGCCCACCTGTTCACATATCTTCACCAGCGATTGAACAAGGCGTACGTTGGAGGCATCCTCAAGCTTTTTCAGCTCACCAGGTAAAATAGTGCTTAAACCCAGATCCCATGACAAAGTATCAGGCTCAACTGAGCCAGGCAACTCGCTATTGGAAGGGACACCATCAGAACGAGGAGTCTCTGACAACATAATATCCTTGACTTGCTCAAAGATACATCGATCATCTAGCAGACGAGGAGATCCCCTCTCGTCGGGGCTAACAGAGGTCTCCTTGCCTGAAGCAGAAATAACGGTCCGACGACCAGACCTTGACCCAAACCGACCCTCAGAAGGTCCTCCAGATTCAAAAGAAGTAGCCGTTATTGTGGTATCATGGAACAAATATTCAGGACAATCTTGCAAAATAGATTGTGTTGCGGAAGGATTGACAAAAAGGTCATCACCAGCTCGCCCTCCGCTGGCGACCGGGGCAGTAGAAGTAGAAAAAGGAAGGGAACTAACAAAATCCCCTCCATACTCATAAGAAGAAAAACCTGATGAAACAGGTATATTGTAAACCTGCTCCACGTTAGAAGAATCTCCGAAAGCTATCCGACCAGGGGAAGGCATGCTCCCTATTTGAGTGGAAGAAGAAAAGACTGGTTCTGAAAACGACGAGTTTACTACAGAAAGAGGTTCGGAGGCAATAACGCGAGTATCAATCTCCGACCTAATTATTGGGGATGAACGAGGAGGCTCAATCGACGGCCCATCTCTTCGATGTTTTTTGGGCCTATTATCTCTAGCGCCCTCACGAGAAGGTCGCTTCGAAGTATTACCAAAAAGGTTACTCATGATCGGATTATGGAAAAATACAAATTAATATCGAGAAGGTTTATCGACTAGCCAAAGAAAGAGTATTATGTTAAGAGAGGAGTATAGCAGTAAAAAATAAGTCAAGTTTTTACCTTTCATATTTATACTACACGAAAAGACGCGACAGACCCAAAGAAAGGGCGCGAAACAGAAGAACTGACCTTGGAGCAAACGCTAGAATTTGAAAAGACACACGCATAATGATTACGGCGAATTTAATGACTTGTCTGAATTATTACGGCGAATGTGAAAAGACCCGACTGACAGAATACGAAACGTTTAAGGTACAAAGAGAAAAAAGGGTAAAATTACAGTTGAAACCTACGACTAAATAAATACAATGATTATTTCAAAAAATCACTATCTTAAGAAGCCTTCTCGCTATCCGGAATTCTCTGATCACTACCGACGTCCTCAGTCATACCAATATCCTCTTCCTCTTCTTCTTCGACTTCGGGATCAATAAAAGTATTATCGAGCTCCTCGTTAACATCAGAAGGAGGAATCGGCAATGGATTTCCAAATTCTTCGACAAGGTGAGCCAAAGGAAAACCTTGATATACAACATCTGGAACCTCGGAAGAAGAATAAACTTCACCATAGCGATTCAATCGAATGTGAGCAGCCTTAAAATACTCCTTTCGACGGTCGTCGATCATCTCTAAGGCGACCAGCTGATGAATCGCCTTCTTAAAAGTATTTTCAAGAAGAGGACCGACCATCCGATAAACCAACGCCGTATGAACAGGAGAATTAAGGAATTCACGAACGACTCTTTCGTCAGGATTCCTACCGTATCGATCCCTAAGTCCACTAAGTGGAACATCCTTTTCGTACTCCTCTAAAGAAGTTTCAAGGATTGACACTTGAGATTCGAGCTCACTAATTCGAGCCGTGCTCTGTAACTGGAATTCCTCTAATTTTCTAGCCATTTGGTTGGCCTGCTCTTGAGCACGAGAAACCTCCATCACCCTGTTCATCATTTCTTGATCTTCAGTCCCGGTAGCAGGAGTCTCTATGACGGGAACGGAAGAAGATGTTGAGGGACCAACCTCTGAACCGGAGGATTTACGAAGTAAAGTTTTATTCTTCTCCTCCAGGAACTCGCACTGTTGTTTCCAAAGTGCATTTTCATAGGCGTATGACGCAAGACACGTTTTAGTCTGAACGAACAAAGAGAGCAAGAAAAAGAGATGGATTAGTAAATTAAGGAAGACCCTTAAAATTATCTGTTAGCATAATCAAAGGAAAAAGATATCACCTTTTCTGCATAAAGAGAAGCTCGCTGGAATTTCTCCAGAGGATCCTTATGAAGAAGCTTATTCAGATCGCGAGTAAAAACACCAGACAAAAGAACACGGGTTGCCTTATCGATCGCATTCTCATTATCGTCATGGATAAGAGAGTCCTTCTCGGAATAACCAGCGGCCCTCTTTCCCTCTAAATGATCCTCGATCATTTCGACAAGGGTAGGTTTCGGATGTTTATCTCCAACTAAAGAAAGATCATGGCCAGAGCGTCCGTAATAACTCCTCTTTCTATCAACTGGATTATTAGTAGGATGAGGCATCGACCAGGTGCGACATCCTCGAACACCCAAAGATGTTCTAAGATGAAGAGGAGGATAACCAGATCCCGTGCCCTGACGAATAGGGGGCTCATGTGGAGATTCTGGAGATTCCTCTCTGTCCTCCTCGGATTCATGACCTAACTCCAACTTCCTTTTTCGTGACGCTCTCTGCTCAATAGGGGCGTTCTCTACGGATTTGGAAGATTTCGACAGCACCATCTTTCCCTTCAAAGAGTGTCGAGAGTTTTCTACCATATCAGCTGAAAAAGAAATAGATTATAAGTTATTTACCTTCCCTATAAACGGTATCATCACAACGCCAGGCTAAAATAAAGTACTAACCAAGAAGTTCAGATGATGAATTGATGGGAAAGTCGTGAACACTTAACCCCGCCTTACGAAGGAAAGCTTCCCCGATCAAAAGAGCACTTTGATATTTGTTTGCACGCATTTCGGAGATATCAGCGATAAACTTAGCATCGTCGGGAACTAATTCGCCTGTCGCTAAGCGACCTCCAGGAATCCAACTAGAACCATGATCCCATGAAAAAGGCACGCTCGAACCATCCGCCAAGCAAAGATTAGACGGAGGACGAACGAAGAAAAAATGAGATTTCCATGAAGGATTACTAGAAACAGGGGCGTCAAAGATTGCTCGACTAGGCCGCTGACTAGCGAAGAAGTATCCACGATTTGAAGAACTAGAAATATTGAAGCGGAAAAGTTGCGTAAAATTACGAAAAGAAGGTTTAAACCCCTCTGCGATCATCAAAACAGAAAAGCAAACTACAAAAGCAACGGAATTTGGAACCAGCTGTGTCAGGCACACAGTGAAAGTTTTCAAAACTTCAAGAAAAAGGGGACACAAGGGAAGACGCAGTCCGCTATTAAAGTGGGCCGAATAAAAAGCTCGACATCCCTCCGGTGGAGATGTGACCCTATCAGTAGGGGAAGGAAGAATTATCTCGGAACCTTCCGGGAAATACTTGGTATAATTATTCACAAACTCCGGAAATGTTTCCACTGTATAAGCACAAGCAACGTCCTCAATTGGTTCAGAAATCTGAGGAACAGTACCTTTGCCCTTTTTGGCTCGGGCAGCCACATCCGCGTCAGTAAGGATTCGTACCTTGAAGGTATCCTCTACAGGGACGACGAAGTCGGTTACACTAGATTGTTCGCCCAAAAGACTAGAATGCAACTCCTCCTCATTATCGGGGGCGACAATCTCTCTAGAAGAAGATCTTCTTGCAGAAGCCATGTATTCTAGTTCTCGGAAAATGAAGGTCGATAAAAGGAAAAATTTAGCGTGATGAACGACCAAGCAGGAAATAACTACGAATTATAAGGAAGTATAAAGGAAGAATGGCGAACTTAAGAGTCACCTATTTATAATGAAATAAGAAAAGACGTTTCGAACTCATCGCAGCTAATCATATTCCCGCCAAAAACGGTAGGATATAAAGAGCTTCCTGAATAGACGCGTGGCGATTCATAATCAACAAAGAAAACGACTATCTATGATATGTGGCACTCTTTTCCTTACTTAAGATTTTTTCCCACAGGGTTTTTTCTTAAGAAAGGTTTTTAACGAAGCTCCATTCATGGAAAACAAACGGTCGTGAAAATTTATCTACTTCTACGAGCTTCTATTATCTATACGCTCGAAGAAGTGAGGGAGTACTGATGGGGGCTATTTCGCACCCTACATACTGTACTATCGACTAAAGACATTGAGATCTGTTCGACCAAATCAGGCTGTTCAAGATCATCTCATCGACCAGGCCGAATACAGCTCTCTTCGATTAGAAGACAATATTCCGGACCCAAGATGGACATTTGGGCCGAGTCCTATTAGGACTATGTTTCCTTGTAACGCTAGGTTTAACATTGTATAAATACCTAGTTAATCTTTGTATTAAACAACTACGAAATCCCTCTACTACAAGAATACATGATTATACACTGCTTATTGCATCACAACTGAATAAGATTCAATATTATTCATAGCATTTGATCTCCATATCGGTGTGTTCTTAGCTTTGTTTGTGGTTTTACTTCTTGTTCTTGAATATTGCTTTTCTTTGTAATCGATCCATCCGGAATAAAGTAACAGAGCCCTACTAAATATATATACAAATATCGTAAACCCCCCCGATATTACAAATTCACTGATATTCAATTAACCAGACGAAATCCGGTTAAATCAATATTGTATCTTTGATAAGGAATAGCTTTTCAAGATATGATACATATCTATTAGAAGAAGGAGTCTTCTAATAGAGATATATATTTTATATATATGTATATCACAATCTCTAATTGAATGACTAATGCCTAACCCTAACACAAGAAAAAGAGGCCGAAAATTCCCAGCAAAAATAGCCCCATCCCTGATCGACCGAACCCTGCAAAAATTGCCCCCTTTCTTCTTGCTTCTTCTCCATCTAGATCTGGATCTAGATACAGTTTCTTTTGGGGACAATTCTTTAATCCTAGTTCTAAGCCTGAGGTTTAAAGGAGTTGCTTAATCCATCTGGTGTGGACTATCTCTAGAGGCACAACATTTGGGGTGCTCTAGTGAACAATTAGAAGACCGGAGAAAACCACGACCTTGCCTGTGGTGAGGTAATTTTCAGAATTACCTATCCTTTTGTTATTATTGAATTATGATTAAATCCCTTTTCGTATGAGTTAGATATACTTTTCCTGGCTCAGGTTTTATGTGTGTATGAAAAATTTTAAATCCTGCACACTATTGTAAATAGGAATAACTTCATCCCCGATATGCGACTACCGCTTCCATGGTGAGTTATTTCCTATGTGGGGTATTCAGTGCGCTTGCCATCCCATCAAGCCACCCACTCGTGTGTATCGACTATCCCAGTCATACTCGTGGATCCCAGCATCCTCCAGTACATCGGAGTACACACACTCGTGAGGGTCTAACCGAATCCATTGATGTCCCATCTCAAATGAATTCTACGACCCTTAAATTAGTTTTAGATCACGGCCTTGGAGATCAGTCCATGGGTTGTCCCATAGCCCTTTGTTCTAAAGACTTCCATCCTTATGTTAGATAATTATTCATAAGATGAAGATGACCATATAAAGAAATGCATTTATTAATCAAATTGAATAGTTCTTTTAATTATTACTAATTAAATGCAGCCAAATCTGTTGGCTTGCAAGACACTATTCCATCACCTAAACCATTTGCTACCGCTCCAGTTAATGAGTCAAGAGCTCAGACAAGAAAGTGTTGGGATTCGGTAAGATAAACAGCCCTACAGGCAGCGGAATTTAAAACTTTTAGGGCCTCTTACGGAATCTTGCCAGGATACTAAACTGGATGTATATATATGAATAATTAAAACGACATTAATAACTAGATCCAAGTTATACCTGTCTCATTGCAAAGCCCTGTTGTCAATGAAAAAGTCGTCTTTCTCCCTTCGGTTGGGTCGATCCTAAACCCTGTTGTAGCGCCCCACGTGTTGAACCTCTACGAGTTGATACAACACAATATCACGAAAATAAATATATCCTAATCGGCTAGAACATAGTGTATATTTAGATCTAGGGTTAGAGAACGACTTAGGAGCTAAAATCGAAAACAAAAAATTCTTCCAAAGAAGAATAGGGTTCGACCGATTTTATGAGGAGAGAGGGAGAGGGTATTTTTCTTGACTTGGTATTTTGGCTCTTAAGTTGTGTATATGAGATATGACATGAAGTCTCCTATTTAAAGGAATCTCATTAACCTAATCCTAGGATTAGGACTCCAAGTCTCCTACATGGGCCATGGCTCTTTTAATTAGAAGACTAAGTCTTCTAATTAATTCATGGCCCACTCCTTAATTAATTTACTTAGACTTTATTTAATTTCTCAATTAAATGGCCCAATTAATTAATTACTTTCCCAATCAATTAAATTAGACTCTAAGTCTATTTAATTAAATCTTCCTCTAATTTATTAAATGCAACTTAATTAATTATCTTACAAATTAAATTTCAATTTAATTTATAATCTTGATCCAATTCCAATCGGATCACTTTCGCTCCAATTGGGTCGACCTAGTTGACCAAGTCGACCCAGTCAACTAACTCGACCCAGTTGACCAAATCGACCCAGTCGATTCGGTCGACCCAGTTGCTCTTCTTTTCCTCGCTTTCGCTTCATGTGTATTGTGTATGCCCCCGTAGGTTCACCATATAATTGGTCGTGGGTTATAATTAAATATTTATTTAATTATTCAAGCATTAAATACTCTAAATCAGTCGAACACTCTGTCGATTAATCATTCCAAAATTAGCACCCCTGCCAATTTGGGAATTCTCCCACACTCCACGGTCGATGTCTGGCCACAAGCCCATGGAGCCCAATCATTGGTGAATTAATTCAGTGAACATTTTAATAATTTACAATTTCCATATACGACATAACCTCTCCATCGATCAATCTCCCAGTCGAGACTTAAGGGTATGGACTTTTCATCGGTTTCATTTTCTTCTGTCTTGACCTTATGTATTCTGGTCTCAAAATAATTCTCTTTGACTTAATCTTTATGAGCTACTTTCATAAAGTCGTCAGATACCTTGGCCAAGGATTTTTACCATAATTAATTTTTCACAGAAATCCATAGGAGAAATTTCCAACCTATCAAGTCGGGTCAATGGATCCTTTGTTGATGATATGAACCTGCATACGAGTCCCTCTATACCTAACATGAGTCCAGAGACTTTCTGGTAATCTCCAGTCGGTCGGGACTCACATCTAAGTATAGACGTTCTCGTACCAGATAAACCCTATCACCTCAAGTATTTAGGGATCGTTCCTCGTATACTATCATAAATTGGAATAACTTCAACCTCGATATGCGACTACCGCTTCCATGGTGAGTTATTTCCTAATTGGGGTATTCAGTGCACTTGCCATCCCAGCAAGTCACCCACTTATGTGTATCGACTATCCCAGTCACGCTCGTGGACCCCAGCGTTCTCCAGTTCATCGGAGTATACAAAATAGTGAGAGTCTAACCGAATCCAACGATGTCCAATCTCGATTGAATTCTACGACTCTTGAATATGTTCTAGATCACGGCCTTGGAGATCAGTCCACGGGTTGTCACATAGCCCTGTGATCTAAGGATTTCTATCTTTATGCGTAGATAATTATTACATAAGATAAAGTTGACCATATAATAAAGTGCATTTATTAATCGAAATTAAATTGTTCCTTCATTTATTACATTAAATGCCAGCCATACAGTTGGCTTGCCGAACACTATTTCTATCAATCTCCCACTTGTCCTAAAGCCAATCTTTTATGTTCTTGAGTCCCATCTTTAGCAGATGTTTCTCGAATGCCTTTTGAGGCAGTGGCTTTGTTAGCGGGTCCGCAGTATTATCTTCGGAGTCGACACATTCCATCTTAATGTCTCATCTACCAATGATATCTCTTATCATATGGTATCGTCTGAGTACGTGCTTGGATTTCTGATGAGATCTCGGCTCCTTTGCTTGCGCTATTGCTCCATTATTATCGCAGAAGATAGAAATGGGCTCAGCAATGCTAGGTATCACATCTAATTCATGGATGAAGTTTTTGATCCAAACACCTTCCTTTGCTGCTTCACATGCGGCAATGTATTCTGCTTCGGTGGTTGAGTCTGCGGTAGTGTCTTGCTTAGAGCTCTTCCAGCTTACCGCATGACCATTGAGGCAGAACACGTAGCCAGATATTGACTGGAAGTCGTCTACATCACATCGGAAGCTCGAATCTGTAAAGCCTTCCAATTTCAATTCTCCTCCACCATATAACAAGAACAATTCCTTAGTCCTTCTCATGTACTTTAGAATTGCCTTTACGACTATCCAGTGTTGCTCACCTGGATCAGACTGATAGCGACTTGTAATGCTTAAAGCGTATGCTACGTCTGGTTTAGTACATAACATACCATACATTATGCTTCCTATAGCGGATGCATATGGTACTTGAGACATATTGCTTCTCTCTTTAGGCGTTTTTGGGGCCATAGACTTAGAGAGTGCAATTCATGTCTCATCGGAAGCAATCCTCTCTTGGATTCTTCCATACGGAATCTCTTCAGTATTTTATCTATGTACTGTGATTGGGAGAGGCCCAGCAGTTCTTTTGATCTATCTCGGTATATCCTTATACCTAGTACAAAGGATGCTTCTCCCAAATCCATCATTGAGAATTGTGTAGATGACCATGCTTTCGTTTCGGACAACACCTTTACATTGTTTCCAATGAGAAGAATGTCATCAACGTAAAGCACCAAAAATTCAACTGTACTCCCACTGATCTTCTTGTACACACAAGGTTCGAACACATTTTTTATGAATCCAAAAGTTTGGATTGTTTCATCGAAGCGGATGTTCCAACTTCGAGAAGCTTGCTTCAGTCCATAAATGGACCTCTGGAGTTTGCACACCTTGTGTTCATCTCCTTTGGATGTGTATCATTTTGGTTGCTCCATGTAGATCTCTTATCAATGTCTCCATTGAGGATGGCAGTCTTCACATCCATCTGCCATATCTAGTAGTTATACCATGTAGCTATGGACAGCAAGATTCGAATGGATTCAGGCATTGCGACGGGCGAGAAGGTCTCCTCAAAGTCGATGCCTGGCCTTTGAGTGTATCCTTTTGCCACTAGTTGCGCCTTGTAGGTTATTACCTCTCCGTTCACTCCAAGCTTTCGCTTATAGATCAACTTGCAACCCACGGGAGTCACTCCCACTGGTGGATCCACCAAGGCCCAGACCTTGTTTTAGTGCATGGAGTCCAATTCGGATTCCATGGCTTCGCGCCACTTTCCCTAATTTATGTCTAACATATCTTCTTCGTAAGTCTTTGGGTCGGTTAGAGACAGTCCAGTCTCGTGCAGCAGACCGTAGTACCTTTCGGGTTCTCTACGTTGTCTTTCTGACCTTTGAAGTATCGGTGTACTTTCTAGTGCTCTTTCATGCTCTTTTTCTCCCACTCTGTGGTGATGGGTCGGCTTGATCGACCTCTTCGGTCTTTTCAGCTTCAGTGACCTCATCCAGTTCTACGTTGTGTTCCTTCTTGTCCAACAAGAAATCCTTCTCCAAGAAGTGCGTCTTCCTTGAGACAAACGTAGTTTGTCTTGTAGGATCGTAGAACTTGTATCCTATTGAATTTTCCGGATACCCCACGAATTTCCACAAAGTGGATTTAGTTTCCAATTTATCTCCCACTAGCTTTTTAACGTAAGCGGGAGATCCCCATATGAGCATGAATGCGTATGAGGGTGCCTTGCCAAACCATAATTCATCTGGTGTCTTTTCTACGTATTTAGAAGGCACCATATTCAGTATCTTCGTTGCCGTGAGGAGGGCATGTCCCCAAAATGAAAGAGCAAGGTCAGTGGCACTCATCATGGATCGAACCATGTCCATCAAGGTTCGATTCCTTCTCTCTGCTACTCCATTTAATTGGGGTATTGCAGGAGGAGTGCACTGCGATAGTATTCCATGCTCTACAAAATAATTTAGAAATTCGTTACTAAGAAATTCTCCACCTCGGTCAGAACGAAGAGACTTTATCGTATGAACAAGCTGATTCTCTACTTTCATCTTGAATTCTTTGAATCGCTCAAATGCTTCAGACTTGTGTTTCAACAGGAACACATATCCATAACGACTATAGTCGTCAGTGAAAGTGATGAAGTAATCATAGCCACCTCGGGCACTTTTTCTTAGTGGTCCACATACGTCAGGATGTATTAAGTCCAATGTTTGTTTGGCTCACTAACTTTTGAATCCTTGACTTGGATATATGTCCAAGTCAAGCGTGCCACAATTGGACAGATATTTCATTATCTTGTTTTCTTTTATTTTGTTGTACGTGCATAACTAACTTAGGTGGTTCAATGGTATATAGTTCATCTTTTAATGTACCAGTGAAAAACAAATTATCATTCATGAATTACAAAAAGGAACCTTTATTAATTGCAAAATTAAAACCTTCATTATCCAAAACAGAAATAGAAATAATGTTTTTCACCAAACCAGGTACATAAAGAACGTTCCTAAGGACTAATTTATTACCACCTAAATCTAACTCCACTTTGCCTATGGCCTCGGCAGCAGCTCTAGCTCCATATCTCAGGATCCAATCCCCTGGCCTAAGTGGCCTTGTTGCTCCAATCACCTGTAAATCATTACAAAGATGAGAACCACAAGCAGTGTCCAACACCCAAGATGCACAGTTAATTGACAAGTTAACTTCAACAAGGAATATACCTTTCGAACTCTCCAAGCACTCTTTGCAGTTCCTCTTCTAGTGTCCAGGTTTCTTGCAGTAGAAACATTTTTGCTCACCAGCAGAAGCTTTACGCTTCTTTCCCTTCCCTACGGGCCCAGATGGTCCTTTGCCATTGCTCGAAGGAGCATTTCCCTTGCCCTTCCCTTTCTTCGTCCTTTTGGACTTAGATTGGGTGGAAGTTGCAACCATCACTGGCTTCTCTCTTTTCATGGAAGCCTCTGCAGTGGCGAGCATATTAGCCAACTCGTGAAGTTCAGCATCCATCTTGTGCATGTTGTAGTTCACTACAAATTGCTCGAACGATCTCGGCAACGATTGGAGGATTATATCCTGGCAGTAGGTCTTGTCCATCTTTACGTCAAGTTGACCAAGCTTTTCAATAAGCCCAATCATCATGATGCAGTGAGAACGAACATCAGTACCCTCTGCCATCCTCGTTTGTTGCAGAGTTTCATACCACTCGTATCTACTTTGCACCCCAAATAGACCATTCAGGTGCGTGTAGATCTCAAAAGCAGACTTCATATGCTCATGCTGCTTTTGAAGCTCATTCGACATGGATGCCAGCATGAGAAAACGTGATTGTAAGTCATCGTCGAGCCACGGATCGGTGGCTTCCCTCTCAGTATCATCGGCATCCTTAGTAATTTCAGGAGGGGGCCTATCAAGGACAAAACCTCGCTTTTCAGAAGCGAGAATGATCTTAAAGTTCCTGACCCAGTCATGGAAGTTGGGTCCAGTCAATTTATTTTGTTTCAAGTATGATGGAAATCGGATTCTTAGACATTATATCTACAAAAAGACTATAGAAGAAATAAATACGCGAATAATTAATTTAAAATGTACAATTTGCAAACATTAGTTTTATTTGTAAATTACTCCCACTATTTTAATCAAAATCTTATGCCCCCACATAAGTTTCGGGAAATTAAAATATCCTAGTGGGCTCAAGGCCCAAATGCAATCTCCTAGTACCCCCGACTCGTTGGCCATACTATTTTGGTGGTCGACATCGTCGTCGGTTAACCATCGCAGCTAACCCTTAAGTTCATTTAGCCTCGTTTTTCGATTTGGACCCACGACTCGTGAGATATCCATACTTACTAGCGTTAAATCATGTCCAATACTCGTGGAGAGAAATAGTTCAATTTTAGACGCCCCATGACTCGTGAGACAGCGCCTAAAACCTTTCTATCCCCTCCCTTGGCACTAAACTCATGCATCAAGGTAATAGACATATCATCTTCCTATAGCTCGACCCACGATTCGTGAGACATCGAGATATATTCGTACAATATGCCTAAGACCTAGTAATTGGATAGGCTCGGACCATAGACACTATGTGGACAATATTCAAACCCCTACATGCATGGGCCTTCTTGTAATATCCTTCTTGATTGGGCCTCCGTGTCCTCCAAGGTTATGGGCCTCCATGTGGATCTCGAAGTCTTCATGAGGTCTTCTCGGCTTCAAGTCTAAACTAAGTCTAACTTACGAAAATGGCCCTATTCTATTACATTTAATCGCGCAAGCAAGGGGCACCAATCAGACCCATTTAATTACAACCCATATAATAAAATAAACCAAAACTACACAGGGCTTAGGGGCAAAATCGACCAATCCACATATTCACTCAAGAACATGCATAAATTCACATAAGAACATAAATGTAAATTTACCGGCTCCTTTAATTTTAATTTACAAAAATTATCCAAGTTAATTAATTTTGAATTAACAATTAATCTCTAAGATTAATTAACTCTTACTTGAGGTTTAAGTAATCTACAATTCTTATCTTGATTAAATTGCTTAATTAAGATAGTTACAAATCTCTAAGATTTCTATCTTATCAAAAACTCTAAGTTTCCCAATATTCCAAATCTTCCAAGATTCTCAAGATAATCCTATTTTGACTAGATTAGTTAACTAAGGTAGGGTTCAAATCTTCCAAGATTTCTATCTTATCCAAAACTTCAAGTTTCCTAATCTCACACATCTTCAAGATTTTCAGATTTTTCAAAATAGGCAGAATTAGAGTCCAACCAAAAATCAACCAGATCGAGGCCAATCGAGGACTGCCATGTGGACAGCACACACGCGGCCACGAAGTCCGCGCGTGGCAGCACACGGCTGGCAGGCCGTAGGCTACTATCGTGTGCTGCACGCGCGGCCAGCGTGCTGTCGCACGCTGCCGTGGGCAGCAGCTCGCGGTGGTCGCCCAGCCGCGGTGGCCGCCCAGCACCGCCGTTTGCCACCGCGGTTGGATCCAAAAAAAATTTTTGTTTGTTCGATTACTTGTTGATTTAATTAAAAACATATCAAATTAAATCCCAATCCAAAAATAAAATTAACGGGATAAAATTTCGAATCAAAATTTTCTTTAACTCAAAGTTAAACAGATCTACGTTCTAAACCATACACAATTAAAGAACTAGCCACACATAAATCAAACATATGATTTAAAACACAGAATTTGCAAATTCATATATATACAAAGCCAGAGTTGGCTCTGATACCACTATTGTGATTCAGTAAGATAAACAGCCCTACAGGCAGCGGAATTAAAAACTTTTAGGGCCTCTTACGGAATCTTGCCAGGATACTAAACTGGTTGTATATATATGAATAATTAAAACGACATTAATAACTATATCCAAGTTATACCTGTCTCCTTGCAAATCCCTGCTGTCAGCGAAAAAGTCGTCTTTCTCCCTTCGGTTGGGTCTATCCTAAACCCTGTTGTAGCGCCCCACGTGTTGCGCCTCTACGAGTTGATACACCATAATATCACGAAAATAAATATATCCTAATCGGCTAGAACATAGGATATATTTAGATCTAGGGTTAGAGAACGACTTAGGAGCTAAAATCGAAAATGAAAAATTCTTCCAAAGAAGAATAGTGTTCGGCCGATTTTATGAGGAGAGAGGGAGAGAGTATTTTTCTTGACTTGGTATTTTGGCTCTTAAGTTGTGTATATGAGATATGACATCAAGTTTCCTATTTAAAGGAATCTCATTAACCTAATCCTCCTAGGATTAGGACTTCAAGTCTCCTACATGGGCCATGGCCCTTTTAATTAATTCATGGCCCACTCCTTAATTAATTTAATTAGGTTTTATTTAATTTCTCAATTAAATGGCCCAATTAATTAATTACTCTCTCAATCAATTAAATTAGACTCTAAGTCTATTTAATTAAATCTTCCTCTAATTAATTAAATCCAACTTAATTAATTAACTTACAAATTAAATTCCAATTTAATTTATAATCTTGATCCAATTCCAATCGGATTACTTTCGCTCCAATTGGGTCGACCCAGTTGACCCAGTCAACTAACTCGACCCAGTGGACCCAATCGACCCAGTCGATTCGGTCGACCCAGTTGCTCTTCTTTTCCTCGCTTTCGCTTCATGTGTATTGTGTATGCCCCCGTAGGTTCAGCATATAATTGGCCGTGGGTTATAATTAAATATTTATTTAATTATTAGAGCATTAAATACTCTAAATCAGTCGAAAACTCTGTCGACTGATCATTCCAAAATTAGCACCCCTGCCAATTTGGGAATTCTCCCACACTCCACGGTCGATGTCTGGCCACAAGCCCATGGAGCTCAATCACTGGTGAATTAATTCAGTGAACTTTTTAATCATTTACAATTTCCATATACGACATAATCTCTCCATCGATCAATCTCCCAGTCGAGACTTAAGGGTATGGACTTTTCATCGGTTCCCTTTTCTTTTGTCTTGACCTTATGTATTCTGGTCTCGAAATAATTCTCTTTGACTTAATCTTTATGAGCTACTTTTATAAAGTCGTCTGATACCTTGGCCAAGGATTTTTACCAGAATTAATTTCTCAGAGAAATCCATAGGAGAAATTCCCAACCTATCAAGTCGGGTAAATGGATCCTTTGTTGATGATATGAACCTGCATACGAGTCCCTCTATACCCAACATGAGTCCACAGAGACTTTCTGGTAATCTCCAGTCGGTCGGGACTCACATCTAAGTATAGACGTTCTCGTACCAGATAAACCCTATCATCACAAGTATTTAGGGATCGTTCCTCGTATAATATCGTAAATTGGAATAACTTAAACCCCGATATGCGACTACCGCTTCCATGGTGAGTTATTTCCTAATTGGAGTATTCAGTGCACTTGCCATCCCAGCAAGTCACCCACTTATGTGTATCGACTATCCTAGTCACGCTCGTGGACCCTAGCGTTCTCCAGTTCATCGAAGTATACACAATGGTGAGAGTCTAACCGAATCCAACGATGTTCTATATCCATTGGATTCTAGGACTCTTGAATATGTTCTAGATCACGGTCTTGGAGATCAGTCTACGGGTTGTCCCATAGCCCTGTGATCTAAGGACTTCTATCCTTATGCGTAGATAATTATTACATAAGATAAATTTGACCATATAATAAAGTGCATTTATTAATCGAAATTAAATAGTTCCTTCATTTATTACATTAAATGCCAGCCATACAGTTGGCTTGCCGGACACTATTTCAATCAGAAAGTGAACTGGGAAGGGAAAAACAAAGGTATCTGCTGCTCATAAGAGAAAAAAAGAAGAAGCTGAGCAGAGAAAGAGGGATGAAGCTGAAGTCCAGAAGGTCATAGAGCTGAGCAAGATTGATGCCCCAAAGAAAGCTATGACTGAAGCAGAACTTAAAGCCAAGGAGGAAGCTGATTTTGCTTTGGCACTTGAACTGGGCAAGAAGGATGCTCATGGTCCTAAGAGGACTGGAGAAATCAAAATTGGTGAATCCATGCAGGGAAAGTTCTTGCTGCCGCCTGGACAGAGCCTAAAAAGAAGAAATTTGAAGTAGGCAGAGCTCTTGAAATTGTCAAGAGTGACACTGCTACATTTGCAAAATTTGAAGCAGAGCTTGAAAAGTTTGATCAGCTGCTTCAAACGAAGACAATTTTCCTTCTTGAAAAGATCAGATATAACAGGTGGAGGGACTACAGAATGAACAAATCTTAAGCTGAGATCCTAGCTTGGAAGGAGTTTGTTGATGAGGGAAGATGGGATATGAATTGGCTGCAAACAAATTCAGTTGCTCAAGCTTTGGATACAAATTTTGTTCATAACAGATTGCATGGCTTTGCAAAAGTCATTGTAAAATGCTATCAAGGATTCACTGCCCCAAGAAGCTAGGCCCTTCTGATGATCCTATTGATAGAGAAGTAAATATTGCTTTTTACATGAATATGGAGAAATGGGTGCAGAAGTCTAGATATGGCCAAGGAACTTCAAGTGACCTGCCCAGTCTACCAAATCTACAGCAAATAGCTTTTGGCTCAGAGATCAGCCAGTATCATGAACAACTGAGTATCCAACAATTTACTTCAAATTTGTTCCACTGCTCCTGATTCATTAGATGATTGTTGTGCCTGCTGATGGTGCTAATGTCATACATATAGCTGATGAGCCAGGTGATCAATGAAGAATAGAAAAAGGATAAGCAAGATATGGAGCTAAATCCGAATCCTTCGAAGCCACAAACTACTGTTGTTGTTGAAAAGAGCTATTTAGCGCTTGAGTGGAAAGCTGAAGATGCTCAAGTTCTTCAAAACACTCATGTCTACTAGGAAGAGCATGCTGATGCATCAACCTTAATCATTCCTGCTGCTGACATCCATTCATCACTCATAGAGTCAATGCAGTTACAGATAGAAAATGCAATGAAGGAAATAGAAGAGAGAAACAAACTGATGTTGAAGCAATTGGAGGAGGCTATTGCCAAGATTGCGAAGAATGCTATTGACAACTTTCATCTGCCATCAGACAACTCCTTGTTGCTGATTCAAAGCATATTGGGCATGAACAGAAATATCGAAGATGTGAAGGCAGATGTCAATCATTTGCACACTGCTCTTCAAAGGACTGAGTCAGAAATTGCTGGAGTGGCAAGGGTCTTGAAGGAAATTAGTGAGTCTGATCTGGAAAAGACTGCTAACATAATGCAAGACTTCACAGTCATCACTGAGAATGTGCAAAATGAGATATCAACACTTCAACTGAATGTTGATTATATGAATGACCAGCCTTGTGTATTCAAGTCAACTCAACAACATCAGACCACTCAACTTCACATAGTGGATCAGAACATCAGAAAGTTATGTGATGCTGTCAACATCTCTCCTGTTCAACTCAGCCCTGCCGATGATGACAAAAAGGGGGAAGAGGGATTAGCCACAAAGAAGAGTGTTGCCACTACAACTTTTCAAGTAATTGAGCATGAGTCTGTTGGTGCTGCTAAAAAGCCTATTGAAGAAGAGACAAGTAGACCAGCAGATGAAGTACTTGAAGAGAAAGCTACTGATGATGAAGCTGTTGAAGAAGAGCTCAAGGATGTAGCCAAGCCTGATAAAGAACTAGCTGCCTCCAAAGACTCTGCTGAAGAATAGTTGGACCCATTTGTCAATTATAAGAGAATGGAAGACATCAGAAAGAAAATTGAAGCTACAAAGAAAAACCTAACCGATGAACAATTCTCTAGTGGTGATGATGATGATGAAGATGAAGTTGAAGGTAATGAAGAGGAAGAAGATGTAGAGGCTGATGACTAGACTAGACATTCTAGGCTAGGATACTGAATGAGAATCAATGTAATCAGTTTACTTCAACTGTATCAATTTTTATCTTTGTAGAACTTGTACTGTAATCATCAGAATACATCTATAAAAAGTTCAAGTTTTTTCCAACATATCATTTCTATCTCAGAAATTTTTGAGGACTTAACTGTAGTTTAGATACAGGTACTTGGCTGAAGTTTTATCATCGTCAAAAAGGGGAAAATTATTGGATGAAGATGAAGATGAAGACTAAAAAGTGAAGGGAGGTTTTAATGATTTACAAAACAGCATCATCAGCTAAGTAATGGAAGCTTAGCCAACCTCTTAGAAGATTTTGAACAAGGAAGAAACCAAATCAGAATGGTCAAATCTTATGGTCCAGAAGACTACTGATCTGATGCTGAAGTCAGAATCAGACTGGTGAATTTTTAGCAGACTCAAATCATATGAGTCGATTTGGGATCAGCCAAGTGTTCATCAGACGAGGTGTCTTGATCAGTAGAGTGAAAGTGCTCGGCAAGTCATTGCAACGGTAATAAATGCGCTGATGGAATTAAATGCTGAAGAGGAAGGGTATTTATGGCAAATGATTAATGCAACTGATAGAAAGTACATCAGAGTGTACAGTGCGAACAGTTGCAGGGAGCCGTTCCAGAAAATTGGGGGACCAGTACTTGCGGAGCTGGAATTTGTCTTTTTTCAACAGACACTATTCGAATCTCAAGTATAAATAGAGCCTGATTCAAGAGTTTGAGACGTGCGAAGCAACAAAAATCCGAGAGCATTTCGGAAGCAAAATTCTTCTAAGTCTCAAAACTCAAGAACAGAACACTCATCAGCCTAGTCATCTGTTGACGAAAGCTAAGCTGAAGATCAAAGATAAACACATTTCTGAGTGATTTTGTAAAAGAGAGTGTTGTGAGAAGTAGATATCCATCTTAGTGACTGATATTACTTCAGAGGATAGGTCTTCTTTGTGATTTCCTATTGCGCACTTGTGGCCATTTCATTTGTTGTTTGGCGCAAGCATTGTATATTGATTACTTAACTCAACATCGAAGTGACTTGGAAGAGAGGAATAAAGAATTTACATCCATTTAACCACTATAAAAATTATTCTTGTTTGATTACTTGCATATTTTCAAAAGCTCTCAAACATTCAACTTGACTTAAAGATTTAAAAAGGAGTTTATAAAACGGGGGATAAAATCATTTTAAGTTAAGGAAAACAACTTGTGAAAAACACTTAAATATCCGTTGCAAACAAGTTAGTTCAATACTCTGATTGTCTCAAAATCAGCTAAGTCATATTAGAAGAGTGGTCTACTCTGCTGTTCAAGTTTTGTGCACGACCAGCTTAGTCTGCTAGCAGAAAAAATTGGAGATTTTAATGTTAAAATTTTCAGAGGTCTATTCATCCTCTCTCTAGACCTCATCTGACCACTTGGACTAACAACAGTAGTCTCCTAAATATAATGCAGTACTAGTTTGTGTTTCTATTTAAATGGAGCAAGTGCTTTTGGATGGTATTAGTGTTGCACATTTGTTTCTAATTACTTTTTTTTTTTTTTTAGGGGAATTCATTTACTGGGAGTATATGGTATATAGTTTGTGTTTCTTTCAGCCATGGTATGTTTATATATAACTATTCAATTCAATTCAATTCAATTCAATTATTTCTCTCTCTATATATATAATTAATTAATTATATAATATTAGTATGCAAAAAACAGTGGTGACAACAAAGAGTGTGGAGTATATGCCTTTCCTACTATCATTTTTCCTTTTCTTGAATGAAGGGGTTTGGACTTTCTACGCTCAAGACTTCTCTTTGGGGTACGTATATATATATTTATATATGTTTATGTCCAATTCACTTCATTCACATCTACCTCTAATATCATTATTAATTAATTAAATTTAGTTTAATATATTCTAGTTTATATAGTTAATAATAATAATTAAGTAGCTAGAGAGAGCAATAGTGGAGTATGTTTATATGTTTTCTACCTACAAATAATTTAGTGTATGTATACCACCACCCGGAGAAGGGCCAGGACCGGACTCTTTTCTTTCTTTTCCCCCTTTCCTACTGATTACATTTTAATAAACTAGAAAAGTGCACGTACGTTGTACATGTCTAGTTAATCTCATAAATAAATTTTATAAATTATAATAAAATAAACTTTATCATGTCTCAGAATAGCACAAATTAATGACTAATATTCAATTTAATTAATTAAAATGATGTCTTTAAATTAATAATCAAATATAATTGATTGATTAGTTCATATGATCTTATTTTTTTTCTAAAATAAGATCATCATAACAAAATTATTTAATTCAATCCATTATAGTAGTTTTCATTTAAAATTATTTGTTTTAAATATGTATTTGTTATTTGAAATGCATTTGTTTACGGACAACTTTTTGTCCTCTCATGCACGTGTGTAGGACATCCAACCCCAATTGATTAAATCCACTGGGGGTAGGATTAAGTAACCGTAGTACCTAAAAGGTTTTTTACTATTCAATTCATTAGTTAATCCATCTTTTCACGGGTTTATCCCATCTTTTTACCTTTTGCATTGATTTAATATAATTTTTTCTTCAATTTACCCGTTCTTTTATCGAAATTAACCTACTTTCATTATTTTTCATTTTTTCATCGATTTCTTTTATTTTTTTCAATTTAAACCATTTTCTACCGGTTTTATCCTTTTTTGTTGGTTAAACCATTTTTTTTCTTTTTAGAGTTTTCACTCGTTCTATAACGGATTTACATGTTTATTCACCAATTTCACCTCATATTTAATTGATTTCACATGTTTTCAAGACTTCACTTTTGTTCCCCGATTCACTGATTTAACCCATTTTTAACGATTTCATCCATTTTTCACTAATGTCACCGATCTCATCCGTTTTTTACGAATTTCATCCGATGTTATTCGATTCCAAATGTAATTATCAATTTTATACGCACATTTTTACCACGTTCGTTCATTTTTTCACCAACTTTACCAGTGTACACCAATTTCACCTAGTTATTTTTCTTTTAATCATTTTCACATGTTTTAACTGACTTTCATCGATTTTATCGATTTTCATTAACCGATTTCGCCTATTTCCATGAAAAGAACTCCATGAAAATTCAAGTATCATCAATTTCATCAATTTTCACGAATTTCACAATTTTTGTTTTACCGGTTTCACACATTTTTTCACCAACTTTACTAATATTTATATTCGAGGTTATTCATGTCTTCATATTGTTGGATTTTGTTTATATTTTGCTTCTCTAGCCAAAGAAAAATAACATAATTAGCTAAGTCATAAGCATTTTTTTCTTTAACATGTACGTTGTACGTGTCTAGTTAATTTCATTAGTAAATTTTATAAATTATAGTAAAATTAATTTTCTCATGTCACAAAATAGCGCAAATTAATGACTAATATTCAATTTAATTATTATTAAAATTATTATTTCATCAAAAATTGTTGACTTTAAATTATTGTAATTAAATATAAAATGATAATTGATTTTTTCTTATGATCTTGTAAATTCTTTTCTAAAATAAGACCATAACAAAATTATTTAGTTAATTTCATTATAGTAGTTTTCATTTAAAAAGCACTATTTTAAGACACTATTTATTTATTTTACTTGAAATAATATCATGTCATTTGAAATGTATTTGTTTACAAACTTAAGCTAGTTTTCACATATTTAATCCATTTTTCACGAGTTTAACACATCAATCTATCGATTTCATTCATTTTGCATCATTTTAATATATATTTTTATTCGATTTATCTGTTCTTTTATCGGTGTTACCCACATTAATTGTTTTTTTCATTTTTCGTCGATTTGTTTTGTTTTTAGATTTTACCCTATTTTTGCCGGTTAAACTATTATTTCGTCTTACATATATAACTCGTTTTTACCTATTTCACACGTTTTTCCATTGATTTACATGTTTTTTCACCAATTTCACCTTATATTTCATTGATTTCACATGTCTTCACCGACTTTACATTTGTTCGCCGATTCACTGATTTCACCAGTTTTTAAAGATTTCATTAATTTTTCACTAATTTAACCAGTCTTATCCGATTTTTATGAATTTTACCTCAAAGTTATGTGATTTCATATGTATTTATCGATTTCTTGGGCGTCTTTTTACTCGCTTCACAAGTTATTTATCAACTTCACGAGTGTTCACCAATTTCACTCAAATTTTTATCATTTTCAAATATATTAACCGATTTTTCTCGATTTCACCAATTTTCATTAATCGATCCCATATTCCATGAAAAGAACTCCATGAAAATTCGAGTATAATCAATTTCACAAAAAAAAAAAAATAGTTTCATTTTCTATCATCTTCACTAATTCACTTTACTAATATTCCTTATTCTATTGACATGGTGTGGTGGCTAGTGTTGATTAGCCTATGCATATACATAGAATTAGCTTTTATGTGGTTGGATATGGACTTTGAAATTTGGATAGGGTAAGGAACTCTAAGATATATTTTTTCAAGTGTTGGTGTTTATGTAAAAGTATGCTTCTTCATGTTTTTTCCTGTTTTGCCATTTAAAATAAATTTTAAGTAGGGACATATTAGTCTTCACAAAAAATTCAAGAAATTCTATTTTCTGAAATCGGAATTTCTGAAATCGTACTTTTATATGTATATAAATAATAATATAATAATATATAGATTATAACCACAACTAGCTAGTACTTATCCTTCAATTTTGATTAAAAATCTCCAGTAGTCTACACCAACTACCCATATATATAGAGCTAAATACAAAAATATTGTCTAATTGCAAAAACGCCCCCATTTGTGTTAATTTTATCAACGAAAACACTTGCGTTATTTTTCTATTAGCAAAAAATCGTATTTAAAATTCTTTCATAAATCAGTAGGGAGGTTGTAGTCAATGTTTTTAGTGAATCGAGAGGTTATTGACATTTATAAAGTAGGAAAATTCTTACACATACCGAATTTTGTCGAACCCAAAATAACTATATGTGGATTATTGATAATTTTTATGTGATCAAGACTTTATGATGCTAGGCTGCAGTATAGTGGTCTGCACCCCCTAATGGTTGACAAGTGTTCCAAGAAGTGAAAGAAAACCAAGAAACAAAAAAATAAATAATAATACATGGGATAAGTGTAGGTTGTAATTGAGTCGAGTAGTATTGAACGACACACTGTTCAAGCTTGGTTTGATTTTTATCGAGCTTGAAATTTTGTGTTTGATGATTTTTAATCGAGCCGAGCTCAAACGGGCTTTTATCGAACGAGTTCGAGCCGAGTATCGAGTAACTTGATATTTTACATGTATTTTTTCAATTTTTAGCTTATTTGAGTCGAGCTCGAGCCGAGCTTCAAAAGTTATCGAACGAAAAAAAATGTTCAAGCTTGTTTGATTAGTGTGACGAACCGAGCTCGAGTCGAATATCGAATAGCTTGATTTGATTTTCAGCCCTAGATAAGTGTCAATCATAAGGAAGGTGCAGACCACTACTTCAATTCCATACTATATATTTCAAAACACAATATTTTGTTTTATATTTTCAACTCCATTGCTTGAGAGAATCATGAAGATTTTTCTTCTGCGTAGTTAGCTAAGTAGATTGAAAATCCTGATGAGATGATCGAACATACACCAAATACAAAAGTTTCACATGTCGACTTATGGAATTAGTTCATAATCACTCATTCCAATCGTAAAATCAATTAACTATTTCAAAAGATATAATCGTATAATTATAAGGCAGTAAGGCTGCTGGTTGCTGGTTGCTGGTTGCTATCAAATTATTGAGAATTTTTCAATCATAATAAATTATGGACCCCAAAAATCTAAACATGGTCCTACTTTCCAGGACCACGTTGAAGGATCCATAAATTTTATAAAATAATAACTTTGGCATAAGATAAAAAAACTTAAGATTTATATATTATTAAAATTGGTAGATTGATTCAAATGCAACTATTTTCAACAGTACGAGGTATACATGATCTAAACTGAGAGATAAAACTTTAATAAGATGATATGTTCAAATCAAACCTCGTAAGCTGACATTTAATTTAAAGGTTGTCAAATGTCACAGGATATATTTTTTGTTATCCCAAGTCATATATCAAATATATAGTAATATATTACAAATTTGGTGATGATGCTAGTAACATTTTCTTTGTGAATTTGAGTGAAGAGAGTTTTTCAGAAAAATAGGTGGAGCTGGAACAGTAAATCGACTATATAAATAGCTTCTAGACGTAGAGTAAAAAATTCAATTATTTGCTTTGTTGCATTGACGTTCCACAAAATAGAGTAATGCAGAGTCCGATACTTCTGTTGGAGTTTTGTCCAATCAGATCCGTACTATTCGACCCGATGAGTAAACAGGATCAAACTAATTTGATCCAATTGCGAAATTTGGTGGGTTTTATGTTCATAGTATATTTCGAAAATAACTAACATAAAAAACGAGGATCCCATAAACGATAATTATTATAATTATGCATAAAAAAGAAATAGAAAACTTACAGAAAGCTTCCAGTCCTTCGTTTTTTTGGTTGAACTTTTCTAGACTTTGATGAACAAATGGCTTTGATCTTTTTCACCATTGATATCAACCACGTTCTTCTTCTACTAGGTGTGTGGGCACCAACTTAAGAGAATCGAACTTTCTTTCACGTTTTAGCAATCAAGAGTTTCAAGATCAAAAATCTCTTTCGTTTCTTGAATAAGGGATGGCTTTTGTATGTCTAGGGTTGAAGAACTTTTTCTTTATTGTTGAGTGTAATCTTAATAATTTCACAAATCAATAATATATCTCTCATCTATGATATATATCTTATATGTATATATAGATAGTTATGGAGAGAGTTAAACTCCTGACTCAAAGATTTCTACTAGGAAAAGAAATCTTCTCTCTCTTACCTTAAGATAGTTATTAATTAAATACAACTCTTGTTAGTAATTAAAACATACATAAATATATTTACATATATATAATTTCAAAAATTACATATATAAATATATAATATTTCCTTTTATTTATTACAAAAATATATCATATATATTTACATAGTAAATAATGTATTTCTACAATTAGAAATTCCAAATATGCCAATGTTTCCTTTTTCTTGAAACTAGTATTCAATTTTCATTAGATTAAATTCTATAAATAAATCTAATATAATTAATCGTGATATTTTCTAATTAACTAATTCTGAATTAGTTAATTTTATATTATCTAATTATTCGGAGGTTCTATTTTGAGAAACTATTTCCAAAAAGCAACGTAAATGAATTCGTTCTAATTTCTTAAGTTGAAATGTAGATTAACAGGAGCCGTGGTTGAGGACCTATAGACATGTAACTTCAAGCTCCAATAAATCGAATAATTTATTAAACTCATTAATATAATTAAATCGATCTATTAGTTCCAAGTGACTCCACTAATGACTTGAAATTGCACTCTTGTCGTTACAATATATTTTACTCAAAAGATCAAGATAGTCCATTGATATAATCACTACATGCAATTCGATCCTGCAATAATTGATTCGTAATTAAAGCTAGGCGTAATTATCGTTTTGCCTCTCTAATTACTTCTTTATCCTTAAGTTCCATTAGTGATCACTAGTAAACAGTTTGTTTTATGAACTTATTCATGAATCAGAGCGCTCTACTGTTCAGTTCCAGAACTAACCCTTAAGGGAATCAATATTCCAGCTTCTCGCAAGAAGGGTTGGATTCCATATCTGTAAAACACATTCACAGCCATTTATCTCAACGGATCTTCAAGACATAAGTTTTAGGCTCGACATGGTTACGGGCCATTACATATGAGTCAAAAGAACTCGTTAACATAAACAGGAGTTTATGCCTACTCAGGATTTAGATCAATTCACATATGATCATCAGTTGACATGTTCTAGAACCATAATATCAACGGTATCTTATTTATGATTCTAGATCATGTCTGGTCCAGTCCTATGTAATCGATTTACACAAAGTATCTCCACCTTCGATGTCTCTACATCAGTAATTGGGATCAAGATTACTACATTGTAAATGTTTCGTGGACCGTACTAGTAGTGTTTAATTGAAGATCTCAATTTTAACTCACTACGGACTTTTTAGTCTATTAGCTATAACTTAAATCCTCCAGTATAATATTATACTTAAGTCATAGACTCTTTAATAGAATTGGAATTTTCTGATGTTTATATTATGCATTAAATGCATAGTCGAAATGATTATATGAAAAAATAATTTTAAATTTATTTATTTATTTCAATTAAAGAATGTCAAATACATGCTTTAAGAGCAACATGTCTAACAATCTCCCACTTGCTCTAAAGCATATGAAATATGTCTTTCAAACCCATTTGCTCCAAATGTTCTTCAAACGATTTTGAAGGCACAATTTGGTAATTGCCTTTTAGCTGCTTCACAAGCTGCTATTTAGTTTATACACTCATAAAGTACAAAGTTGTTTTAAATAACAACCATACCATCATGATGTCGACTTTCGACTTTCTTTGACTAAGAGTCAAAATCAATTATCCTTCAAGGTTCAGGTCTCCACCTAAATACACGAGCATATATTACAATGCTCTTCCTAGGATCTTTTAGAATACATTTCTCTCAAACTCATTGTTTTTAACGATATATGATATCATATGTCATTCCCAATGAAATAGACATAATAAATATAAACTACTAAGAAAACCACTTTCTTTTCTTTGATATACCTGTATACACAAGGTCCATCAATTGTTTTCCTCAAATCAATGGGCTTTGATCGTTTCATCGAACCTTAGATTTTAGGACTTACATGCTTGCTTAAGTCTACAAATGGACTTTTGCAGCTAACAGTCTTTCTGTTCTTGGCCTTGATCAGAACCCTTCTGGTTACATCTTATAGATTATATAGCTATTCAGAAAAGCTATCTTTACATCCAATTTTCATATCATATGATAAATGTTGGATGTGATGGATAAGAGGATGTGTATGGAATTAAGCTTAGCAACATGTGGGAAAGTTTCTTCATAGTCAACTCCCTCTTTTTAAGTATAACAAATTTGCTATCAGCCTAACCTTTTGAAAGTCTATACTTTCTTGTTCATACCTCTCTTATTCTTATAGATCCAATTATATCAAATATATTTGATCTCATCACTTGGATCTATTAATTTTCCAGATATTATAGGATTTATCGCACCTCGCCATTTTTCCTTATTAGAATCTTCAATTGCATGCTTGTATGACAATGAATCATCTTGATTTGTGTCATACACTACTAGAGGTAATTCTCGTCATGCTCGTAGAAGGGGAGTAGTCTAACTACCCTCCCACTACGATGAGGTACCATGATGTTCTAATCAGGAACTTTGGTTTTTCGTTGAGGTAATTCATTAGTAGTTAGTTGAGGCGTGCCGATCTCATCAGCTTAAATTTCTTTCAATATTATTTAACTATGAGGTTTAAAGTTTGTTATCTAGCATTCCTCAATAAAAGTGATATTCGTCGATACGAATTCTCTTTTATCTTGAGTGTTGTGAAACCTCCTCCAGTTACGAATAGATTTCCTAGAATTAGACACACTTCCGACCATAGTTTCAACTTTTTAGTCATTCCTTTGAACACGTGTGCCAGAAACTCACATAAGTGAAAGTGTTGTTAACTAACTTTACAATCATTCCACAACTCTATGGGAGTCTTTATGGATTGACTTGTTTGTTGTTACATTCAAACTGTAGATTGCGGTTTCTAGTGCATATCACAAGAAAGACATTGGCAATGAGGAGTATAGTTCATTATTGATCTAACCATTTCTAAGAAACTTAAATTGTAGAGTTTCAGGTGCTGTGAGTTGGATTGAATTCCATGCTCCAGCGAGTAGTTCTTGAATTCGTAATCCAAGTATTCTCTTCCTTGATCTTATCAAAGAGTTTTGAGTGATTTACCTAAATGTTTTTCAACATCTCTAGGAATTCTTTAATCTTTCCAGAAGATTCTGATTTCTTTTGCTTTAAATAAACATGAAGAGTGTTGACTTTCAACTCTCTTAAATGACATTCATTTGCTAGCATGTTTATCCTATCAAGGTTAATAAGTACTAACCTTAGATGTCAAAAATATATGTTATCACTCTTAGAAGTCTTAGAACGTATGATTGATCAATAATTTGCTACATAAAATAATTCATAAATTATTTATCGATCATTTTCAGACATTTATAAAACAGCCCATGTTTTATGTTTGCATGATAACTATTTTCTGAAATAACAATTTTTATATTATCAGAAAAAGTGAAATAACTATCTTATTCATGCAATCATAATTGATGTTGGTCCCAAGTGGTCAGATGAGGTCTAGAGGGGGGGGGTGAATAGACCTCTGAAAATTTTTGAACTTAAAAACTTTTCAGTCTTCTGTCAGCAGACTAAGCTGATGAAGAACAGTAAGCAGACTAGTCTGATCGTGAACAAATCTTGAACAGACGACTGACCACTCTTCTTACAGTAACTTAGCTGTTTTTCAGCAAAACAGGTTTTCAAAGAGTTTACTTGCAGCGGATTGTTTTAAAGTGTTTTTCACAAGTAGACTAAGTTCTTTTAAAAGATTTTATCCCCAGTTTTTACAAACTCCTTTTGTTTTAAAATCTTTTCAAATAATTCAAAGTGTTCAAATATGCAAACTTTAAATATGCAAGAAAACTTTAAATGCAAGATAACACAAAGAATTTTTATAGTGGTTATATGGATAAAAATCCTTTAGTCCACTCTTCCAGATCACACAGATTCTGGGTTATACTATAATCACTTAGATTACAATATTTCTCCACTTACACCTAAACAACTAATGAGAAGGCTGTAAGCTCACAATAGAAAATCACTTAGAAATTCTACTCTCTGAAGTTTGATCACTCACAAAGATGGATCACAACTCCGCACAACACTCAGCTAAATACAAGATCACTCAGATCGTATTTTTCTATTTTCTTCAACTGGGTTTCTGTCAACAGATGACTTCCACCAGACGAGTGAGCTGTTCGAGCTTTTGAGACTTAGAGAAATTCTGCTTCAAAATTTCGATCTCTGATTGTTGTTGTGTTAGTCTCTCTTCGAACTTTGCTCTATTTATACTTGGATTTGAATTTATGACCGTTGAAGGAAATCACATCTTCAAATCCAATCTTCAGCTCTTTTTGAAACGGCTCCCTGCAGCAATAGTACAGTGTACAGTACCTTTCTGTCCATCGCATTTAATGCTGCATTTAATGCACTCTGCTGATCCGAGGATATCTTCAATCATTTGCCATTACTATCCTTCTCTTTCAGCATTTATTACGCCAGGTGCATTTATTACCGTTGGACTAATCTCTTGATCTCTTCTACTCTGCTGATCAAAACGACTCTGCTGATAGATACTCTGCTGATCAAATACTGAACTCATCTGATTTGACTCGGCTGATGATCTACCCTTCTGTTCGCTGTTTCAGCAAGAGATCACTAGTCTTCTGAGCTTCGAACTTTGAACTCTTCTGATGTCTTCTTTTACTTGTTCAAAATTCTTCTAAGGGAACTAAGCTTTCCATACTTAGCTGATTATGATGTTTTGGAAATCATCAAAACCTTCCCTTAATTTCTGACTTCTTTGCACTTCATCTTCATCTTCATCCAACAATTTCCCCCTTTTTGATGATGACAAAACCTCAGCTAAGTACCTGTACCTAAACTAAAGTTTTGATCCTCAAAATTTTCTGAGATAGAAATAATCTGTTGGAGTCAAACTTGCAATTTTATAGATATTGAATTGATTACATTTTACAAGTTTTGAAGAGTAAAAGATGCAAAGTAAAAGATTACAAGGTTTTTAAAGTAAAGAAATCTAGTCTAAACTAGTCTTCTTCTTTCTTTTCTTCTTCAGCTTCCTTGTCTTCTTTTTCTGATTCATCAGCAGGTTTGGAAGTTCCAACTTCCAACTTCTGCTTCAACAGCTCTAGCTTCTTCTTTTTAGTATCAGGATCAAGCTGTTCTTCAGCTGAATCCTTAGCAGCAGCTATCTCCTTATCTGATTTAGCTTTTGCTTCAGCTTCAGTTTCTTCATATTCTTCAGCTGTCTCCTTATCATCTTCTTCTTTTTCTGTGATCTTTTCTTCTGCTGATCTGCTTGTGCCTTCATTTGCTGCTTCATTCCTATCATTTTCATCAGCAGACTCTTCTAAGACTTCTGTTCCTTCAGCATCATCTTCAGCTTCCAATTCAACAGAAGGTCCAACTCTTTTCTGCCCAAATATCCTCTCTTCCCCCTTTTTGTCATCATCAGCAGGGTCGATTTGATAGTTTGGTAAGATTGGAGTAATTAGAAGTGAATCACAGAGAAGCTTGATGTTCTCTTCCATAGCATTGATCTGAGCCTGTTGTTTAAGTTGATTGGCTTTAACATTCTTGACTTCTTTGAACAAGTCTTCTCCTTGATCACCCAATTGAATTTGAGATCCCAAAATCCAATTTGATGAAGCAGTGAAGTCTTTCATCATGTTACCCATGACTTCATCTTCTGCTTGGAGAGCCAATTCAACAGTTTGTTCAATCTGCTTCCAACCTTCAGTAGTGCTCTGAGTCCTTCTTCTAAGAATATCCATGTCCTGACAGATAGATTTAACATTGTGAGCAGTGTCTTCTATCAGATCTGTTGGGACAGCAGCAGCTTTCTGAACTGGTTGTTTAACAGCAGCAATCACTTCTGCAGCTAATTCTTTCTTCATATCCTTCAGAGAATTGGTGATCATTTGCTGGATGGAGTCCAACAGATTTGTCTGAACACCATGAGAGGTTGAAGGCATATCTGAAGTAGCAGCAGGTGAATCTTCCATGAATTGCTCTGATGGTTGATTTGTCAAAGCAAGAGATTGATCTGCTGGTTCATCAGCAAGGCTTGGAGTGCTTTCCTTCTCCATAGCTTGATCATCTCTTTCAGCAGCAACTTCTTTCTCCTTTAACTGATCTGCTGGAATTTCTTCTTCCTTCTTTGATTCCTCAGCAGCATCAGACTTATCATCCTGCACTTTGTCTTGATCAGATGGGTCTGATGTACCCTCAATTTGCTTAGGTTGATCAGAGGACTCTGCTCCTTCTTTCTCAGCAGGTGATATAATCTTCTTGACAGTTTCAACTGTCCTCATCAATCCTTCATTGTCCACTGCAGACCTCTTCCTAGGTAATCCATCCAGTGAACCTGTAGCACAATCTATTATTTTTGCAATAATATCAGCAAACCTCTGATATTCACCCTTCAGCTGAGTCTTCATCAAAGACCCAGTCATCTCTTCTCCAGGTTTAGCACAAATAGCCCAGAACTCTTCTTCCTTTGCTGACCCTAAACTGGTCACATCTCCTCCCTCGTTTGATAGTTTATAAATTTCACTTAGAACAGCAGCAGATACAGCAATCTTCTTACCACCTATTTCAGCAGTCATAACAGTCTCATCATCATTGAATTCTCTGGTCATGTAGAAATGGTAAACATCCTCCAGGTAGACTCTATCTTCGTGAGCCTCCAAAACAGGAACCAACGATGCTTCTTTGATCTTTTCAAGTAATGAACGCATCAAATCAGTGCCAGAGAAATGGAATTTGCTGTAGTTGAAGTATCTTCCCTCAATAACCTTGTCCATTTCGGAGATTAGTGAGTAGATTCTGCAAAAGAACAGTGAACTTTCGAAGCAGTAGGGTTTGAGAGTTAGAGAGTTTGAGAATATTTGAGTGCGTAAGACGACTGTACTGTTTCAGATCGGATTTTATAGGTTTCCTTTTGATTTGGTTTCCGTGATTTATCTGAACCGTTGATCTAATCTGACAGTTTTAAATCGTATGGCTAGGAGAAGCGGATTTCAATTTTATTATTTTAATGTCAGATGGGCGGGAAACTCTATCGACACTAATCTGTTACTTACAAAAGCGTGTTTCTTAAGAATGCGTTTTATGACCATGCTTATATAAGATATCAGAAGAGTAGAGTTTAACTTATCTGACAGACGAGTGATCTGTTATCTGATATTACTAGAGAATGCCAATAGCTAGTAATCTTCCTCTGCTGTTTGTCAATCCAGCAAGATAAAATAATCTTCAGTCTTCAAGAATTAAGAACAGATCTTCAGATAATATAACTTTCACTAACTGACATTAACAGATTTCATCTTTAGAGCAGAAGTACCGCTAGTCTTACACGTTCCCCCTGTCTTTAAGAATCCATAAGCTAACTAGTCTGTTGAAAGTTAATTCTTGAATAAATAACGGATAACTAAGCTGTTGAACTCTAGTCTTCTGATGAGTTCCCCCTCAGCTTATGCATCCAAATTAAGTAGTCCTAACTCAGCTCTTAGAGTTGAGAACCTTGCTTCACTTAGAGGTTTAGTGAAGATATCAGCAATTTGATTGTCAGTATGAACATACTCTATCATAACATTGCCTTTTTCCACATGATCTCTAATGAAGTGATGCTTGATCTCTATATGTTTAGTCCTTGAATGACTTGTAGTATTCTGAGTAAGTGAAATTGCACTTGTATTATCACAGTAGATTGGAATTCCACTGATCTTGATATTGTAGTCTTCTAGTTGATGCTTCAACCAAAGTATCTGTGCACAACAAGCTCCAGCAGCTATATATTCAGCTTCAGCAGTAGATATAGAAACTGATGTTTGTTTCTTACTCATCCATGAGATCAGACGACTACCTAAGAACTGACAGGCACCTGTTGTGCTCTTTCTGTCAATCTTGCAGCCAGCAAGGTCTGAATCTGAATAACCAATAAGCTCAAATCCAGATTCTCTAGGATACCACAATCCCAATTCTTGAGTGCCTTTAACATATTTCAATATCCTCTTGGCAGCTAAGAGATGAGATTCCTTGGGGTTTGATTGAAATCTTGCACAGACTCCAACTGAGTACATTATGTCAGGTCTGCTTGCTGTTAGATATAACAGTGACCCTATAATGCCTCTATATTTGGTTATGTCCACTGATTTGCCATCTTCATCTTTATCCAAACGAAGACTTGTAGACATGGGAATAGTAGCAGTAGAGCTAGTTTCCATACCAAACTTCTTGAACAGATCTCTTGTGTATTTTGCTTGATTTATAAAGATTCCATCAGGCAGCTGTTTGACTTGTAAACCAAGAAAATAGTTAAGTTCACCCATCATGCTCATTTCAAACTTATTCTGCATCAGCTTGGAGAACTTATCACACATCTGTTGGTTAGTTGAACCAAAAATAATATCGTCCACATATATTTGCACAATTAATATATGATTCTCCCATTCAATTGTGAACAAGGTTTTATCTACCTTACCTTTATGAAATCCTTTAATTAAAAGAAAATCAGATAGGGTATCATACCATGCTCTTGGAGCCTGTTTCAGTCCATAGAGGGCTTTCTTCAGACGATATACTTTGTCCTCTTCTTGATAGACTTCAAATCCAGGAGGTTGTTCAACGTACACTTCTTCTTGCAATTCTCCATTGAGAAAAGCAGACTTCACATCCATCTGATAGACAGTGAAGTTCTTGTAAGCAGCACAGGCTAGAAACAGTCTGATTGCTTCAAGTCTTGCTACTGGTGCAAAAGTTTCATCAAAGTCAATTCCTTCTTCTTGACAATACCCCTTGGCCACTAGTCTTGCTTTGTTTCTGGTAACAATACCATCTTCATTCATCTTATTTCTAAAAACCCACTTAGTGCCAATTACCCTTTGATGACTTGGTCTAGGAACTAAGTACCAGACTTCATTCCTTTCAAATTGATTTAACTCCTCTTGCATAGCTTCTATCCAGAAGGAATCATTGAGAGCTTCTTCAATTTGTTTAGGCTCTATTTGAGATAGAAATGTGACAAACATAGCATCTTGTGCAGCAGCTCTTCTTGTTTTCACTCTATCTAAAGGATCACCAATTACCAACTCTGGTGGATGGTTTCTGAGCCATCTGAGATCAGGTTGCAGGTCTGAATGTTGTCCTCTGTTTTGATCTTGCAACACTACTGTTGGAGATACAGTAGTAGTCTGTTGAACATTTGCCGTCTGTTGAACAGTCTCTGGTCTGTCAGCTGTTTGCAACTCGTCTGTTAGACAATCAGCACTGTGATTTTGAACAGCACTTGAGTTATCAGCTGAATTTAGATTAGGTAGTATGATGGGAACATATTCTTCATTTCTTCCAATGTCTAACTTTTGTAGATCAGTAGACAGATCTTGATTAACACTTTGATTCTTTTCATAAGATTGACTTGGCTCATCAAATACTACATGGATAGATTCTTCTATTAGTAATGTTCTTTTATTGAAAACTCTATAAGCTTTACTAACAGATGAGTATCCTACAAAAACAGCTTCATCAGCCTTTTCTGCAAATGCAGTAAGGTGATTCTTCCCATTGTTCAATACAAAACATTTACAACCAAAAATCTTAAAGTATTGAATGTTTGGTTTCCTGTTGTTCCAAACTTCATATGGAGTCTTGTTCTGATTTTTGTTGATCATACATCTGTTCTGGGTGAAGCATGCTGTATTTGTTGCTTCTGCCCAAAATCTTTGAGGCAGTTTAGCTTCAGCTATCATGGTTCTGACAGCTTCCTTTAGTGTTCTGTTTCTCCTTTCAGCAACACCATTCTGTTGAGGGGTTCTGGCAGCAGAGTACTCATGATGTATTCCTTTGATGTTACAGTACTCTTCAACAGTAGAGTTTGTAAACTCTGTCCCTCTATCTGATCTGATCTTCAAGATTTTGATAGTCTTCTCATTCTGGATTAGTTCCATCAGATTAGTAAGATGTTCCTTGGTTTCACTCTTTTTCTTCATGAAAATCACCCAAGTATATCTTGAAAAATCATCCACAACAGCTAGGCAGTATTTCTTTCCACCGTTGCTGACTGGATCAATGGGTCCAAATAAGTCCATATGTAATAGCTCCAAAATTCTTTCAGAAGATTGGTGCTTCTTGCTTTTGAAAGATGACTTGATTTGTTTACCCTTCTGACAGGCGTCACAGAGCTTGTCTTTGCTCATGACTGCTTTCGGAATCCCTTCTACCAAATCATTCTTGATTAATCTGTTTATGGTCTTGAAGTTTAAGTGATTCATCCTCTTGTGCCACAGCCAACTAACTTCACTTGGTGCTGATGCAACCAAACAAACACTTGAATTCTTGTCAGCAGAATTCCAGTCGACTATGTAGACATTCCCTTGTCGTCTTCCAGATAAAATTACCTTCTTTGTACCAATCTTTTCGACAAAACACTTATCTGTTGAGAAGATGACTGAATATCCTTTGTCACAAAATTGACTTATGCTCAGCAGATTATATTTGAGGCCTTTGACATATGAGACGTCAGATATCTCTATGTTTTCTCTGATTACTCTTCCTTTAGCTTTAATCTTGCCTTCTTTGCTGTCTCCAAATGTAACACTTGGACCATCCACAGCAACTGCATCAGTCAGCTCATGTATGTTTCCACACATGTGTCTTGAACATCCACTGTCCAAGTACCAAATCTTCTCTACTTTACTCCTACTCCTAATCCTATCCTACAAAACAAAAATAAAATTGTTTTAGGTACCCTTATTGAGAGGGTCCTGAAGGATTAGTTCCACCTTTGACAACCCAAGATATTGAAGTCTTAGGCTTCTTAGGTTTCTGAGTTTTCACAGGAGCATGAACAGTTTCATTTTTATCATAATTATCAGATAAGTCATGTTGATGATCAGTATGATATGAATAATGTTCATAAGCAGGGTAAGGTGCATGATATGCAGGATATGCATGCATTGGATGAGCAGGGTAAGGTGCATAGTAGCTAGGAAACTGAGGTGCATGATACATAGGATGATATGCAGCAGGTTGCACATAATATGACTCATTTCCATACCAAGCATTTTGATTTTTCTTATTCTTATGCTTCTTTGGCTTACTAGGTGCTTGCTCAACTTGTTTAGACTTAGCTTTACCACTAGTCTGATTGACTTTAGCATTATCAGCAGACTTCTTGGGACTCTGCTGTTTGGTCTTACTAGTCTTATTTCCTACACTAGGCTCTTTGCTCTTTTTAGCCTTAGGAGATTTCTTCTCCTTTAATACTTTCTCAGGTGAAGTAGGTCTAGCAGTTTGAACATACAGAATGACCTTACTGTTGTCAGCTGATATGAATTTTTCAGTATGGTTCAACTCTTGCTTATCCTGTTCTAAAGGTATCTTCTGTTTACTAGATGTATGCGTGGATGCGACAGATGATTTCTCATGAGACTCGATGATCTTTTCAAGTTCCATGATTTTTCCTTTATAAACTTCACATTCAGCTTTCAGAGATTCATGCTCTTGCTCAAGCTGTTTATATTCAGCTGATTCTTTTGGCTTTTCAGCTAAAAGTTTCAGTGAACTGTTTTGCTCTTTTAGCAGGATCATCTCTTCCTTAAGCTTTACAAATTCTCCAGCAATAGTAGTATTATTTAACATCATTTGCTCTAGAGAATCAAATAGTTCATTATTTTGAGGAGTTACCTCATCCTCAGAGTCATCAGAGTCCTTTGCCATCAGGCACAGGAGAGCAGGTTTTTCTTCATCAGAAGATTCTTCATCAGACGAGTCTGAATCTGAATCAGATGAGCAGACAGCAGCAAGCTTTTCTGCTTCAGCCATCATTGCTTTCCCTCTCTGATACTTTCTTTCTTTTCTCACTTTCTTCTCCTCTTCAGTGTACTTTTCTGCTTTTGGATATGGGCAGTCTTTAATGAAGTGTCCCAGTTTCCTGCAGTTGTAACACATTAGTTTTGATTTATAATCATCTTTATCTTGAGAAGAAAAGTTAGGTTTAGAAGTGGAAGCATTGTTGTATTTGTTCTTCATTTTTCTTTTGTAGAACTTCTTGAAATTATTCATCAACAGTGCAACGTCTCCAGCAGTGTACTCCTTCTTGTTGAGTAGAGTGGCTTCATCAGATGAGTCCACTTCTTTGCTTTTCTGTGCTGGTCTTCTGGTGTTTTCAGCGGCAACCAGTGCAGCTGTGGGTCCTGAAGTTGAGGTTTCTTCAATACCCATCCTAGGCAGTTTATACTCATAAGCCTTGAGTACAGAAAACAGCTCTGTAAGAGAGATTTTTCCCAAATCCCTTGATTCTTCCATTGCTGTCACTTTCATGTTGAACTTTGGAGGTAGCGCCTTCAGTACTCTGTTGGTTATTTCTTTGTCTGTGAAGGTCTTTCCCAACTTTAAAACTTCATTTAGAGTTCTGGTGAATCTGGTATCCATCTGATCGATGGTTTCTCCAGTCTTCATCTTGAAGTTATCAAGTTTTTCCAATGCAACAGTGAGCTGATGCTCCTTGATAGCATCATTGCCTTCGCTCATATCTCTGACTTTGTCCCACATCTCCTTTGCAGTCTTGCAATGTTTGACCTTGTCAAACCGATCATTATCCAGGGCTTTAGTCATGATGAATCTCCCAACTTTATCTAAATTAAAAAGCTTTATCTCTTCTGGAGTCATCTCATGAAGGTCTTTTTCCACAACCGTATCTACTTCATTTATCTTTATGGTCTTTGTGAATCTGAATGGACCTTTAATGATACATGTGTACATGTTATCATTATAAGCAGCAAGGAAAATCTCCAATCTGATTTTCCAGTCCTCAAAGGACATACCAGCAATGTGGGGAACATGGCTGATACAATCCATTTTTCAAAAAGTTTTAGTTTTTCAAAAAGATGCTCTTTTGAAAAGTTTTCAAAAACCTTTGAAAAACACTTGGATCAAGCTCGTTGATCAGGCAGCTGATTCAAATGAACCACCTGCTCTGATACCACTTGTTGGTCCCAAGTGGTCAGATGAGGTCTAGAGGGGGGGGGGGGGTGAATAGACCTCTGAAAATTTTTGAACTTAAAAACTTTTCAGTCTTCTGTCAGCAGACTAAGCTGATGAAGAACAGTAAGCAGACTAGTCTGATCGTGAACAAATCTTGAACAGACGACTGACCACTCTTCTTACAGTAACTTAGCTGTTTTTCAGCAAAACAGGTTTTCAAAGAGTTTACTTGCAGCGGATTGTTTTAAAGTGTTTTTCACAAGTAGACTAAGTTCTTTTAAAAGATTTTATCCCCAGTTTTTACAAACTCCTTTTGTTTTAAAATCTTTTCAAATAATTCAAAGTGTTCAAATATGCAAACTTTAAATATGCAAGAAAACTTTAAATGCAAGATAACACAAAGAATTTTTATAGTGGTTATATGGATAAAAATCCTTTAGTCCACTCTTCCAGATCACACAGATTCTGGGTTATACTATAATCACTTAGATTACAATATTTCTCCACTTACACCTAAACAACTAATGAGAAGGCTGTAAGCTCACAATAGAAAATCACTTAGAAATTCTACTCTCTGAAGTTTGATCACTCACAAAGATGGATCACAACTCCGCACAACACTCAGCTAAATACAAGATCACTCAGATCGTATTTTTCTATTTTCTTCAACTGGGTTTCTGTCAACAGATGACTTCCACCAGACGAGTGAGCTGTTCGAGCTTTTGAGACTTAGAGAAATTCTGCTTCAAAATTTCGATCTCTGATTGTTGTTGTGTTAGTCTCTCTTCGAACTTTGCTCTATTTATACTTGGATTTGAATTTATGACCGTTGAAGGAAATCACATCTTCAAATCCAATCTTCAGCTCTTTTTGAAACGGCTCCCTGCAGCAATAGTACAGTGTACAGTACCTTTCTGTCCATCGCATTTAATGCTGCATTTAATGCACTCTGCTGATCCGAGGATATCTTCAATCATTTGCCATTACTATCCTTCTCTTTCAGCATTTATTACGCCAGGTGCATTTATTACCGTTGGACTAATCTCTTGATCTCTTCTACTCTGCTGATCAAAACGACTCTGCTGATAGATACTCTGCTGATCAAATACTGAACTCATCTGATTTGACTCGGCTGATGATCTACCCTTCTGTTCGCTGTTTCAGCAAGAGATCACTAGTCTTCTGAGCTTCGAACTTTGAACTCTTCTGATGTCTTCTTTTACTTGTTCAAAATTCTTCTAAGGGAACTAAGCTTTCCATACTTAGCTGATTATGATGTTTTGGAAATCATCAAAACCTTCCCTTAATTTCTGACTTCTTTGCACTTCATCTTCATCTTCATCCAACAATTGAGAAATCAAATTTCTAACAAAGTTTAGGAATAAAGTATACATTGTTCAAAACAATGAATCTATTCCTAAATTCTAAGCGAACTGTTTATATGGTCTTTACAAAAATGATCGTCCATATCCCATCATTCATTGTGATATGTCCTTTGGCAAGTCCCTTTGAAGAACTAAACATATAAAGAAGAACAAATGCGACTAGTGGCCTCTGAATTAAATATTCAGAATGACAAATTATTTTCCTCTAATAAGTTTCTAAAACCAGTAAATCAAATTTACCTTTTCGCTTTGATCTTCTTATCGCGGAGATACCTTTTATAGTTTCTCTTTCAATGAACATGAACTCCATAATGAAAACATTTTCTCTTATGGATTTTGTTCATGGAGATGTTCTTACTTCACTTGCCTTAGGATGCTCATAGATTTCTTGTGTCTTGACTATAACCCACCTTTCGCTCTCTTCCTCTTTTTGTTCTTAACAGTAGAGGAAGACGAACTTTGCTTGACAACGTTTGCCTCATACTTTTTAGCCTTATGTTTAAATATGGCTTCAAAAGTCTCCAATTAGTTTTAGCAATTTAGTCATGCTATAAACCAACTTATTCTCAATATAGTTAGATGTGAACGCAGAAAAGTTTTGCATGAATGACCCAATAATTACACTGATTTGAGTCATCTCTTCAATGGTGGCCTCTTTTATAGCCGCCCTTGTGCATAATTTTGATAGTGTCAAATACATAATCTCTTAGAAAAGTGTCCTTAAACTTAGCCTTCATGAATGTACGAGGCGATTCAAGTCGACTTTGTTCAGAAGGTGTGCTAAACATGACTTGTAGAGATTCTCATAACTAGTACGAGTTCTCCATGTACTAATGTTTCTTCTTAAGAACAACGTTCATGGAAGCAAGCATGTACCAACACAACTTGTTGTTGGTTCGGATCCAACTATCATTTATATCTCGTACATTACGAGAAGTACCAGCGAGAGGTTCTGGAGGACAATCCTCTGTGAGAACGAACTCTTGATTCTCACAAATCATTCGTATGCTAATATTGGATTTTCAATAAACGTAATTACGTTCCTCGGTTAGTTTTTCGTTCGAGAGTAAACCAACAAATGAGTTTATAATAGACATAATTGTTGAATAAATAAATAAATAGAAATTCGCTCATATATTCATAATAAACATCATATTTCGGAATAGTAAATGAGATGCATGAATGCAACTCTTAAGAAAAACACATAAAGCAATTTACTAATCCACAATAAATTAATTTAGCTACTAATATGTTGCCGTAGGGTCGATCATATTAATACTAAATTAAGTTCGAGACAATCTCAAATTAATAAGTGAACTAAAATATCTCATATTCATCTTTCACTATTAATTACCGCATTATTTGGCCAACATATATTCAACTAACTTAAATACATGCTTATGAGTGTAACCTATTGTTTCAGATTTTATGACTTAACTTAGATTTGTCACCGTAGGGTAGATCAAGCTAAGATACATCAATAAATCATATCTCAAGGAAGTTTAATCTTGATATTGAAATAGGTTAGACACCTCCGTAGGGAGGATGCAATCTAGGCACCGCGAGGCGCTACCTATATCTCACTTTATTAAACTAACAATAGAGACCGTAGGATATATCGATATATATCCTTCTCGCACTCAATAATTTTAAAATATGTGTTTTAAATAAATATTTATGTTTTAATAATCTACATAAACATCGCTAGATTTTTAATCTCTAAGCTATTTTAGGATTAAAATCCAATCTAATTGGGTCTAATTTATTATGTAAATTATCTTCCAATCTAATTGGACATTATGTGATCTTAGACTATCTAAGTTGAGATGAAACCTAAAATTAATAATTATCCAATCAAATTGGACTTCGGTTCCTTTAGACATTCTAACTATGCTAACTTTTAGGTGAACCCTTATTAATTTTTACCAAACTCAAGAATATATATATATATATATATATCGAATATAAATCTATATGTGATGCATGAACATTATAAAACGATTGTAGGTATCCTGAATGACATGTAATATGCATGAACATGCTATCAATCATAACAGAAGCATAAATTAAAAAAAAGACGGGTCGAGTGTTTTTGGGTATTTCTAAAATTACAAGCCATGAGAAAAATTACAACTCCGAAATAAATAATAAATGAACCTAACTATTACAAAGATAGCTTCCATTACAAATCTTCATCTTCAAGTCTATTCTTGTAATCTTCTCCACCAATCCCGAAATGCAAAGTGCTCCAACCCAAACAATTTTGATTAAGTTCCAAACTTAATTTTAAGATCCACAATTCAAAAATTGTGATATTAGACTAAAATAAAAAACTCAAATTTATTTTCATAAAATAAATTGGCTTTTATTTTTAGCAAAACTTGACTCACAAGGAATCTAATTCACGGCATATGACAATTGAATTAAACCCTTTAGTCAATTATCATAAAGTGACTTTGGTGGCTGAAATACCAAAACACTTCAAATATGTCGTTCGGCCTAATTCATACAGAATCAAATTCATAGTTGGCACGAACTTCATTGTGAAACTTTCCATAACCATTCATATATATGGCTTATATATACAGCAAATATTCTTCCTTCTCAACTTCCAATCCTTGTGCCGTCTTCTTCGGGTCTCGGATTCTTCCAATAATCTAATTACTACAAAAGTCCTATGCCAACAAATTGGCGTACAAAAGATTCTAGGAATATACATAACAATAATAAAATCCTAACCCAAAAACACCAAATTCGACCCATAAATAAAAAACATTCATCCATTCAATATTCAAACAATTTAAATATGCATATACCCACAATCAATTAAAATAAAATCATTTATGGACTGCTCTGATACTACTTGTTGGAGTTTTGCCCAATCGGATCCGTACTATTCGACCCGATGAGTAAACAGGATCGAACTAATTCGACCCAATTGCGGAATTTGATGGGTTTTATGTTCATAGTATATTTCGAAAATAACTAACATAAAAAACGAGGATCCCATAAACGATAATTATTTTAATTATGCATAAGAAAGAAATAGAAAACTTACAAAAAGCTTCCAGTCCTTCGTTCTTTTGGTTGAACTTTTCTAGACTTTGATGAACAAATGACTTTGATCTTTTTCACCATTGATATCAACCACATTCTCCTTCTACTAGGTGTGTGGGCACCAACTTAAAAGAACCGAACTTTCTTTCACGTTTTAGCAATCAAAAGTTTCAAGATCAAAAATCTCTTTTATTTCTTGAACAAGAAATGGCTTTTGTATGTTTAGGGTTGAAGAACTTTTTCTTCATTTTGTTGGGAAAATTCTTGTATAGACCTGGTCTATGAGCTTTTCATAGATCTTGTGGTTGTAAATGAACCACATCATACATTTTGATGATGTCATACTCTCAAAATATATGATGTGGCTCATTTACAACCACAAGGTCTATGAAAAGCTCATAGACCAGGTCTATGCAAGAATATCCCATTTTGTTGAGTGTAATCTTAATGATTTCACAAATCAATAATATATCTCTCATCTATGATCTATATCTTATATGTATATATAGATAGTAATGGAGAGAGTTAAACTCCTACCATGACTCAGAGATTTCTACTAGGAAAAGAAATCTTCTCTCTCTTACCTTAAGAGAGTTGTTAATTAAATACAACTCTTGTTAGTAATTAAAACATACATAAATATATTTACATATATATAATTTCGAAAATTACATATATAAATATATAATATTTCCTTTTATTTATTATAAAAATATATCATATATATTTACATAGTAAATAATGAATTTCAACATTTAGAAATTCCATATATGCCAATGTTTCCTTTTTCTTGAATCTAGTATTCAATTTTCATTAGATTAAATTCTATAATTAAATCTAATATAATTAATCGTGATATTTTCTAATTAACTAATTCTGAATTAGTTAATTATATATCATCTAATTAATTCGGAGTTTCTATTTTGAGAAACTATTTCCAAAAAGCAATGTAAATGAAATTGTTCTAATTTCTTAAGTTTAAATATAGATTAACAGGAGCCGTGGTTGAGGACCTATGGACATGTAACTTCAAGCTCCAATAAATCGAATAATTTATTAAACTCTTTAATATAAGTAGATCGATCTATTAATTCCAAGTGACTCCACTAGTGACTTGGAATTGCACTCTTGTCGTTACAATATATTTTACTCAAAAGATCAAGATAGTCCATTGATATAATCACTACATGCAATTCGATTCTCCAATAATTGATTCGTAATTAAAGCTAGGCGTAATTATCGTTCTGCCTCTCTAATTACTTCTTTATCCTTAAGTTCCATTACTTCACTAGTAAACAGTTTGATTTATGAACTTATTCATGAATCAGAGCGCTCTACTGTTCAGTTCCAGAACTAACACTTAAGAGAATCAATATTCCAGCTTCTCGCAAGAAGGGTTGGATTCCATATTTGTAAAACACATTCCCAGCCATTGATATCGACGGATCTTCAAGACATAAGTTTTAGGCTCGACATGGTTACGGGCCATTACATATGAGTCAAAAGAACTCGTTAACATAAGCAGGAGTTTATGCCTACTCAGGATTTAGATCAATTCGCATATGATCATCAGTTGACATGTTCTAGAACCATAATATCAACGGTATCTTATTTATGATTCTAGATCATGTATGGTCCAGTCCTATGTAATCGAATTACACAAAGTACCTCCACCTTCGATGTCTCTACATCAGTAATTCGGAGGCTAAAATTCAATTTTGGTACCATAGAACTGGACAAATTTCATTTTTCATACCAAAAGTCCAAAAATCATACAGCCGTTAAGTTTTGCCACGGCTGTTTAGTCTCCTCCGTTAAGTGCATGTGAGGGGCACGTGGGGCACTAATCTGCCCGTTCAATTTTGGTACTAATCTGCCCGTTCAATTTTGGTACCGTAGAATTGGGGAATTTTCAATTTTCATACCAAAAGTTCAAAAATCATACCAATTCTCACTCAGCCGTTTCAAAATAGGGGGGAAATGCAATTGTCTAAAATTGAGCAGGTTGTTTTTGCAATTACTGTCTTCTTCCTCCTATGGACGATCGCCGGCTTCCGGTGGCCGTTTGTCGAAATTGGTTGAATATTTTTGTTCCTCTTGTCATGGGCGGAGCTCAACCGTCTATGGCAGCTACAATAAACCTATGGAAAATGATGCCCACGGTCAGGGGAAACTAATGCAACAAGAATTACGAAGTTTGGTTAAGAATCGAAGAAGAAATCACGATTTGAAATTTCGAAAATTTTGACCTACAATTCGAAAATTAGAACTCAAAATTCGAATAGATTACTCAAAGGATTGAAAAGATCTTTATATGTACGAGTTCTCCACGACAAGGGATACATAAACCCTCAACCAATTCCGACCAAAAGCCACCGGAGCCGGCGGTCGTAGGGGTGGGATCGGGACTGGTTTCGGGAATTCGGGTATTTCGGGACGGGATTTTGGGTTTCGGAATTTTAAATTTAAGTCCCGAAACCCGGTAGATCAACCAAGGTCCCGTGGGTTTCGGGTACCCGATTTAATTTCGGGATTTCGGGACGGATTCGGGAGTCCCGGGAATCTAAGTTGCAAATTTAAATTGTGCAAATTAAGCTTTTTTTTTTTTAGCTTATAGTTAAAATGAAATGAAAAAAAAAAAAGTAACATGACTACTAATCTACTTTAGAACAAACCAATTAAAACATATCACCACAACCATTTCAAAAAAAGAAAAACATAACGGAATTTGGTATGAAAAATGAAATTTGCCCAGTTCTATGGTACCAAAATTGAATTTTATGTTCCATCGGGCAGAATCCGACCCACTTGCCCAGCCCGCCCACGAAGACTTAACGGACACGTGGCAGAAACGTTAAGAAAATTAACGGAAGTGCCCTTTTTGAAACGGCTGAGTAGGAACTGGTGTTATTTTTGGACTTTTGGTATGAAAAATGAAATTTGCCCAGTTCTATGGTACCAAAATTGAATTTTTGCCGTAATTCGGATCAAGATTACTACATTGTAAATGTATCGTGGACCGTACTAGTAGTGTTTAATTAAAGATCCCAACTTTAACTCACTACGGATTTTTTAGTCTATTAGCTATAACTTAAATCCTCCAGTATAATATTTATACTTAAGTCATAGTCTCTTTAATAGACTTGAAATTTTCTGATGTTTATATTATGCATTAAATGCATAGTCGAAATAATTATATGAAAAAATAATTTCAAATTTATTTATTTATTTCAATTAAAGAATGTCAAATACATACTTTAAGAGCTAACATGTCTAACAACTTCCCCACATCGACAAGTCCAACAAAATTACCCTAAAAAAAATCTGACATGGTCAGGACACGCGGATCCATTTTTGCAATTTTAAAAGGTTGTGGTTCAAAATAAAATTTAAAAAAATTAAAAAAACTTTCTTAACATATACATATTGTTTATCTATTATCTCACATGACTATGTTTTGCCCTAAGGCGTTAATCCTAATATTTGTAGTCTCCATCTCCATTTTCCATTGATTCAACATTCAAAGAAATTAGTTTAACTCTCCATCCTCTAATCTCAGTTCTATTTATTTATTATTTTTTCTCTCCAATTGAATATTTATAAGTAATAACCATACCAGATATAACATTTGTTTGTGTAAAGTTCCTCATAGTTATATCAAAAATCATTAGAATGTGAAATGAACATTTAAATTCACTGCAATTTCAACCTAGGGCGACCCATCGATAGGAAAAAATTGTTAATGAAGGTGATGAACAGCCTAAAATGCAGTATAGTATAAAGGCATTTTCCTGGTAATCTTGTAACTTTCTGAAGCATATCATAATCTTTTCTAGGTTTATTATTTGAATATACTGTAGATCAATCTAGAGATCGGAGATGACACAATCGACTCCTGATCCTTGTGGAAAGAGAAACAGGGATGGAGGAAAACCGATCAGATGAGCCAACAATGACGGTACAAAATACGCAGAAACAGAGAAACGAAAAGGGCGGGGAGATTGAATTCCGAAAAGGGCGGGGAGATTGAATTCCAGGTTCATCATTTTTCTAACTGCCTCCTTCCTTCACTGCCCGTTACCTTTATATAATTCTGGCCTTATTGCCAAATTACAAAACTGCCCCCTGCATTTACTAAGTCGCATGACCCCTCTTCACCTTTTTAGTATTTATTATTTTCGGCATGCATCACTTTCTCTGCCATAAAACGTTATACCATCAGTACAATAACACTTCAAATGCACACTTTTTTTTACGATGAAAACAATAAATTGCTTCGTATCGCAGTTTTTAAAAAAAAATCCATTTTAAGTTTTAACCGTCTGAGTCCTTGATATATCAAATAGCGAATTGATCCAAAATAACCAAGAAAAAGGCAACTTTTTGATGAATAGAAGAGAGGAGAGGGGTGTTTGTGTAAATTTACAGACCTGGACGTCCATCTTGGAAAGGCTGTAGGAGTCGTTGTGGTTGTACAGATTATAATCTTAGGTGGAGGAGAAACAGGTCCTTCCATTAAATTTCTCAGCCCCAGTCCCGCAACCACAGCCGGCTGCTTTATCTCATATGGGGGTTACGTTTCCCGCTATTGCTCCTAAGAATTTCTTTATTCAAACATTTGTGCTAGTTTAATCCCACTTTGAACCTTGAAAATGTATTAATTTGACACTTTACATTCTCAAAAAATATCAATTTCAATTTGCATGTACTCTGAATGAAGTTCAAGCCAAAATGCAATGGTATTTTTGTCATTACCTTCAAAAGTCAGCATAGTCCTTTCAAAATATACTAATGTGTAATTTATGTGCAATTAAGAATAAAATTGACATAGTACCCATCAAAATAACTCCCCAAAAAACATAAAAAAAATGCCACGTTGTAAATATAAATTTGAAATGAACGATATTATATAATATTTGTGGCCATACTAGATTTTAGAGATTTTTGTGATATTTGAATACACAAAGCTCTGAATTATATACATACCAAAGTGGTTGGGCCAAGTGGTAGTGACTTGTGACCCCCAGATGAGAGACTCAAGTTTGAATCTTACTGGAGATATCACACTGGGAAGGACCTATACCTTTTGCACTCTTTGGTTTGAGCTGTAAATACACAATATATATATATATATATATATATATATATATATATATATATATATATATATATATATATATATATATTGTTTTACAAATCTTCATATACTATATTTTGTATGAAACATATTTTTGACGGTGATTCCAACAAATTTATTGGGGCCATATATACATACAATCCGCCACTTTACTATTAATACAATATTATGATTTTCTTTATTGATATTATATTTTCTTATTATAAGTCATATAAACATTTTTTTAGAATAATATATTATTGTAGGTCGAGTATTAAATAAGTAAAGTATTCATTTATCTGCCCTCCAAATTGATTTATTCTAGAGTTATTTTAATGGGTAATTTATCTATTTTACTATTAATTGCGCATTAGTTAGAGTGTAAACGAGCCGAGTAGTATCAAAGGACACATTGTTCAAGCTTGGTTTGAATTTTATCAGCTTCAAATTTTGTGTTTGAACTTGATTTGATTTCTTAACGAACTGAGCTCAAACGTGCTTTTATCGAACAAGTTCGAGTAACTAGGCATTTTACATGTATTTTTTTAATTTTTAGTTTATCAAGTCGAGCTCGAGCTGAGCTTCAAAAGTTATCAAACGAGAAATCTTGTTCAAGCTTGTTTGATTTGTTTGACGAACCGAGCTCAAACAAGCTTTTATTGAACTAGCTCGAGTCGAGTATCGAATAGCTTTGCTTGATTTTCAGCCCTACACACGAGTGTTAATTTATCAATTTTACTATTAATTGCACATGAGCCTTACATTATTATATATTATTTATTTATTCTGATTTGCGCATAAAATGACTGGTCAGTCGTCCATGAACATTTTCAAGTTCGAAAATTCCAAAATTTCAGTTTCAAAATCTGGAATTAAAATTCTTAGTTAATACATTTTGAATTAGAAAAATGTGTGAGTTACAGCCTAACGATTACGAGTTTTGCACAAAACTTTAAAAACTCATAAGTCTCAAATTTTCACGCAAAGGTCCTAGAATAATTTTGATGACCATTAAAACCTATGTTGTTGATTTTTGGAAAAGTTATAACAGCCATCTAAATTTGAGGAGGTTAAGTGTAAAAATTGTAGTACTTCATAAGGGGAGTAAGTGCAAAAATTAAAATCTTCAGACAATTCGTTTCTTATTTTCAGCATAAACTACCACGTTGAAACGTCTGACCCAACGTAATCATAAACATAAAAACTAGACTAAAATACATTCAGTTGGAGATTACTGTTGAAATCTAACTACAACTTATTATTTGCATGTATCTTTTGTTAGCAAATGAATCAAGTAATTACAAGTTGGGGCCATCCCTTGATTGATTATGCAAATTGCAACAATAGGTTAGAATCTCTCTACCAACTTCAAAATGAATTCATCATTGTAACAAGAAAATTGCAAGTCGGCAAACGGATTTTGCAGAGAATTGTCTCACTTTGAAGTCCTATAAATAGGCTCCTTCATTCAGTTCAACCGAACAACACAATCAAACTCTCTCCTCATCAATTCTCTCAAGCTTAGTCTAGGCAGGAATTTTGAGCGCATAATTTCAGAGAGATTTCTTAAACTGTGAGAGATATTTTGTGAAAATTAAGTGAGTAATTTTCTTTGGTGAGTCGAGAGAGTTGTGAGTATTTGTAAATACTGTGTAATTATCTCCCTTTATTAAAAGATCTGCAGCAGCCCGTGGATGTAGCCTATTTTGGGTGAACCACGTAAATTTTGTGTTCATTATTTTCGCTATTTCATTAAATCTGGTTGTGGATTTTCCTAACAACTGGTATCAGAGCTCAGGAATTTTTTTTTCCAGGCCAACCAGATTTAAGTGGGAGCATGGCGGCAGACTAAGGGAAAATGAAACTCGAAAAGTTCGATGGTGCGGACTTCGGATTCTGGAAAATGCAAATAGAGGACGATCTGTATCAGAAAAATTTATTCTTGCCTCTCCAGGAAGATAAGCCAGAATCCATGAAGGAGGATGAGTGGAAACTCCTTGACAGACAAGCTCTCGGAGTTATCCGGCTGACGTTATCTCGCAATGTCGCTTTTAACATAGCGAAAAGAAGACCACGACGGGTCTTATGAAGGCACTCTCAAATATGTACGAGAAACCTTCGGCCTCAAATAAAGTTCATATAATGAGGCGGTTATTTAATTTGCGGATGACCGAAGGGGCATCGATGGCCCAACATCTCAATGAACTCAGTACAATATCGACCCAGTTGAGTTCGGTCAAGATTGAGTTTGACGATGAAGTACAGGCGTTGTTACTTTTATCCTCCCTTCCAGAAAGTTGGAATGCTACGGTCACGACTGTGAGTAGCTTGTCGGGAAGCAATAAGTTAATATTCAACGATGTACGTGATCTCGTTCTAAACGAAGAGATCCGATGGAGAGAGTCAGTCGAAACTTCGACCCCCTCTGCTTTGTCGACGGAGTCGAGAGGGCAATCGACAAACAACAATCGTGGAAGATCAAACCACCGAGGAAGATCAAAGAATGGGAGATCCAGATCGAGAAATCCCAGCAATTTCGGAAACTCAAAAACTGTTGAGTGTTGGAATTGCGGAAAGGTCGGACACTACAAAAATCAGTGCAAAAGTGCACCGAAGAATCAAACGACGAAGATCGCAGCTAATGTTGCATCGACATCAACACAAGATGATGTGTTGATATGCTCTTTGGAGAGCAAGGAAGAGTCTTGGGTGTTAGACTCTGGAGCATCATTTCACACTACTTCGCATAAAAGACTCTTTGGGGAATACGTGTTTGGAAACCTCGGTAAAGTATATCTTGGCGATGACCAACCTTGTGATATTGTTGGTAAAGGAACAGTGAAAATTAAGTGGAACGGGTCTGAGTGGAAGCTGAAGGATGTCAGACATATTCCTGACCTGAGAAAAAACTTAATTTTTGTGGGCCAGTTAGCCAGTGAAGGCTATACTACAATCTTCCATGGAGATGACTGGAAGATTTCAAAGGGTGCAATGGCAGTTGCACGAGGAAAGAAAAGCGGCACTCTTCACATGGCAGCAAAAGGGTGTTGTTTGATTGCAGATGCAGCAAGCAACCAAAACCTAAACTTGTGGCACCAAAGACTTGGTCACATGAGTGAGAAAGGAATGAAGATTATGCACTCCAAAGGAAAGCTATTGAATCTACAATCGATTGACATCAACATGTGCGAGGACTGCATACATGGAAAGCATAAGAGAGTTAGCTTTCAGACAAGTGGCAGAACCCCAAAGAAGGAAAAGCTGGAGCTTGTTCATTCTGATGTTTGGGGTCCAATGACTGTCTCATCGATTGGTAGGAAACACTACTTCGTGACTTTCATAGATGATCACTCTCGAAATGTATGGGTTTACTTTTTGAAACATAAATCTGAAGTGTTTGAAACATTCAGAAAATGGAAAGCCATGGTAGAAAATGAGACAGGTCTCCAAATCAAAAAGTTGAGAACCGATAATGGTGGAGAATATGAAGCCTCCAAATTTAAAAAGTTCTGCTATGAGCACGGGATTAGGATGGAAAGAACCGTGCTAGGTACACCTCAACAAAACGGTGTAGCAGAACGCATGAATCGGACATTGACTGAGAGAGCCAGAACAATGCGTATGCAGTCAGGCCTACCCAAGATGTTCTGGGCAGAAGCAGTCAACATAACAACTTATTTGATTAATCGAGGTCCATCGGTACCATTGGAGCATAAAATTCCAGAAGAGGTATGGAGTGGTAAAGATGTTAAATTATCATATCTAAAAGTTTTTAGTTGTATTGCATATGTGCATATTAGTGATCATGGCAGGAATAAGCTTGATCCGAAATCCAAGAAGTGTACCTTTCTTGGATATGGTGATGATGAGTTCGGGTATCGCATCTGGGATGATGCAAACAGAAAGATAATCCGCAGCAGAGACGTAATCTTCAATGAAAGAGTTATGTACAAAGATAGGCATTTGGCAAATGCCACTGACCCAATTGTGATTGAGCCAGTATATGCAGAAGAGGATGATGTTCCAGTCAGTCCTGTGACAAACCAAACTTTAGAAAATCCCGAGCCAGAGGAATGTGTTGAGCAGGAGAATGCAAATCAACCCCATTCTCCAACTCCTGTATTGAGAAGGTCTTCTAGGCCACATGTGCCTAAAAGGAGATACATGGATTATGTATTGCTAACAGATGGAGGAGAACCAGAGAGCTATGATGAGGTTTGTCAGATCAGAGATGCCGGCGAGTGGGAGCTTGCCATGAAAGACGAGAGGAAGTCTTTGATCTCCAACCAAACTTGGGAACTTGTTGAGTTACCCAGAGGGAAGAATGTATTACATAACAAATGGGTGTATCGTGTGAAAGAAGAGCAGGATGGCTCAAAACGATACAAAACCAGGCTAGTAGTCAAAGGATTCCAGCAAAAAGAAGGAATTGACTACACCGAAATCTTTTCTCCTGTTGTGAAACTAAATACTATCAGGACTGTATTAAGTATTGTTGCTATTGAAAATCTCTACCTAGAACAGTTAGATGTGAAGACTGCGTTTCTTCATGGAAACTTAGATGAAGAGATTTACATGTGTCTGATAGAATAGTACCCAGCAAGCCAGTTCAAATAGCTTGTAATAGGTCTATTCTGTAAGAAACAATCTATTGATTTTATAATAATACGCGCGTTTATTTATATGAGTATAAGGATAAACAATGGCCAACTTCATCTTTCGCAAATACATTTAAGCGATTGGTTGAAACCCTTAGATTACATTTGACTATGGGACGATTCACTTCAGTATTGAGTGCAATCATGAAACAGTCTCAAAGGTCGTAATCTTAAAACTGTTCCAAGTCATAGATTCCGAACGAGACAAGGTATCGTAGGAATCGCCAAGACTTGTACAAGTATGCATGATTCACATGGAGTGAATTTGTAGCGTTTCATGAGCAAGGCATTTGAGGCCAGTGCATACGAGTAGGTGGTTCAATGGAGGATTGAACGCATCGAAAGACCCGAACAGAGAAACCCATTATGGAAGCGCATGACGCATATCGGTGATGGGATGTTTCTCAAGGATTATAATAGTGTACGATTTAGTCCTTTGACTTGAGGTACTAGGGCGAATTCGGTGCATGAAAGTGCGTACTTAGATCTAGGTATAGGCCACGTAGCTTGGTCATAACATGCATAGGTTGGGTGCGTATGGACATGTACGCGAATGGTTAGTACCGATATGGAATCTATTGACACACTGTAATGGGTGAGAGAATTTCCTATACGATTCTTAGATAATATATCCGAGGAATCCACGGCGGTGGTCGGTGACGGATTTGGAAAGGGGTTTCCAAATTTAGGAGTCACACTGGAATATTATCCTGAATTAGAAAGTATAGTTATCGAGACAAATTTAGTGGTGCCGATCAATTCACACACCCTAAGTCTTGATCGGGAATATTAGTCGATAGAAGGACCATATGTACATGGTAATTATATGAGCGAGGTTCACAAGTATCAATTCACCTGAAGTTGGGCTTCATGGGCTTGTGGCTAGACATCGACCATGAAGTGTGGGTACTCCTGAATTAATAGAGGAATTGATTCTAGGAGTGGTCAATTAAAGGTTGTTTAATTGACCGGAGCAATTTATTGTTCATAAATTAAATCACGAGGAATTCGTGGGCCTGCTGCCAATTGATGGTGAACCCAGAGGGTCACACACAATACAATTGGACGGTGACTGTTGGAAAAATGATACAAAAGGAATTAATTGATTTAAATGTAATTAAATCAATTAAATGAATTAAAAGTATTTAATTCAAGTGGAAGATTAATTAATTGGCTAACTTAATTAATTAAATACTTAATTGAGTTGCTAATTAATTATGTAAAAGAAATAATGATTTAATTAGACTGGGCATTTAATTAAGTAATTAATTAAATGAAAAGGGCTTGCAAGACATGGGCTTTAATTAAAAGCCCATAAGGAGTCTTGCAAAACCTAGGTTGAGGGAGTCTATATAAAAGGGATCTACTTGAGTTCAAAAACCAACACCCTAAGAAGAAAACCCTAGCCTCCCCTCTCAACCTAGCCGCCGCCCCTAGTGCTAGAAAACCTAGCCGCCGCCGCCACCAAGAGAAGCCGCCACCTGCTGCCGTGGGCTGCTCTTGAGCCGCCGCCCCTTCTCCCTTTGTTCCTCTGTGTTAGATCTTGACCTGTCAAGAGAATCTACACAATCCTGCTTCGACAAACCTCCTGAATCGAGTTATGAGCCTAAGATCTTGAGGTGTTGCCAGAATCCAATTGGTGTGGACTTACTTTGGAGGTGAGACACTTGGATCACTTCTGTGAACCAGATCCAGATCCGGTTGCAGAATCAGAATCGAAGGTTGCCACCACCTTGCCTGTGGTGAGGTATATCGCATAAACACCCTTGTTCAATTTCTATGTGTGTTTTTGTTCTTGCTTACGTATAATTAATATGGAGAATTTATATGGGACCTTGGGTGCTTCGAAAAATTTTAAATTCCGCACTGTCGTTGTTCTGACAATCGAGGCATCCCAACCACTATCCCAACAGTGGTATCAGAGCCAACTCCATCATTATTATACGAAAAGCCTGAACATAATGTGTTTTCACCATATATGTTCGTGATAATTATGTTCTGTAAGTTGATTCTTACTTGTTATGAATGGATCTATGATTGGGTAAAACTGCTTTTTTAGATCTGTGCCCTTTTTATAGTTTTTGAAAACTTCAGGACTTTTAATGCTAAAAATCGCATATAGGGTTTTAGAGGGCTAAAAAATTCGAATTTTTGAAATCTGGAAATTTCAAAATCATGGACTGTTTTTGCAAATCTGGTCGCACACTTTTTGGGGTCATTTTGTAATTTCCGAAAACTTTGGGGCTGTTTTGCAATTACCGAAACTTGAGGGGTCAATTTGAAAAATCGAAAAATTTTCAGAATTCAAAATATTATTTTCTGGAATCTGCCCAAATATGCCCAGGGGTGTTTTTGTAACTTTTTAAAAGTTTTGGGGTCAAAGTGCAATTTTCGAAAGTTGAGGGGCGAAAATGCAATTTTCAAAAGTTGAAAAACAGAATCTGAATTTGAGCAGAAAATTTATTTTTGTTTACCCGAATATTCATTTTGTCATAATTAGTAGTGACTAAAAGGTAAGAATCATAGGGAGTTAGTTTTAAAAGGTAATTTTAAAATTAAGAAAGAAATAGGTAAAGGATGTTTGCTTGTTTCTTGCTCTATGTGAATTGTTTACATGGTTTTCGATTGAGCCGAGCCTTGACCTTAGGTTAGATGTGATTGGTTTAATTTATTGTTTGTTTTTATTGGGCCTGTGAGCCTATTATGTTTTTGGGCCATTTTGAGCCTTTGTAATAGAATAGGGATTTACTGCTTTCCTAGCTTAGGATGGAGGCCCGTTTATAAGCAAGGTGGGAACCCAAGAAGATATGAAGGCCATGTATGCGTGGTACATTGTGTAATAGCATAGGCCCATTTACAAACCCTTTAGATTGACCAATAGGGCCAACATCATTGGCTCGATGATGGCCCACATAGGAGGCTCCCGATCGAAAACATATTGTGGTAGCATGCATGCTAGGTTTGTATGGCTTTTATTTATTTTGTCGATTTATATTTAGCTTGTATGAGATGCGCGCTAGAATCTAGATCGTAATAAAAGATAAAGCATAACTGAATCGGTGAGATCTCGAGGAGAGTTAGTATAACTTTCAAAACCAGAAATTCCCCTCTCGAATTAAATATTAAGTCATATTGGATTAAAATAAAATGAAGTATTTATATAAATCCAAGCCTTCCATCAATAGGGACTAACGTATGTTGTCTACTTATCGATAGAGGTGATCCAGAGTCTGGCACCCGAGTCGAAGAAAGGGACAATACGTGAAATTCCTTGACTCCCGTTTTTAACTAAACACGACAAGGGTGAGGACTGGTCGGGATGTGAGGATCGACCGATAACTAGTTACGGAGAACTCACGACCGGGCCCGTTGCTCATCATGATTGATGGGTTAGACTTAACGATTAGTAACACTTATGATGTAGCAGTGCTAGATAAGTGCGAAAACCGAGGCAAAATAAGCTTGAAGGTTGTGGAGTAACACAATTGGTAAAAAGTATACCTACCTGGAGAATTGGTTGTATGGCCACGAGTCGTGGGTGCAATTAATTGCTGCTGGGACGTCAAGACCTACTAGGAATTAAATTTCCCGAGCAATCAAAGGGGTGATTGTTTCGATAAAATAGTGGGAGAACTTTTTCGAAAACAAGTCAAAAATTCGTTAATTATAAGTATTAGAAATAAGATCAGTTAGCTTAATGTTGTCTTCTTTCCATTTGTAGATATTAAGTACAATGTCTAAGAATCCATTATCTGTTATCCTCGACGCAAACAAATTGAATGGCTCAAACTTCGTTGACTGGCTGAGAAATCTCAGAATTGTCCTCGATTCCGAGCGACGAAGCTATGTGCTCGACACACCCATGCCTGCTGCACCCGCAGCACGAGCTAGTGAGGAACAACGAACCGCCCATGCTAAAAGGGTTAATGATGATCTTCAGGTTCGATGTCTCATGCTAGCCTCGATGTCGAATGAACTGCAGAAACAGCATGCTGCTATGCCGCTTGCTAGAGAGATACTTCTCCACCTCCAGCAGATGTTTGGAGAGAGGTCTCGTACCGAAAGGTTCGCGACCACTAAGAGAAGCCGCCACCTGCTGCCGTGGGCTGCTCTTGAGCCGCCGCCCCTTCTCCCTTTGTTCCTCTGTGTTAGATCTTGACCTGTCAAGAGAATCTACACAATCCTGCTTCGACAAACCTCCTGAATCGAGTTCTGAGCCTAAAATCTTGAGGTGTTGCCAGAATCCAATTGGTGTGGACTTACTTTGGAGGTGAGACACTTGGATCACTTCTGTGAACCAGATCCAGATCCAGATCCAGTTGCAGAATCAGAATCGAAGGTTGCCACCACCTTTCCTGTGGTGAGGTATATCGCATAAACACCCTTGTTCAATTTCTATGTGTGTTTTTGTTCTTGCTTACGTATAATTAATATGGAGAATTTATATGGGACCTTGGGTGCTTCGAAAAATTTTAAATTCCGCACTGTCGTTGTTCTGACAATCGAGGCATCCCAACCACTATCCCAACAGTGTCAGCCATAAGGTTTCTCAGAGACAGAGAAGGAAAATATGGTGTGTAGACTCAAGAAGAGCTTGTATGGTTTGAAACAAGCTCCAAGACAGTGGTACAAAAAGTTTGACAACTTTATGCACAAGGAAGGATTCCAAAGTGCAATGCCGACCACTGTTGCTACTTCAAGAGGTATAACTCAAGTTATATTATTTAGCTACTTTATGTTGACGATATGTTAGTAGCTGGTTCATATATGAACGAGATCAAAAGTTTGAAGCAGCAATTGTCAAAAGAGTTTGACATGAAAGATTTGGGTCCAGCAAAGAAGATTCTTGGGATGCAAATCACTCGAGATAAGCAAAAAGAAGTTTTGCAGTTATCTCAGGCAGAATACAACAGTCGTATTTTGCAGAGGTTCAAGATGGGCAGTAATAAGCCAGTCAACACACCATTGGCTAGTCACTTTCGGCTATCCAAAAGTCAATCTCCTCAGACAGACGAAGAGATAGATTTAATGGCCAAGGTTCCTTATGCCTCAGCCATTGGGAGTTTGATGTACGCAATGGTCTGTACTAGACCAGACATAGGCTATGCAGTGGGAGCTGTTAGCAGATTTATGTCAAACCCGGGTAAGGTCCATTGGGAAGAAGTCAAATGGATTTTGAGGTATCTACGAAGCACTTCAGATAAGTGCTTGTACTTTGGCAGAGGAGAAGTCAAAGTCCAGTGGTACGTAGATGCAGATTTTACCGGAGAAGTTGATCATAGAAGAAGCACCTCAGGTTATGTGTTCACTGTGGGATCAACGGCAGTCAGTTGGATGTCACGGTTATAAAAGATTATTGCATTGTCCATGATGGAGGCAGAGTATGTAGCAGTGACAGAAGCCAGTAAAGAAATGATATGGCTTCAAGGTATGTTAGATGAACTGGGATTCAAAGACGAGAAAAATGTTCTATACAGTGATAGTCAGAGTGCAATACACTTGGCGAAGAACTCTGCATTTCACTCCAGAACTAAACATATTGGGCTTTGTTATCACTTCATCAGATCTCTGTTAGAGGATGGCGTGTTAACACTTGGGAAGATACAAGGGAGTAAGAATCCAACAGACATGCTAACAAAATTAGTAACTGTTGATAAACTGAAGCTATGCTCAGCTTCAGTTGGACTCCAAAACTGACAAGACCGGGAACGGCTGTTGCATTGATCAGGTGTGAAGACAAATTGAAATCAGTCTTCAAGTGGGAGATTGTTAGCAAATGAATCAAGTAATTACAAGTGGGGGCCACCACTTGATTGATTATGCAAATTGCAATTGCAAGTTGCAACAATAGGTTAGAATCTCTCTGCCAACTTCAGAATGAATTCATCATTGTAACAAGAAAATTGCAAGTGGGCAAACGGATTTTGCAGAGAATTGTCTCACTTTGTAGTCCTATAAATAGGCTCCTTCATTCAGTTCAACCGAACAACACAATCAAACTCTCTCCTCAGCAATTCTCTCAAGCTTAGTTTAGGCAGAAATTTTAAGCGCAAAATTTCAGAGAGATTTCTTAAACTGTGAGAGATATTGTGTGAAATTAAGTGAGTAATTTTCTTTGGTGAGTCGAGAGAGTTGTGAGTATTTGTAAATACTGTGTAATTATCTCCCTTTATTAAAAGATCTGCAGCCCGTGAATGTAGCCTATTTTGGGTGAAACACGTAAATTTTGTGTTCATTATTTTTGCTATTTCATTAAATCTGGTTGTGGTTTTTCCTAACATCTTTAAGTACACACATGCAACCATTGTCGAGTTCCATTCTATTTACAAATTAATTAACAATCTATCGAATTTTTTTACACTTTCAACACTTTGTTGAGGTATACTCCAAGGGCCCATATGGGGAATAAATTTCTGTAGGCTGAGTAGCTTATCATACAGTTTCTGTTGAATACTCCAACTATTTCCTGCAAAATTGTTCAAAATGGTTCCTAATATGTACAAATTTTCGGAGATTTGTCCTACATGAGTTAGTGATAAACTAACATATAGAGAGAATTGCATTTTTGGTACACAGCTATAGGCCAATTCCCACTTTTGGTACACAACTTTATGTGTCCAACACATTTGGTACACCTCTTTAATAAAGTTCGACACATTTGGTACAACCGTTAAATAAATTGCAAAATCACCGTTAATTCCGTTAGTTCGACACATTTGATACACCTCTTTTACAAAATTGACATGTGCGCGGCACATGGCTGCCCAAAAAAAAAAATTAAACTTGATAAACTTTTATAAAAATTATCATATGTATTTATTATATTTATCATATCATATTTATATAATGATAAAAAAATATGTATTTATTATTTATATGACATGTAAAATATAATAAACTATATAATGTCATTTATAGTTTAATACTGGAAGAAGAATAAAATATAATAAACAAGTTTATCAAGTTTCAATTTTTAAAATTATTTATAAAAATAGTTTATTATTTTTATAGTTTATTATTTATAAAAATTATTAAAAAATATGTCTTTATTATTTATATGACATGTAAAATATAATAAACTATATAATGTCATTTATAGTTTAATATTAGAAGAAGAATAAAATATAATAAAAATGTTTATCAAGTTTCAATTTTTAAAAATTATTTATAAAAATAGTTTATTATTTTTTTAGTTTATTATTTATAAAAATTATTAAAAAATATGTATTTATTATTTATATGACATGTAAAATATAATAAACTATATAATGTCATTTATAGTTTAATATTGCAAGAAGAATAAAATATAATAAACAAGTTACTTTAATTTATCATATTTATAAAAATTATTAAAAAATATGTATTTATTATTTATATGACATATAAAATATAATAAACTATAATGTCATTTATAGTTTAATACTGGAAGAAGAATAAAATATAATAAAAAAGTTTATCAAGTTTCAATTTTTTATTTTATTTTTTTTTCTGGGCAGCCATGTGCCGCGCGCATGCCAATTTTGTAAAAGAGGTGTACCAAATGTGTCGAACTAACGGAATTAACGGTGATTTTGCAATTTATTTAACGGTTGTACCAAATATGTCGAACTTTGTTAAAGAGGTGTACCAAATGTGTTGGACACATAAAGCTGTGTACCAAAAGTGGGAATTGGCCTATAGTTGTATACCAAAAATGCAATTCTCTCCTAACATATATACCTGTTGTGGAAAGTCTCCATTCTGCATTTGGGAATTAATCAACACTTTAGCAGCACGGTGAAGTGGATTGGAGTCCCGATTAGCCTACTCATTCATTCCAATATTATTTAGAACCATATTTACTTTGATGGATAATATATAAATTATGTTCTTGCATATAATAATGTGCGACTTACTTGGCCTGCTTCAATAAGAGCCAGCATAGCCCATCCAGTGTTTACAATGTGTGATTTGTTCTTTGCAATATTAGTGTATACCTGTTGTCAGTTCAAATAGTAAATATTCACAAGTTTTTCGGATTCCTTACGGACCAAGCAATTAAAATTAACGGCATCTTGTACAAACAAAACATTTTGACCTTGTCTTGGCTTGAAAGATAGCTTTCTCCCCAGCCACCACATGGAAGTTGCTTGGATAAAAGGAAATCACAAGCTTTTCTAATAGATAGGCTGTTCTCATATGTCTTACCACCAGCTACCAACCCTGTTACCCCAAACCAAGTCCCATATGTGTAGCATACTCCCCATGATCCATACCTAATGAAAAAAATCCAAGTATTTTATTTGTCATATGGCATTATTTTAAATGTCAAGAATGCAATGAAGTACATACCATGAGCCATCAGATAATTGTATGCTTCCAATGAAGTTAAGTGCTTTCTCAATGCATGCCTCAATATCTTTTCCCCGATACCCTGGATACAATCCTTCGAATGATTTCAGGCCTTGAATTGCTGCAGAAGTGCATTCTACATACCTAGGAATATTAATTAATTATTAGGTTTATATCAATCTTAGAGCTAGTAGCGTAAAAATGATGTAATGAAAAAGTCTTAAGGAGCTTGAAGATTCTTTTTATAGGAATATTAAGAAGAGATTTTGAGAAAGCAATAGATAAAATAAGATCTTACTGATAGTCGATAATGATATCCCCAAATGTTTCTGCTGGATTAATCATCTGTGCATAGACATGATATAATAATTAAGTATATCATTAATGACTCACAAAACATTGCATGCCTTTCTGAAACATTATATATGCAATTGTAGTACCTCTAACCAGGCATAAGATCTTGTGAGCTCATATGATGCAAAACCTCCACTGCTATTCTGCAACATGAAGTGATGAGAAATGTGGATGCATAAATTTGATTATAAAAGTTGTTTTGATAACATTTATACTAAGTAAGAAGTACAGTACCTGAAGAGATAAAATCAAATTTACTGCATCATAGAGCTTATCTTGTTCTATTGCTTGTCCAGCAATCTCGAACGGCAATTGTGATAACAAAAGTGCTGTCTGCATTGAAGCAAGCAACTCCTACTTCAATCATTCAACTAAGAGATTAAAGAAAAATTATGCATCCAGCTTACCTGAATTGACCATAATTTAGTTAGTATCACAAACAATTCATTTTCTTTTAAGCACGAAATTGGATATCATGTGATCTTATTTGAAATAAATAAACCTTGAGGCCTTCTGCTGAACAATCTGAAACTTGCCAACCATTGTCTGCAGTAGAGAAGGGCCACGCCCCTTTTGAGCTGTGGCGATACCAACAACTCAAGTATCCTGAACTGTCTTCCTTAACCTTCAATGAAATAATAACCTCTTATAGCGCCACCATACATAATAATAAAACATATATATATATATATATATATATATATGGTGATACAATAGCTGAATCCTTTCCTTCCACTCGCTTACTTGTGAGACTTTGATGAACTCATGAGCCTTTTTAAGCATCAAATCGTATTCATCAACAAGGTTGGTTCCAATTATTGCTTGGACAGCAAGAGCAACATCCCAGAGCTGACTCCCATTATATCCCTGCCGTTCAATTCTCATCAATGTAAAATATGATTAAAGAAACTTGTTTAGAGAATAAAACTCAGATATCCATGATCAAATGTATTCTATTGGGTTTAATATAGGGGGAAAAGTCATAAAATATTATAATTTGAAACCTGCATCTTCATGCCATCTTCAGCTACCCATAGGTAATCCTTTATTCTTGATAGGTGTAGTTTGATTGCTAGTGATTTTGGATCATCCACCCAGCAACAGAGCATGTTTAGTACCTACAATGTTTAATTTATTATGAACACACTTTGATCAGTTTATGTTACACATAGACGTTTCTGAAATCATCCAAAGTATAATAACTTCAGGTGAGAATAGCAACTACAATATTTAACCACCTTATTCACAGGTCCAATGCAGAGGTAATTAGTATTCTCATCCTCATAATGGATATGTGTCATAACAGTGCTCAATGCTTTACGCCTTAGCTTAGAGAAAGGCCATTTCATTAGAAGAGGTTCTGCAAACTTGTCCAGACATTTCCATAGTATATCTTGCAAGAGTGGATGTGGATAGTATAGATCCTCCTACATGAAAAATGGATTTTTATCATATTCATAGCTACTACAAGTATTGATTCTCAATACAAAAATTTTACAATCGATTCAACCCTCGGAAATCCACATTTACAAATCCATATTCTTTAGTGATCAAAGACACGAACATTAATAATACTAATATCGATCCAGGTTAAAGTATACACAATAAGTTCAAGAAGCAAGTCTATACCTTGGCACATTGATTTCTTGCTAAATCCCAGTCAATATGATGGTAAGCTTGTGTGTAGAGTTCTTTCCTAAGTGATAAAGTAGTGGCATTTATTAACCCTACAAATCTTTTCCCATATAAATACGACATGGGTAGGTACACCATTCGACAATGACACCACATACGCCCTAAATCAATATATATATATATATATATATGTGTGAGCATAAATTTTACTTAAACTATAAATATTCTTGCTAGAAAAAGCAAATATAGCAGCAACCAACTAGAAAAAAAAAGAGGACCTGGATGCATAGGTAGAAAGTAAGGTAGAAGCCACAGTTCTGGGGGTAGAGGGTTATTGCCACTCCATTCATATACACCAAGTACCTACATATATATATATATTTATTGGATTAGTCAACTCTACATTGAAATGTGAAATTGTAGCCCCTCTCTCTCACTTTCTCTCTCTCTCTCTCTGTGCGGATTTACATTGTATTATTTTAAAATTTACCGAGAGCCAGAGTTTTCCCCAAGAAGGGATGTAGGTAGCACCACCATGATGAATAATCCAAGTTCTGGCATTCTTCATTGCTCCATCATCCATTCTTTCACCTAAAAGCCTTAAGGTGACATAATTGAGGACTGTGCAAAACATGGTGCTGTGTCCTTCTATATGCAAACCCCACCCTCCATCAACATTCTACATACAACAACTTTGTCCACTAATTAATCAGTATCAACAGCCAGAAAATATCCTACAAAACAAGAAGAATTAAGTTACCTGGTGATTGTATAGATATCGATGTATCTGTTTTCTATGTTCTTCTGGCAGGATAGTGTTTAGAGCATTCATTATAGACAAGGCTATGACCTGCAAAATTTATAGAAAATGAAGTCTTCTTTCTTTATGACTAAGAATAATCTTTAATAATCAAACATATCGATCGTTCGACAGATTGAACGAATGACTAAACACATTTTTTGTCTCACAAGAACAATTTTGTGAAGTATGAGGCTAAATGTGCTAAATGTCCAAAGTAAATGAATAAGAGTTAGTTCTGACCAAGCCTGGGAGAAGAAACAGAGGTCCACCATAATCACCAGGCCAGTGTCCATCTTCAGCCTGTAAAGTTGAGTAATATCTTAAGGCCCTTCTCAATGTAATCTCTACTGTTTCCTCACTTATTTCTTCTTCATTTTCTACCTTGACCTGTGGCAAATCTTCCTCAAATGGCTTCTTCTCCTTTGCAAACTAACAAATCATTTGAAATCAACTAATAAAGTTAAAAAAGACCTTAAAACCATAAACTAACTAGTTAAGGATTTGTTTTCACCTGAATACGCATTAGTTGATCAGAACTGTGTTTGATCTCATACCGATTCTTTTCAAATTCAGCGCAAACCTTTTCAAGTAAAGCTTTCTCTTCAGCTGTTCCAAGAGTTGTATCGAATTCCCAAAACTGTCTTCCAGTGTGATTATTCACACTTGTTAGCAATATTGGATCATCATCCCCTTTTTGAGATAGTTTAAGACTCCACATTTTCTCTATCTTTGTGTTTCTTATTAATTTTCTCTACTTTCTTAGTTTTTTTAACAATGTTTGGCTGCTTATTTATTTCTGTACTCACATCATATATAATATAGCCTAGAAACTTGCACGTGAAACTTAAATGAGTGTTTCTTACAATAGTTCAAAGTCAGCTTCTCAATAAAATGGTGCAATCATATATAGACAGATTAGAAGAGAATTGCTTGGGTACCAAACTATATTTTGATTCTCGCTTGTGGTACCATAAAAATTGAGGTCAACATATTTGGTACCATAATTTAAGAAATCCATCAATTTTGGTACTACCATTAAAAATGGACATTAAGTGATGACGTGGCAGTTAAATGTTATTGCAAAATTGATACTATTATTTATGTTGACTAAAAATTTTATCACATAATATTTCAGTTGTCAAAATAACTCCATATCTTCAAATTTACTGATAATTTTAGTACATATTGTTGCCCAATTTTCAGAATTGGCTCGAATAAAACACGTGCGGTACCAATTTAAAGATTTTATTTATTATATTTACATATTTATTTAACTAATTTAATTTATTAATAATATTAACAGAACTAATAATATTTAATATAAATCCGACAAAATATGAATTAAATCTAAAATTTATATAATAATATTACTATAATAAATATTAATTTTAGTAATTTTATTATATAAATTTTAGATTTAATTAATATCTTGTCGGATTTATTTAAGTACTAAATTGATACTTCTGTGCTTTATTTGAGCAAATTTTGAAATTTGCCAACAATGTAGACTAAAATTGTCAGTAAATTTGAAGATGTGGGGTTATTTTGACAACTGAAATATTATGTGGTAGAATTGTCAGTTAACATAAGTAATTGATATAAATTTTGCAATAACACTAAATTGCCACGTCATCAGTTAACGCCCATTTTTAACGGTGCTACTAAAATTGATTTATTTCTTAAATTGTGGTACCAAATGTGTCGGTCTCAATTTTATGTAAATATGGCATATATATAAATCAATTGGCATAAGACCAAAAATCAAGTTACAACAAAATATGGTCCTAACCATGTTGAAGGATCCATATATATAAATTTAAGAAAATAAAACTTTGGCATAAGACCAAAAAACATAAGATTTAGATAATATTAAAATTGGCAGCTGATTGTTGATTGCATTAATTAGTTGCAACTGTACTACAGGAGATATTGTTATAAATTAAGAGACAAAACTTTAATAATTAGGTGATATGTCCAAATCAAACCTCATAAGCTTACATTAATTTAAACAATATCCCAAATCATGCAACAAATATACATTACAGATTTGATGATGATCGATCTTTGACTTCTAGTAATAATTTTGTTTGTTAATTTGAGAGGAGAGAGTTTTTCAGAAAAATAGGTGGAGCTGGAACAGTAAAACGACTATATAAATTAGCTTCTAGACAGGGGCGGATCTACTATATGATTTGGGGGGCCCTGCCCCCCCCCCCCACCCCCCCCCACCCAAGATTCTTTTTTTTTTATTCTATTCATGTATATATATTTAATTCATTTGAATGTCTATTGGTTTCTTCTAAAATCTAAATTACAATATTTTTTGAATTTAAGTGATATGTCTATCAATAGTATGAATCAATTAATTAAACTATTATGGCTTTTAAATTTTAAACCAATATGATACCAGTTTATTGTGATATTAGTTTATTCATTATTTTATACGTTCTGTATGCAAGATATAAAGTAAAGCTTGTGAAAAATAAGCTTGAAAACAATATACAAGTTTATTTACTCCATATTATACATTATTTTGTTGAAGTTTTAATTCATAATGAAAATAATATTAATTTTATTTGAGACTATTTTATAGTATATTAATGAACATGGAGTATAATTATAATATAGTGAAAATACATTTTAGAGTATACATTTTGTGTTCATCTATTTATACAGATTTTTTTTTCATGATAATAAAAATTGGCCCCCTCGACTCTGGAATCCTGGATCCGCCCCTGCTTCTAGACGTTGAGTAAAAAATTCAATTCTTTGCTTTGTTGCATGGACACTTCACAAAATAGAGAGGGGCATTCTATTAGGAGATTTTGTTAGATATTATGTAATTAAGATACCCCTTAATTGAAGGACTAGTGTCACCTAAAATAAATAAATTATATCAACAATTTAATAAAAGACTCATTTACCCTTACTCATTGAAAATTATTAATTTGTAAAGATTTATGTTCATATATGTAAATTTATTGTACAGAATAATACATATTTTAGTAATATATCAAATGTCAATGTCCTTGGATAAGAAAATATTATTTGTTTTAAGAAATTATATATTTACTTTTTAATACAAAATAAAATTTAAAGAATATTTAAAATTTAACTCCATCATTCAATTATTATTATTTTTTTAAATTGTAAGATTACAAATTTAATAACATTAACATAGTTTGCTTAATATTATAATAAAAAAATATTTAATATTAATCAATTTTAATTATTAGGATTTAAATTTTAAAAGATATAATATATTGATTTATAAATTGAGAAAAAATAAAATTTGTCCCACCCACCTCAATCCGGTGCCGGCTACGCGAAGGCCAGGGCTGGCTTAGGGGTGGTCGGTGTTGACCACACAGAGCCAGCCCATGGCCTTGCACGTGTCAGATTTGGTCGCACCTTGTAGCCAAGGTGCGGCCAGATCTGGCCATGGGGTCTTCGTGACGACGGCGGGGGGGTTGGGGCGGGCGGCGCAGATCTGATATTTATTATGGTGGAGGAGGTTTGGGTTGATGGTGGTGGTGATAGGGTTTTGATAAAGGAGAAGAAGAAGGAAGATGGAGAGATGAGAATGGAGTCACTGAAATAGTATTCGTTGGCGTCGCCGCGGGGGAGGGGGTGGCGTAGATCTGAGTTTTACCATGGTGGAGGAGGTTTGGGTTGATGGTGGTGATGGTAGTGGTTGTGGTGGTGGTGATAGGGTTTTGATAATGGAGAAGAAGGAAAATGGAATATTGAGAAAGAGAAGAATGAAGATCAGTGATTATTTTTTTTAAATATATTTATATAGGGATATTAAAGTAAATTGTTGTTTTTGGAATGTCCAATAATTAAAAAGGGTTCAATTGAACATTTTTGTATTGGATAAAAATATGTGGTTAAGATTTGATCTTGATAAATTTTAAAGGTCATGATTAACTATCTTATTGGAGATAGGATTTTGACCTATCTTATTATAGACTAACCCTTCAATATGCAGAATCCGATACTTCTAGATCGACATGTCATGGACACGTGTTGAACATGACATGTGGCGTGTCCAACAAAAAACGATCCTGAAAAAATTATCCGAGATGGTACATGACGGGTCCATTTTTGGAATAAAAAAAAATTGTGGTTCAAAATAAAAATAAAAATAAAAATCATACTTAACATATCATCTTATTATCTCACACAACTATAGTTTTTCTCTCCAATTCTACTAAAAGAATAAAAATTGCAACTGAAAATGGATAAAATTCGGTTGGAAAATTGAATTTCCAACCGATTTTGTAATTGAAGATATCGGTTGGAAAAACCTCTGTTGGAATTGAGTTTGCAATCGAAATTTCAATCGAAAATTTTTGTGACCGAATTTCCAACCGATACTATTTCGGTTGTAATTTTACCTAAATTTTCAACAAATTTAATTCGGTTGCAAAAATTCAGTTGAAATTTAAAATTTTTCTAGTAGTGAATCTTCCCTCTCTCTCTCTAGCTATTGATCCAATTTTCATCGATCCATCCACTAATCTCGTTTCTCTATAGTCTCTATTATAATATTTTTGCTCTAATTAAATATTTATACGCCATAAACTAATCAAATATAGAGTTATTTACTGTTTGAATTATAATTTAAAATTAAAAAAACTAGTATCTTCTAAAACATAATCTATGTAATAGGATTTATTTTATTATTTATTAAATTAATAATATATTTTAATATTCGTGTATATGTCTTGTTATGTTTTGTAAATTTTTTGAAAATTTGTACCATCGTGTCCGAGTCGCGTCGTGTCTGTATTGCCATGTCCTCATCTACTCAAGAATTAGAATTTAATTTCTAATTAATGAAGTTATAGAACATGGTAGTGGTACACCAGTAGCCGTAAACTCAAATTTTCAATACTAACAAATTAAATCACACGGCACTCAAATTGATATAACATAATATATTTCTCTATAAGAAAAAGAGTTAATTCCACTTTTCCCCTGAACTTACAATAGAATTCCACTTTCCCCCTTCAACTTAAAACTTTTTCGTAATCCACCCTCAATTTACTTAATTGATGACACTGTTCCCCCTAAACAAAGTTTTCGGCAATTTTCTCACCGGAAGTCAAGAGCACATGAATTCCATGTAACTCTCTCATGGGTAGTATAGTCAACTCAAGTTCAGAGGGGAAAGTGAGATTTTATTGTTAATTCAGGGGGGGAAGTGGGATTAATTATTTTATTTGTGAATTTTAGCCAGGAAAATGGTGATTTTTTAAAGCCTAAAAGCTCAATTTTAGATGAAAAAAATGTGTTACCTACCATTTTACTCGTTAAAATTAAAATCTATGTATAGAAAATCAATTGCAAGAACCACGTATACTCAAACCCACTATTAAAGATAGAAAATAATTATCACACATATAATGCCTACACGACTCATCAATTCAATAAAACTATTCACTTTTTTATAATAATTTATAATAGATAAATTTCCATAATGATAATAAAATATTAAGTAGAATAATTACCATATTATTAATAACTTTCTTCTAGTGGGATGTTGTAGTTTTCCTCCCTCAATTTCCAGGCCGTAGCTTTTGAACGTGTTTAAGAAAAAGAGATTATGATATGGGGTAGGTAGGGGTGCACATGGTTTTCAAAACCGTACCGTACCGGACCGTCCCGTACCGTCCCCTACCGTACTGAACCGTACCGAATGTTAGGTTTTTTTCTTCAAAACCGAAGGTCTTGGTATGAATGAAAACCGTACCGAGTATTTTGGTATGGTTTTGGTTTTAGATTTCTCATACCGTAAAAAACCGTACCGTACCGAAATTGAAAAGAAACATGAATTAACTATTCTTTTTTTTTTTTAAATTTACAACTAAATTTTATAAATTTATAATTCAAATATTATTGAATACTATATTATTTATAAATTATATTATAGTCCATCATAATTTATAATAACTACATTGCTATCGTTCAATTAAAAAAAGATATGCTCAAATTTATCACAAATTAAACTTGTTATATGTTGAAAACTTAAAATACAAAAATTCTAGACAACAAATACCAAATAATAAGTTTCTTCACATAATAAAAACAATGATCAAATAATTAATCAATTAATTTTATTCAATTAGGTCGAACTATAGGGTCAAATTTGTGAACATTTTCTTTTCCAATGCTTTATTTAATGTAAAAATATAGTTTATAAGATATTACATTATTAATTTCTTATATAATTGTCAACTATGTGATAAATTATATATGAAAAATTGCACTAAAAAGTTTGTTCGAAAAAACCGCAAAATCGTACCGTACCGTACCGTACCGGAACCGCACAAAACCGAGTTTGTTGGTATGCTTCATAAAACTCTAGTTTGGTTTTGAGTTTTTAAAAACCGCACTAATTGGTACGGTACAAATTTTGTTAAAAATACCGCATAAACGTACCATGTGCACCCCTAGGGGTAAGGTTTTAATTTGATAAAGACTCTAATTCTTTTGCCCTAGTTGAAATATAATTTTGGCAGGAAACTGATCAAAGTGATTAAGTAGACTATATTACCCCTAAAGGAGTCATGTGAGATTCACGTGCTTTGACTTTTGGTGAAAAAATTGCCGGAAACTTTGTTTAGGGGGGATAGTGTCATCAATTAAGCAAGTTGGGGGTGGACCGTGGAAAAGTTTCAAATTGAGGGGGGAAAGTGAGATTCTATCGTAAGTTCAGGGGGGAAGTGGCAGGGACGGACGTCAATGGGGACGGGGGGCCATAGGCCCCCTAGGAAAAAAATATTTTTTTATAGTTATATATATATATACTTTTTATATTTGACAAAGAAAAGTATGTGGTAGAGTGGTAAGGTTCATGATATTTTGTTGGAAGTCTAGTGTTCAATCCTTGTAGTTGTCATTTTTTGTTTCCTTCTTTCATTAAAATTGAATTGTGTTTTGCATTAAAAAATTGATACACATGACTTTTAGTTCGGTGGGCATTATTAATATTTGGAAAAGTTCTTGGACATTGTGTAGGAGTCTTATGTTCAATTTCTTAAATTAACCTTTTCTTTTTCATGAACATTCAATTTATTTTGAACTATTTAAGGCATGATTTAAGTGGGCATTATCTGATAGACATTATAATAAATATATACTAACATAATCATTATATTATGCACAATTTATACAATAAATATCTAATATTCAATTTCTATGTTTGATCAAATTCCTTAATTTGTAACCGTTTGTTGAGTGGACTGACTTAATTCACTTGGCTAATACTCTTAAAAAGAAATTAGTTATTTTTTCCCCACTTTTTCTAGGATGAAGTTATAGGATTGTTTTATCTTATGTTAGTTTTTTTGTTATTTTTATCAAAAATCGATAAAATATCGAGTTTGATACAGAAAAAAATTTCGCCCCCGAAAGAAAATATCCGTTCCTAATTGGCCCCCCCAAGAAATGGGGTCTAGGTCCGTCCCTGGGAAGTGGGATATGTCCTAAGAAAATTGACTTTTGGCAACCCAATGTTTACGGACCATGGTGAATATAAATACTCTTACAAGCTGTAGTGGAAGTCATGATGGAAACATCTATCACGACTCATAACAAAAGTTTTGCAACCCCTGGAAGGACTACTCCTAGAAATCATTATCATAGTGGATATACTCATATTTTTTGTAATATGTTGTCGCGGTGAATACTCATATTTTCTGTAATCTTTATTAATAATGTCGAGATCATAGCATTCGATAATCGATATCATAAACACATGATCATCCAACATCAAAGTTGGATTATAAAGGAAGATAATAAAAGGGTTCAAGGGTGTTTTTGTCATTTTTAGTTTACAGACATGTGATCGGTGATCACAAGTTTAAATTCTGAAAAGAGTGCAGCGGTTTTGTTTAATTTACAATCAAATGTTTGTGAGAGTATTTTGTCTAATCTACAATCAAATGTTTGTGAAAGACAACTCGATACACGAAGCTAACAAGCTTAATTATTTGAAAAATGGAGACTTCATGCCAACGTGACCTTAGTCTAGTAACATGGTTGAGGTTCTAGAACTTCCGGGTTCGATTTATATTAATGTGGATATTTATTATAATTTATTATTGATATTTGTAATTAATTATATTTTATGCTTGAGCAGTACTTAATAGTAGATGCAGAAACTTGTAGTATTTAATACTGTTAAGACTTTAAAGATCGAATTAAATTTTTTCCTATAAATAAATGGAATTAATGTACGTAATGTATCAGAACGTCCATTTAGGGGTGTAAACGAGTCGAGTACATCGAACGACATATTGTTCAAGCTTGGTCTGAACTTTATCGAGTTTGAAATTTTGTATTTGAGTTTGGTTTGATTTCTTAATGAATCGAGCTCAAACGAGCTTTTATCGAACGATCTCGAGCAGAGAATCGAGTAGTTTGGTATTTAACATGTATTTTTTTTAATGTTTAGCTTATTGAGTCGAGCTCGAGCTCGATCTGAGCTTCAAAACTTATCAAATGAAAAATCATGTTCAAGCTTGTTTGATTTGTTTGACTAATCGAGCTCAAACGAGTTTTTATCGAACGAACTCAAGCTAAATATCGAATAGCTTTGTTTGATTTTCAGCCCTACGTCCATCCCACATTTTCCAATTATGATAATTTGACTTACTTTTTTAGTCTAAAATCAATAAATTATTTACTGAATTCTCCATCTAACATAATAAAATCTCACCCGTCGAGTCTTCTTAAAAAAAGCCCAATCTATTAAGGGTTATATTTATTCATAAGTTACGAAAAGTTTAACCATAAATAATTTCTTAGTCACCCCCATCAAATAGGTGGAAATTTTATCCCGATCAACTACACCCAACTGCAGTTCATCATATCTATTAAAGTCCAATCAAACACTCCAAATAATATTATAGACTTCAATTACAGTATACAAATGCAATTAATTGTTTAATCCAATTGTAAACTATTAAAGAAAGCATGTAAAGATATATTGTTATGAATTGAACTTGAGAGAATGTAAATTAAACTTGTGTATTTGATATATGAATTTTGTGTAACAAATACAAAGAAGAGAGGAACTTAAATAGGGAATGTACAGATGGGTAAATTAGGAATAGTACATTAAATTATATAACTAACATAACAACTGATAAAATAGCCGTTTAACTTATCCGCAAATTGATTAACCTAATTTCATCTCATTTCTTCATTCTTCTTTTTCAAATTTCTTCTGCTTTTGTAATTGATCTTGTTCTGTTGATACCCCCGCAAGATGGAGGTGCGTATATGCTGCGGACTCCCATCTTGGATAAAATGATGGAGAATTGATTCATGTGTGGAGGTTTGGTGAGCAAGTACGCTAGTTGAGCAGAAGACGCAATTGGAAGAACCTTCAAATGATTTCTGGCAATATGCTCGCGTACGAAATGGATGTCAATTTCGATATGCTTGGTTCTCTCGTGGAATATTGGGTTTTGGGCAAGCTGGATTGCTGATGAATTGTCACAGTAGACAACTGGATGTAATTTGAGCTCAATCTTAAAATCTTGTAATAATTGCTTTAGCCATAGGAGTTCACTAGTTATTGCTGCTAAAGCTCTGTATTCAGCTTCGGTTGAAGATTTGGAAACAGTAGCTTGCCTTCTTGCTTTCCATGAGATAAGTGATTTGCCTATAAATATGCAGAAGTCAGTAGTTGAACGCCTAGAGTCCAAACATGAACCCCAGTCAGAGTCACAAAACCCTGTTAAATGAAGAGAGGAGGAATTAGAGTAGTATAGGCCCTGTCCTGGATTAACTTTAATGTATCTTAGTAAGTAGTGGACAACAACCATATGTCCATTGGTAGGTTTAGACATGAATTGACTGAGTTTATGAACAGTGTAAGCTATATCAGGATGTGTGATAGTCAAATAGATAAGTCTGCCAATTAACCTTATGTATGGAGAAGGATCAGTGAGAAGGTCTTGATCATCAGATTTTAAATTATTTTTAGAATCCATGGGCATGATGTTAGGTTTACTGGCATTACAAAAAATTTGAATTTTAGTGACAAAATAGTAAATGACAAAATGACAAGAATCTAAATATTGTCACTAAAATGATGTATATAGACATACTAGTGACAAGAAATGTGAAAAAATTGTCACTATTGACATTTAGTGATACCCCAAAAGTGACAACTAAAATGTTGTCACTAAATTATAGTGTCACTAAGTTGTCACTGAAAGGGTGTCACTAATTGTCAATTGTGACAACTCAAGTTTGATACACTTGTCACTAATAGTCCTTAGTGACAACTTAAAAATATATTTTGTCACTATTGCACTTGTCACTATTATTATTGTGATAAAACTAATATTTTTTTCATTAAACATATTTAAAAAGTGACAATTTCAACTATGTCACTTAAAATTTTGTCACTAAAATCCATTTTTCTTGTAGTGTGGATAAGTATCCTTTTGGATAAAGATGAAGACGAAGACAAAGTTTGAAGGGAGGTTTTGATGATTTCCAAAATATCAAGATCAGCTAAGTAATAAAAACTTAGTAAATTCCCTGATTTAACCGGATTTCGTCGGGTTAATTGAATATCAGTGAATTTGTGATATCGGGGGGTTCTTGATATTTATATATATTTTATAGGGCTCCGTTACTTTATTCCGGATGGATCGTTTACAAAGAAAAGCAGTATTTATGAACAAGAAGTAAAACCACAAAACAAAGCTAAAAACACACCGATATGGAGATCAAAAGCTATGAATAATATTGAATCTTATTCAGTTGTGCTGTAGTAAGCAGTGTATAATTATGTATTCTTGGAGTTGAGGGATTTCGTAGTTGTCTAATACAATGATTAACTAGGTATTTATACAATGCTAAACCTAGCGTTACAAGGAAACATAGTCCTAATAGGACTCGGCCCAAATATCCTTCATGGGTCCGGAGTATCGTCTTTTGATCGAAGAGAGCTGTACTCGGCCTGGTCGATGAGATGATCTTTAAACAGCCTGATTTCGTCGATCAGATCTCAATGTCTTTAGTCGATGGTACAGTGTGTAGGGTGCGAAATAGCCCCCATCAGTACTCCCTCACTTCTTCGAGCGTATAGATAATAGAAGCTCGTAGAAGTAGATAGATCTTTACGACTGTTTGTTTTCTATGAATGGAGCCTCGTTAAAAACCTTACTTAAGAAAAAACCCTGTGGGAAAAAATCTTAAATAAGGAAAAGAGTGCTTCATATCATAGATAGTCGTTTTCTCTGTCCAGTTACGGATCGCCACGCGTCTATTCCGAAAGCTTTTCGTATCCTTCCGTTTTTGGCGGGAATATGAGTAGCTGCAATAAGTTCGAAACGTCTTTTCTCATTTTCTTATAAATAGGTGACTCTTAAGTTCGCCATTCTTCTTTTATACTTCCCTACAATTCGTAGTTATTTCCTGCTTGGTCGTCCATCACGCTAAATTTTTCCTTTTATCGACCTTCATTTTCCGAGAACTAGAATACATGGCTTCTGCAAGAAGATCTTCTTCTAGAGAGATTGTCGCCCCCGATAATGAGGAGGAGTTGCATTCTAGTCTGTTGGGCGAACAATCTAATGTAACTGACTTCGTCGTCCCTGTAGAGGATACCTTCAAGGTACGAATCCTTACTGACGCGGATGTGGCTGCCCGAGCCAAAAAGGGCAAAGGTACTGTTCCTCAGATTTCTGAACCAATTGAGGATGTTGCTTGTGCGTATACAGTGGAAACATTCCCGGAGGTTGTGAATAATTATACCAAGTATTTCCCGGAAGGTTCTGAGATAATTCTTCCTTCCCCTACTGATAGGGTCACCTCTCCACCGGAGGGATGTCGAGCTTTTTATTCGGCCCACTTTAATAGCGGACTGCGTCTTCCCTTGTCTCCCCTTTTTCTTGAAGTTTTGAAAACTTTCACTGTGTGCCTGACACAGCTGGTTCCAAATTCCGTTGCTTTTGTAGTTTGCTTTTCTGTTTTGATGATCGCAAAGGGGTTTAAACCTTCTTTTCGTAATTTTACGCAACTTTTCCGTTTCAATATTTCTAGTTCTTCAAATCGTGGATACTTCTTCGCTAGTCAGCGACCTAGTCGAGCAATCTTTGACGCCCCTGTTTCTAGTAATCCTTCATGGAAATCTCATTTTTTCTTCGTTCGTCCTCCGTCTAATCTTCGCTTGGCGGACGGTTCAAGCGTGCCTTTTTCTTGGGATCATAGTTCTAGTTGGATTCCTGGAGGTCGCTTACCGACAGGCGAACTAGTTCCCGATGATGCTAAGTTTATCGCTGATATCTCCGAAATGCGTGCAAACAAATATCAAAGTGCTCTTTTGATCGGGGAAGCTTTCCTTCGTAAGGCGGGGTTAAGTGTTCACAACTTTCCGATCAATTCATCAGCTGAACTTCTTGGTTAGTACTTTATTTTAGCCTGGCGTAGTCATGATACCGTTTATAGGGAAGGTAAATGACTTATGATCTATTTCTTTTTTAGCTGATATGGTAGAAAACTCTCGACACTCTTCGAAGGGAAAGATGGTGCTGTCGAAATCTTCTAAATCTGTAGAGAACGCCCCTATTGAGCAGAGAGCGTCACGTAAAAGGAAGTTGGAGATATGTCATGAATCCGAGGAGGATAGAGAGGAATCTCCAGAATCTCCTCATGAGCCCCCTATTCGTCAGGGCACGGGATCTGGTTATCCTCCTCTTCATCTTAGAACATCTTTGGGTGTTCGAGGATGTCGCACCTGGTCGATGCCTCATCCCACTAATAATCCAGTCGATAGAAAGAGGAGTTATTATGGACGCTCTGGCCAGGATCTTTCTTTAGTCGGAGAAAAACATCCAAAACCTACCCTTGTCGAAATGATCGAGGATCATTTAGAGGGAAAGAGGGCCGCTGGTTATTCCGAGAAGGACTCTCTTATCCACGATGATAATGAGAATGCGATCGATAAGGCAACCCGTATTCTTTTGTCTGGTGTTTTTACTCGTGATCTGAATAAGCTTCTTCATAAGGATCCTCTGGAGAAATTCCAGCGAGCTTCCCTTTATGCTGAAAAGGTGATATCTTTTTCCTTCGATCATGCTAACAGATAATTTTAAGGGTCTTCCTTAATTTACTAATCCATCTCTTTTTCTTTCTCTCTTTGTTTGTTCAGACTAAGACGTGTCTTGCGTCATACGCCTATGAAAATGCACTTTGGAAACAACAGTGCGAGTTCCTGGAGGAGAAGAATAAAGCTTTACTTCGTAAATCCTCCGGTTCAGAGGTTGGTCCCTCAACATCGTCTTCCGTTCCTGTCATAGAGACTCCTGCTACCGGGACTGAAGATCAAGAAATGATGAACAGGGTGATGTAGGTTTCTCGTGCTCAAGAGCAGGCCAACCAAATGGCTAGAAAGTTAGAGGAGTTCCAGTTACAGAGCACGGCTCGAATTAGTGAGCTCGAATCTCAAGTGTCAATCCTTGAAACTTCTCTAGAGGAGTATGAAAAGGATGTTCCACTCAGTGGACTTAGGGATCGATACGGTAGGAATCCCGACGAAAGAGTTGTTCGTGAATTCCTCAATTCTCCTGTGCATACGGCGTTGGTATATCGGATGGTTGGTCCTTTACTTGAAAATACTTTTAAGAAGGCGATTCATCAGCTGGTCGCCTTAGAGATGATCGATGACCGTCGAAAGGAGTATTTCAAGGCTGCTCATATTCGGTTGAATCGCCATGGTGATGTTTATTCTCCTTCCGAGGTTCCAGATGTTGTATATCAAGGTTTTCCTTTAGCTCACCTTGTCGAAGAATTTGGAAATCCATTGCCGATTCCTCCTTCTGATGTTAATGAGGAGCTCGATAAAACTTTTATCGATCCAGAAGACGAAGAAGAAGAAGAAGACGATATTGGCATGAGCGAGGACGTCGGTAGTGATCAGAAAATTCCGGATAGCGACCAGACTTCTTGAAATAGTGATTTCTTTTTTGAAATAATCTTTGTAATTATCCACCCGTAGGTGTTAATTTTAACCTTAGCTTTCCTTACTTTGTATGCTAAACGCTTCATATTCTGACAGTCGTGTCTTTTCATATTCGCCGTAATAATTCAGACAAGTCATTTAATTTGCCGTAATCATTATATGTGTGTCTTTTCAAATTCTAGCGTTTGCTCCGAGGTCAGTTTTTCTGTTTCGCGCCCTTTCTTTAGGTCTGTCGCGTCTTTTCGTGTAGTATAAATACAAAAGGTAAAAACTTGACTTGTTTTTACTGCTATACTCCTCTCTTAACAGAATACTCTTTCTTTAGCTAGTCGATAAACTTTCTCGATATTAATTTGTATTTTTCCATAATCCGACCATGAGCAACCTTTTTGGTAATACTTCGAAGCGACCATCCCGTGAGGGCGCTCGGGATAATAGATCCAAAAGATCTCGAAGAGATGGGCCGTCGATGGATCCTCCTCGTTCGTCCCAAACAATTAGGTCGGAGATAGATACTGGTGTTATTGCTTCCGAACCTCTCTCCGTGGTAAACTCGTCGTTTCCAGAACCAATCTTTTCTGCTTCCACTCAAGTAGGAAGCATGCCTTCCCCTGGTCGGATCGCTTTTGGCGATATGTCCAACGAGGAACCGGCTTATAATATAGCTGTTAGTTCAAATGCTCCTTCCTTTGAGCACGTTTTTCATGGAGGGGATTTTGCTATTTCCCTTCCTTTGTCTGTTTCTACTGCCCCAATCGCCAGCGGAGGGCAAACTGGCGATGATTTATTTGTCAATCCTTCCGTAACACAATCTATTGTGCAGGATTGTCCTGAATATTTGTTTCATGATACCACTGTAACGGCTACTTCTTTTGAATCGGGAGGACCTTCTGGAGATCGGACCAGCTCCAGGTCTGGTCGTCGGACCGTTATTTCTGCTTCAGGCAAGGAGACCTCCGTTAGCCCCGACGAGAGGGGATCTCCTCGTCTGTTAGATGATCGATGTATCTTCGAGCAAGTCAAGGACATTATGCTGTCGGAGACTCCTCGTTCTGATGGTGTCCCTTCCAATAGCGAGTTGCCTGGCTCAGTTGAGCCTGATGCTTTGTCATGGGATCTGGGTTTAAGCACTATTCTACCTGGTGAGCTGAAAAAGCTTGAGGATGCCTCCAACGTACGCCTTGTTCAATCACTGGTGAAGATATGTGAACAGGTGGGCGAGTCTTTTCATTTTTTCATTTGTTTTAAGTTTTGACTTCCTTCTTTCGTAAGGATTGATTTCTTTTTTCCAGGGTAAGTACTTTGCACTCCAGCTGGGTGTTCAAAATGATGAATTGTGGAGAAGTAAAGATGCTTATCGACGTCGTTTGGAATCGGAGTTGGCGAAGGTTGCTGGGCAGTCTCTCGAACTGCGGCTTGCCAATGATGAGCTGAAAAAATTGCAGGAGGAAAAGTCCGTTTGGGAGAAAGAGAAAAGTGACTTGGTTCAGGCTGCTGCCTTAGCGGAGGAGTCTCAACGGCGGTCCTATGAGGAAGGATATGACGCTGGTTATCTAAAGCGTCAAGAAGAGTTGATGGCTTTTGCTGGCAATATGACTCCTCGGAAGGCTGTTTCTGGTAGTCGGCCTGCTGACCGTTCTTCTCAGTGACCTTTGCTCGACCTGGCAGGCCTTGGACTGTCTCTCTTTTTTTTTTTTTTTTTTTTTTTTTATTTGGTTGCCCGACTTTTGTAATGGGAGAAGCTGTAAATTGGGAATCATTACCTTTTGTAGGCAGATTCTTGCCTTGATCAATCTTCTTCAGTAGACATATTCTGTTATTCTCGTTCTTCCTTTGTGCATATATATAATGTTTGCTTCAGCAAATCAAATCTTTATACAATGTTTGCTTCTGCAAGTCAATTCTTTTGTTAATCAAATCCAGTATATTCCTTTGGTTTACACGCACTAGCATGTTTTACGTCATAATTTAGACGTTAGTTTATTCATATCGATAATGCCTCTCATCTTGGTCGATGCTCAATCTAAGCCTTGTACTTTTGTCTTTTTGTGACTTAAATCTTATATAAAGAGGCCATTGTCACTTTGTTGAACTTCGTTTTTCTTTACGTCAACCTAAAGAAAAATGTCCCTTTCAATCTTTCCCAAACCCTTATGTTTCCCAGCATTAATGTTTGAACAATATGTTCCTTGGCTAGTGTACCATTATATCACTTTCTTGATATGGGAGGAATTGGAAAATGTAGGTGTTTTAGCCAGATCTACCCTGTTCAGACCTTCTTAAGCAATTCTTTGGTATGTTAGGCAGTTACGTCCTTGCTGTTTCGAATAAGGAGGACTATTCTCCTGATTTCTATGTCAGATATCTTGGACTCCATAGGAGTTTCTGTTCAGTTTAGTCAATGGTCATCCATATGATGTATGAGGCAGTGACGTCCCTCGCATGGTGAAGGGTTTGGTCTTTTATCGAGCAAGTGTCCTTTTCGCTGTGATTTTAAAGCTTGTATGACTTCGTTTGTGGGTTCTAGGTTTTTGAAGCCATCGACCATGAAGTATGATCGTTCTGGTATGTCTGGTTCGGAGTTCTTTTAGGTTTGCTGGTGATCGCTTCGACCCCCAACCTCTTTTATTGTCGACCAGTTGAGGCGATTAGATAGTGCCGTTCCAACTTATTTGCATTTATTACGGGAGTCAAAGGGTCGTATCCATGTCCGTTGATCAAATCACTTTTTCTGCCATTGGATTGCTTTAGATCTACCCCTATAAATAGGGGGGTGCTTTATATGCTTCATTTGCAATTTCCCAAAAAGGATGGAGATCTCAGATTTCTTAGATTTTATTCTGCCCTCTGATCCCATTGTCTTCAAAAAATCACATTACTATGATTTGTTTATTCAAAATAGTGAAATCGTTCCCAGTCTTGTATTGACGGGTCCCATGTCAGCCCTACCTTGTATCGACGGGTCCCATGAGATCTCTGCATTGGTCTTCATCATGTTAGAGGTCCGTGGTTTCTTGTTTGCACATGGAGGATTCATACTTGCTAGTCATCCCTGCTCTTGGATGTTACCTCAGGGGAGATGGACCACCGGGGTGGCTGGTAAACTTACCGTTTCACGACGGTCCCGAAGAGATGCTGCTTTAGGATAAAATGTTTTATGGATAATGTAAAAGCAGTATCTTTTGCGGGTGAGCGAGCATTGCTAGTTATCTGGCTGGTAATGCTCATTTCGTCTGGAAGAACATTTGATCTTCAGAGCCTGGCCGTCGAACCAAAGAAGTCGACCATCCTGAGCAGCATGCTTCTTAGGTGGTCCAATATAATCGACGAGGTACTAGGGAGGAGATTGGTGTTTCCGTGGACATTGTCGTGAAGATCGCCGATCTCGGAGGATCATCTTATTTAAATCATTGTAACGATCTTTAAGTAGCATGTAGATCTTTTGTAACGTGGGATTTTTGTATGTAACTGATTTGATGAATAAAATATTACTTTTATCCTTCGCATCTTCCTTGTCGTTAATTCTGTCATAATTTATTTATGAGTAGCATTTTCCGAGCAGACGGTTTTACACTTAGTCCATCTTCAAAATTTCAAGAGTATAAATCATTTGGATCGTTAGGAATAGAGCAAGGAGTTTTTATTGAGCGGATCAATGTTTACTCAACTTGTCGTAGTTAAGAATTAGGTTTTTAACCCAAAAATCTTTTTGATCGTTGAATATTTAACGAGGAGTGTTTATTGAGCGGATCAATGTATACTCGACTCGTTTTTAATTTAGACTTAGGTTTTCAGTGCCCGAAAGTCTGTTTGATATATCGAGGAGTTTATATTGAACGGATCAATGTTTACTCGACTCGTTTTTAATTTAGACTTAGGTTTTCAGTGCCCGAAAGTCTTTTTGATACATCGAGGAGTTTATATTGAGCGGATCAATGTTTACTCGACTCGTTTTTAATTTAGACTTAGGTTTTCAGTGCCTGAAAGTCTTTTTGATATATCGAGGAGTTTATATTGAGCGGATCAATGTTTACTCGACTCATTTTTAATTTAGACTTAGGTTTTTAACCCGAAAAGTCTTTTCGATATATCGAGGAGTTTATATTGAGCGGATCAATGTTTACTCGACTCGTTTTTAATTTAGACTTAGGCTTTTAACCCGAAAGTCTTTTTGATCGATGATTTTGAGCGAGGAGTTTTTATTGAGCGGATCAATGTATACTCGACTCGTTTCGTTCTAATTTCTATCAATACGACAGTGCGATTCCAATGAATGTTAACCGATATAATCGACATATAGAAAATGCCAAAGAAATCTTTAATAATTGAACTGTAGGCTAAGGCCTTTATTACAAGGATTTGAAACTTGATAAAGTAAAAAGGAAAACAATGCAGTATAGTCTGCTAAAATTTATTTACCATAGTATCTTCTAAGGTTGACAGCATTCCAGGTTCTTGGTAAGGCTGTTCCATCCAAGTGTGCAATTTTGTACGAACCTTTCTTCCCTACACCAATGACAATGTAAGGTCCATCCCAATTTTGTTGTAACTTTCCACATGCTTGGATACTTCTACCTTTTTCAAGACTAAGTCTCCTTCTTTGAAGGTTCGGATGCGTACTTTTTGATTGTATGCTTTCTCCATATTAGCTTTAGTGGCTTGTAGGCGCACATCAGCTTTATCTCTTAAAGCTTCTATTAAATCAATGTCATTTTCTCTCAACTTTTCATTTTCTTGATCATCGAACATCTCTATTCTTGGCGTTGGGATTAGGTTTCACAGGGATAACCGCTTCCGACCCATATACCAAGCTAAATGGGTTTCCCCAGTTGAGCTCCTTACTGTGGTCCGATTAGCCCATAGTACTCCTGGGAGTTCATCAAGCCATTTTCCTTTGGCAGCTCCTAATCTTTTTTCCAAAGATTTTATTATCTCTCGGTTTGCTACTTCAGTTTGTCCATTTGCTCGAGGATGTCCTACCGAGGTAAAATTTTGTTGAATTCCAAGTTTTGTACACCATTCTATTATCTGTTTTCCCGCGAATTGAGTTCCATTATCGGAGATAAGGATCCTTGGGATGCCGAATCGACAAACTATGAATTTCCATAGGAAGTTGATAACTTGGAATTGGGTTATTCGTGTGAGGGCGACGCATTCTATCCATTTGCTGAAGTATTCTACAGCGACCAGGACATAGGATTTCTTAGATCTAGCTGCTGGGAATGGTCCCACATGTCCATTCCCCATTGGTCGAATGGCCAACAAACTGGAATAGGGTGCATGTTTTCTGCTGGTCGATGACATATGTTAGCATGGATCTGGCAGTGATGACATTCTTGGACATATTGAGCGGCATCTTTATTGATGGTTGGCCAATAGTAACCCGTCCTGAGACATTTTAATGCCAATGCCCTTGATCCGCTGTGGTTTCCTGCATCCCCATCATGTATTTCTCGTAGTATATCGACGGTTTGTGATTCAGAGACGCATTTCAGAAGAATTCCTGATACCGATCTTCGGTAGAGTTTTCCTTCTACAAGTGTATACTTCGGAGCTCGATATCTTATTTTCCGAGCTTCATTTTGGTCAGGTGGTAGTTTTCCTTCTCGAAGATAGTCTATCATCGGGGTCATCCAGTTTTCTTCGGCTTCTTCGATTTCCATTATATCGACTACTGGTGTTTCATCGATGTCGATTGCTGGTGTATTAGAGATCAACCAGTTGATCACCCGTTCGGTCTTTCCGTCATGGGATCCTGTGAATCTTGATAGCTGATCGGCCCATTTATTTTCCGAACGTGGGATGTTCTGGATACTGAAGCTTTCAAATTTCTCAGCTAGTGTTTTCACTTTGGCGAGGTATTTGACCATATTGAATTCTTTAGCCTCGTATAGGCCTTCAATTTGTCTTTGCACTCTGAATCAGTTAGTACTCTAAGACTTTTTATGTTGGCTTTGATCGCCATCTCCATTCCCGCAATCAACGCTTCATATTCAGCTTCATTGTTTGTTACGACGAAGTCCAATGTTATTGCGTAATTCAAATCTTCTTTATTTGGTCCGGTGAAGTTGATTCCGGCGCCTCCTCCTTCTCGGCATGAAGCACCGTCGACATGCATTAACCAAGTTTGTTTTTCTACGATTAAGATATCGTCGTTGAGGCAATTCGACGATTCAGTCGTCTGCGTTGGTTTCTAATATAAAATCAGCCAATACTTGCTTTTATGGCGATTCTTGGTTTGTACTCAATTTCGAACTGGCCTAGTTCGATCGCCCATTTAATTAGTCTTCCTGAGGCTTCTGGTTTTGCTAAGACTTGTCTTAGCGGTTGATTTGTCAAAACCACTATTCTATAGGTTAAAAAGTAAGGTCGAAGTTTCCGTGCAGCCACCACTAAGGCCAGCGTGAATTTCTCAATTTCCAAATAATTCTTCTCAGCTCCCTGCAATAATTTGCTTAGATAATAGACGGGCTTATGTTCTGAGTCTTCGACTTTAATTAGTACTGAACTAATTGCTACGTCGGAGATGGAGATGTACATATACAATGGTTCCCCCTTGGTTTTGCCAACATCGGAGGTGTTGTCAAATATTCTTTGAGTTGCTCGAAGGCCTGATCGCATTCTCCGGTCCAAACAAAGTTCTTTGCCTTTCGGAGAGTTTGGAAAAAAGGGAGGCTTTTGTCTGCTGACTTTGATATGAATCTGTTTAATGCTACGATCTTCCCAACTAAGCTTTGTACTTGGGAGATGGTTTTGGGAGGTTTCATTTCAGTTATGGCTCGGATTTTTTCTGGGTTGGCTTCTATTCCGCGTTGGTGAACTAAATATCCCAAGAATTTTCCTGATTTGACACCAAAGGTGCATTTTGCGGGGTTTAACTTCATACGATATTTTCTTAAGATCTGAAAACATCGATCGAGATGTTTTACGTGATCCGCTTCGTTCATACTTTTGACCAGCATGTCGTCCACGTAGACTTCCATCAGCTCTCCGATTAATTCTTTGAACATTAGGTTTACTAATCTTTGGTAAGTAGCTCCGGCATTTCTTAAGCCGAATGGCATTACTATGAAGCAATATACTCCCTGCTCGGTTACGAATGCAGTCTTTTCTTGGTCCCGCTCATCCATGTATATTTGATAAAACCCTTGAAAGGCGTCCATCATGCTAAATATAGCGAAGCCGCGGTCGAATCGACCAATAGGTCGATCCTCGGGAGGGGATATGGGTCGCGCGGGCATAACTTGTTAAGATCAGTAAAATCATTACACATTCTCCATTTGTTGTCCTTTTTTTCCCCTTTTGCTACTAGGACAACATTGCACAGCCATTCGAGAAGTGTATTTCTCGGATTTGTTTCGCTTCAAGCAGTCTTTCTACCTCGGCTTTGATAATCTTATCTTTTACCGGTCCATGATTTCTCTTCTTCTGCTGGCGGGTTTCGCCAAAGGATCTATTTTTAGGGAATGCTTGATTATTCGAGGATCGATTCCTTCAATGTCATTTGCGCTCCAAGCGAAGACGTCGGCATTGTTTCTGAGGAAGTCGATTAGCATTATTTCCCCTTCTTTGCTCAGTTCTGTACCTATTCTTGTTTTTTAGACGAGTCCCCTTGTACAAGAATTATATCCTTATGTTCTGGAGGTTTTAATGATAAATCTAGCGGTTCCTTTCCTTTTTTATCCACTCGATCGGTACTTGGGATTTCAATTTTATTTCTGTTGAGATCTTCTTCGATCTTTCTTTTACTCGGAGTAATCGATTTTGGGTGTTCTTTCATAGTTAACGAAGTACTGTAGCAGTCCCAAGCCATGCAATGGTCGTTTGTTATTTCTCCGATGCCTCTATCGGTCGGAAACTTTATCTTCTGATGATAAGTAGAGACAACAGCTCGGAATAAATTGAGAGCTGGTCGTCCCAATATTGCGTTATAAGCGAAAGGGGTTTCTACCACTAGAAATTTTACTAGCTTCACTGTCCGGTGGGGTATTTTTCCGAGCGATACGCTTAAGGTTATCGTTCCGCTGGGGATGATTTCGGACCCTCCGAATCCTATTAATGGCGTAGCTACTTTCTGCAAGTTTATCTGTCCCAAGTCCATTTGGGCTAAAACTTCTCGGGAGATGATATTGGCTGAGCTCCCATTATCGATCAGGATTCTCTTGACATTGTAGTTTGCTATTTCTAGCGAGATTACCATCGGGAAGTCGGGGTTATCCTCTTTTGCGTCCCAGACAATATTTTTAGGTGCTTCACCTTCGTTAAAGCTGATCGGCTGATCGTTTGATGGCCTGCTTTCCAGGGTCCAAATTTCTTTTGGGTATTTTGAGTTTCCAATTATGGATCGGGCTGTTCTTCGTCGGGCGTTACGACTATCTCCACCCGCGGGACCCCCGGATATCGTATGGATAGTTCCATTGATTTGGTCGTGATTCGATCCTGAGTAGGTCGGCGTTCAGGTGACCTTTGATGAGAACTTCTCCTTTGATTACCGTTCCGAGGGCTTCTACTTCTTTCCCTTTTGCGATTATCTCGCTCTATGTATTCGTCAAGTTTTCCTTGTTCGATTAGTTTTTCAACTTCTCTCTTAAGGTGAAAACAATTCTCCGTTCGATGTCCATGTGCTCTATGGTACTTACAGTATTGATCGTAGTTTCGAGACCCTGGTCTCGGCTGCGCGATTTTCCTCGCCTCGGGAATCCAGTTATTTCTTTCTAGAACTTCCAATATTTCTTCCATTGGAGCATTTAACCTTGGGTGTTCTACATGATTCACCCTGCTTCTGATTGGTTGTTCATGGTTTCTTGGTCTTTGGTAGAAATTTGGTTGCCTATCTTGGTCGG
>CM064879.1:52932736-52989581 GCA_003313485.2 Penstemon barbatus | reverse complement strand
GAACCGCACAAAAACGAGTTTGTTGGTATGCTTCATAAAACTCTAGTTTGGTTTTGAGTTTTAAAAACCGCACTAATTGGTACGGTACAAATTTTGTTAAAAATACCGCATAAACGTACCATGTGCACCCCTAGGGGTAAGGTTTTAATTTGATAAAGACTCTAATTCTTTTGCCCTAGTTGAAATATAATTTTGGCAGGAAACTGATCAAAGTGATTAAGTAGACTATATTACCCCTAAAGGAGTCATGTGAGATTCACGTGCTTTGACTTCTGGTGAAAAAATTGCCGGAAACTTTGTTTAGGGGGGATAGTGTCATCAATTAAGCAAGTTGGGGGTGGACCGTGGAAAAGTTTCAAATTGAGGGGGAAAGTGAGATTCTATCGTAAGTTCAGGGGGAAGTGGCAGGGACGGACGTCAATGGGGACGGGGGGCCATAGGCCCCCTAGGAAAAAAATATTTTTTTATAGTTATATATATATATACTTTTTATATTTGACAAAGAAAAGTATGTGGTAGAGTGGTAAGGTTCATGATATTTTGTTGGAAGTCTAGTGTTCAATCCTTGTAGTTGTCATTTTTTGTTTCCTTCTTTCATTAAAATTGAATTGTGTTTTGCATTAAAAAATTGATACACATGACTTTTAGTTCGGTGGGCATTATTAATATTTGGAAAAGTTCTTGGACATTGTGTAGGAGTCTTATGTTCAATTTCTTAAATTAACCTTTTCTTTTTCATGAACATTCAATTTATTTTGAACTATTTAAGGCATTTAAGTGGGCATTATCTGATAGACATTATAATAAATATATACTAACATAATCATTATATTATGCACAATTTATACAATAAATATCTAATATTCAATTTCTATGTTTGATCAAATTCCTTAATTTGTAACCGTTTGTTGAGTGGACTGACTTAATTCACTTGGCTAATACTCTTAAAAAGAAATTAGTTATTTTTTCCCCACTTTTTCTAGGATGAAGTTATAGGATTGTTTATCTTATGTTAGTTTTTTTGTTATTTTTATCAAAAATCGATAAAATATCGAGTTTGATACAGAAAAAAATTTCGCCCCCGAAAGAAAATATCCGTTCCTAATTGGCCCCCCCAAGAAATGGGGTCTAGGTCCGTCCCTGGGAAGTGGGATATGTCCTAAGAAAATTGACTTTTGGCAACCCAATGTTTACGGACCATGGTGAATATAAATACTCTTACAAGCTGTAGTGGAAGTCATGATGGAAACATCTATCACGACTCATAACAAAAGTTTTGCAACCCCTGGAAGGACTACTCCTAGAAATCATTATCATAGTGGATATACTCATATTTTTTGTAATATGTTGTCGCGGTGAATACTCATATTTTCTGTAATCTTTATTAATAATGTCGAGATCATAGCATTCGATAATCGATATCATAAACACATGATCATCCAACATCAAAGTTGGATTATAAAGGAAGATAATAAAAGGGTTCAAGGGTGTTTTTGTCATTTTTAGTTTACAGACATGTGATCGGTGATCACAAGTTTAAATTCTGAAAAGAGTGCAGCGGTTTTGTTTAATTTACAATCAAATGTTTGTGAGAGTATTTTGTCTAATCTACAATCAAATGTTTGTGAAAGACAACTCGATACACGAAGCTAACAAGTTAATTATTTGAAAAATGGAGACTTCATGCCAACGTGACCTTAGTCTAGTAACATGGTTGAGGTTCTAGAACTTCCGGGTTCGATTTATATTAATGTGGATATTTATTATAATTTATTATTGATATTTGTAATTAATTATATTTTATGCTTGAGCAGTACTTAATAGTAGATGCAGAAACTTGTAGTATTTAATACTGTTAAGACTTTAAAGATCGAATTAAATTTTTTCCTATAAATAAATGGAATTAATGTACGTAATGTATCAGAACGTCCATTTAGGGGTGTAAACGAGTCGAGTACATCGAACGACATATTGTTCAAGCTTGGTCTGAACTTTATCGAGTTTGAAATTTTGTATTTGAGTTTGGTTTGATTTCTTAATGAATCGAGCTCAAACGAGCTTTTATCGAACGATCTCGAGCAGAGAATCGAGTAGTTTGGTATTTAACATGTATTTTTTTTAATGTTTAGCTTATTGAGTCGAGCTCGAGCTCGATCTGAGCTTCAAAACTTATCAAATGAAAAATCATGTTCAAGCTTGTTTGATTTGTTTGACTAATCGAGCTCAAACGAGTTTTTATCGAACGAACTCAAGCTAAATATCGAATAGCTTTGTTTGATTTTCAGCCCTACGTCCATCCCACATTTTCCAATTATGATAATTTGACTTACTTTTTTAGTCTAAAATCAATAAATTATTTACTGAATTCTCCATCTAACATAATAAAATCTCACCCGTCGAGTCTTCTTAAAAAAAGCCCAATCTATTAAGGGTTATATTTATTCATAAGTTACGAAAAGTTTAACCATAAATAATTTCTTAGTCACCCCCATCAAATAGGTGGAAATTTTATCCCGATCAACTACACCCAACTGCAGTTCATCATATCTATTAAAGTCCAATCAAACACTCCACATAATATTATAGACTTATAGCCCAATTACAGTATACAAATGCAATTAATTGTTTAATCCAATTGTAAACTATTAAAGAAAGCATGTAAAGATATATTGTTATGAATTGAACTTGAGAGAATGTAAATTAAACTTGTGTATTTGATATATGAATTTTGTGTAACAAATACAAAGAAGAGAGGAACTTAAATAGGGAATGTACAGATGGGTAAATTAGGAATAGTACATTAAATTATATAACTAACATAACAACTGATAAAATAGCCGTTTAACTTATCCGCAAATTGATTAACCTAATTTCATCTCATTTCTTCATTCTTCTTTTTCAAATTTCTTCTGCTTTTGTAATTGATCTTGTTCTGTTGATACCCCCGCAAGATGGAGGTGCGTATATGCTGCGGACTCCCATCTTGGATAAAATGATGGAGAATTGATTCATGTGTGGAGGTTTGGTGAGCAAGTACGCTAGTTGAGCAGAAGACGCAATTGGAAGAACCTTCAAATGATTTCTGGCAATATGCTCGCGTACGAAATGGATGTCAATTTCGATATGCTAGGTTCTCTCGTGGAATATTGGGTTTTGGGCAAGCTGGATTGCTGATGAATTGTCACAGTAGACAACTGGATGTAATTTGAGCTCAATCTTAAAATCTTGTAATAATTGCTTTAGCCATAGGAGTTCACTAGTTATTGCTGCTAAAGCTCTGTATTCAGCTTCGGTTGAAGATTTGGAAACAGTAGCTTGCCTTTTTGCTTTCCATGAGATAAGTGATTTGCCTATAAATATGCAGAAGTCAGTAGTTGAACGCCTAGAGTCCAAACATGAACCCCAGTCAGAGTCACAAAACCCTGTTAAATGAAGAGAGGAAGAATTAGAGTAGTATAGGCCCTGTCCTGGATTAACTTTAATGTATCTTAGTAAGTAGTGGACAACAACCATATGTCCATTGGTAGGTTTAGAAATGAATTGACTGAGTTTATGAACAGTGTAAGCTATATCAGGATGTGTGATAGTCAAATAGATAAGTCTGCCAATTAACCTTATGTATGGAGAAGGATCAGTGAGAAGGTCTTGATCATCAGATTTTAAATTATTTTTAGAATCCATGGGCATGATGTTAGGTTTACTGGCATTACAAAAAATTTGAATTTTAGTGACAAAATAGTAAATGACAAAATGACAAGAATCTAAATATTGTCACTAAAATGATGTATATAGACATACTAGTGACAAGAAATGTGAAAAAATTGTCACTATTGACATTTAGTGATACCCCAAAAGTGACAACTAAAATGTTGTCACTAAATTATAGTGTCACTAAGTTGTCACTGAAAGGGTGTCACTAATTGTCAATTGTGACAACTCAAGTTTGATACACTTGTCACTAATAGTCCTTAGTGACAACTTAAAAATATATTTTGTCACTATTGCACTTGTCACTATTATTATTGTGATAAAACTAATATTTTTTTCATTAAACATATTTAAAAAGTGACAATTTCAACTATGTCACTTAAAATTTTGTCACTAAAATCCATTTTTCTTGTAGTGTGGATAAGTATCCTTTTGGATAAAGATGAAGACGAAGACAAAGTTTGAAGGGAGGTTTTGATGATTTCCAAAATATCAAGATCAGCTAAGTAATAAAAACTTAGTAAATTCCCTGATTTAACCGGATTTCGTCGGGTTAATTGAATATCAGTGAATTTGTGATATCGGGGGGTTCTTGATATTTATATATATTTTATAGGGCTCCGTTACTTTATTCCGGATGGATCGTTTACAAAGAAAAGCAGTATTTATGAACAAGAAGTAAAACCACAAAACAAAGCTAAAAACACACCGATATGGAGATCAAAAGCTATGAATAATATTGAATCTTATTCAGTTGTGCTGTAGTAAGCAGTGTATAATTATGTATTCTTGGAGTTGAGGGATTTCGTAGTTGTCTAATACAATGATTAACTAGGTATTTATACAATGCTAAACCTAGCGTTACAAGGAAACATAGTCCTAATAGGACTCGGCCCAAATATCCTTCATGGGTCCGGAGTATCGTCTTTTGATCGAAGAGAGCTGTACTCGGCCTGGTCGATGAGATGATCTTTAAACAGCCTGATTTCGTCGATCAGATCTCAATGTCTTTAGTCGATGGTACAGTGTGTAGGGTGCGAAATAGCCCCCATCAGTACTCCCTCACTTCTTCGAGCGTATAGATAATAGAAGCTCGTAGAAGTAGATAGATCTTTACGACTGTTTGTTTTCTATGAATGGAGCCTCGTTAAAAACCTTACTTAAGAAAAAACCCTGTGGGAAAAAATCTTAAATAAGGAAAAGAGTGCTTCATATCATAGATAGTCGTTTTCTCTGTCCAGTTACGGATCGCCACGCGTCTATTCCGAAAGCTTTTCGTATCCTTCCGTTTTTGGCGGGAATATGAGTAGCTGCAATAAGTTCGAAACGTCTTTTCTCATTTTCTTATAAATAGGTGACTCTTAAGTTCGCCATTCTTCTTTTATACTTCCCTACAATTCGTAGTTATTTCCTGCTTGGTCGTCCATCACGCTAAATTTTTCCTTTTATCGACCTTCATTTTCCGAGAACTAGAATACATGGCTTCTGCAAGAAGATCTTCTTCTAGAGAGATTGTCGCCCCCGATAATGAGGAGGAGTTGCATTCTAGTCTGTTGGGCGAACAATCTAATGTAACTGACTTCGTCGTCCCTGTAGAGGATACCTTCAAGGTACGAATCCTTACTGACGCGGATGTGGCTGCCCGAGCCAAAAAGGGCAAAGGTACTGTTCCTCAGATTTCTGAACCAATTGAGGATGTTGCTTGTGCGTATACAGTGGAAACATTCCCGGAGGTTGTGAATAATTATACCAAGTATTTCCCGGAAGGTTCTGAGATAATTCTTCCTTCCCCTACTGATAGGGTCACCTCTCCACCGGAGGGATGTCGAGCTTTTTATTCGGCCCACTTTAATAGCGGACTGCGTCTTCCCTTGTCTCCCCTTTTTCTTGAAGTTTTGAAAACTTTCACTGTGTGCCTGACACAGCTGGTTCCAAATTCCGTTGCTTTTGTAGTTTGCTTTTCTGTTTTGATGATCGCAAAGGGGTTTAAACCTTCTTTTCGTAATTTTACGCAACTTTTCCGTTTCAATATTTCTAGTTCTTCAAATCGTGGATACTTCTTCGCTAGTCAGCGACCTAGTCGAGCAATCTTTGACGCCCCTGTTTCTAGTAATCCTTCATGGAAATCTCATTTTTTCTTCGTTCGTCCTCCGTCTAATCTTCGCTTGGCGGACGGTTCAAGCGTGCCTTTTTCTTGGGATCATAGTTCTAGTTGGATTCCTGGAGGTCGCTTACCGACAGGCGAACTAGTTCCCGATGATGCTAAGTTTATCGCTGATATCTCCGAAATGCGTGCAAACAAATATCAAAGTGCTCTTTTGATCGGGGAAGCTTTCCTTCGTAAGGCGGGGTTAAGTGTTCACAACTTTCCGATCAATTCATCAGCTGAACTTCTTGGTTAGTACTTTATTTTAGCCTGGCGTAGTCATGATACCGTTTATAGGGAAGGTAAATGACTTATGATCTATTTCTTTTTTAGCTGATATGGTAGAAAACTCTCGACACTCTTCGAAGGGAAAGATGGTGCTGTCGAAATCTTCTAAATCTGTAGAGAACGCCCCTATTGAGCAGAGAGCGTCACGTAAAAGGAAGTTGGAGATATGTCATGAATCCGAGGAGGATAGAGAGGAATCTCCAGAATCTCCTCATGAGCCCCCTATTCGTCAGGGCACGGGATCTGGTTATCCTCCTCTTCATCTTAGAACATCTTTGGGTGTTCGAGGATGTCGCACCTGGTCGATGCCTCATCCCACTAATAATCCAGTCGATAGAAAGAGGAGTTATTATGGACGCTCTGGCCAGGATCTTTCTTTAGTCGGAGAAAAACATCCAAAACCTACCCTTGTCGAAATGATCGAGGATCATTTAGAGGGAAAGAGGGCCGCTGGTTATTCCGAGAAGGACTCTCTTATCCACGATGATAATGAGAATGCGATCGATAAGGCAACCCGTATTCTTTTGTCTGGTGTTTTTACTCGTGATCTGAATAAGCTTCTTCATAAGGATCCTCTGGAGAAATTCCAGCGAGCTTCCCTTTATGCTGAAAAGGTGATATCTTTTTCCTTCGATCATGCTAACAGATAATTTTAAGGGTCTTCCTTAATTTACTAATCCATCTCTTTTTCTTTCTCTCTTTGTTTGTTCAGACTAAGACGTGTCTTGCGTCATACGCCTATGAAAATGCACTTTGGAAACAACAGTGCGAGTTCCTGGAGGAGAAGAATAAAGCTTTACTTCGTAAATCCTCCGGTTCAGAGGTTGGTCCCTCAACATCGTCTTCCGTTCCTGTCATAGAGACTCCTGCTACCGGGACTGAAGATCAAGAAATGATGAACAGGGTGATGTAGGTTTCTCGTGCTCAAGAGCAGGCCAACCAAATGGCTAGAAAGTTAGAGGAGTTCCAGTTACAGAGCACGGCTCGAATTAGTGAGCTCGAATCTCAAGTGTCAATCCTTGAAACTTCTCTAGAGGAGTATGAAAAGGATGTTCCACTCAGTGGACTTAGGGATCGATACGGTAGGAATCCCGACGAAAGAGTTGTTCGTGAATTCCTCAATTCTCCTGTGCATACGGCGTTGGTATATCGGATGGTTGGTCCTTTACTTGAAAATACTTTTAAGAAGGCGATTCATCAGCTGGTCGCCTTAGAGATGATCGATGACCGTCGAAAGGAGTATTTCAAGGCTGCTCATATTCGGTTGAATCGCCATGGTGATGTTTATTCTCCTTCCGAGGTTCCAGATGTTGTATATCAAGGTTTTCCTTTAGCTCACCTTGTCGAAGAATTTGGAAATCCATTGCCGATTCCTCCTTCTGATGTTAATGAGGAGCTCGATAAAACTTTTATCGATCCAGAAGACGAAGAAGAAGAAGAAGACGATATTGGCATGAGCGAGGACGTCGGTAGTGATCAGAAAATTCCGGATAGCGACCAGACTTCTTGAAATAGTGATTTCTTTTTTGAAATAATCTTTGTAATTATCCACCCGTAGGTGTTAATTTTAACCTTAGCTTTCCTTACTTTGTATGCTAAACGCTTCATATTCTGACAGTCGTGTCTTTTCATATTCGCCGTAATAATTCAGACAAGTCATTTAATTTGCCGTAATCATTATATGTGTGTCTTTTCAAATTCTAGCGTTTGCTCCGAGGTCAGTTTTTCTGTTTCGCGCCCTTTCTTTAGGTCTGTCGCGTCTTTTCGTGTAGTATAAATACAAAAGGTAAAAACTTGACTTGTTTTTACTGCTATACTCCTCTCTTAACAGAATACTCTTTCTTTAGCTAGTCGATAAACTTTCTCGATATTAATTTGTATTTTTCCATAATCCGACCATGAGCAACCTTTTTGGTAATACTTCGAAGCGACCATCCCGTGAGGGCGCTCGGGATAATAGATCCAAAAGATCTCGAAGAGATGGGCCGTCGATGGATCCTCCTCGTTCGTCCCAAACAATTAGGTCGGAGATAGATACTGGTGTTATTGCTTCCGAACCTCTCTCCGTGGTAAACTCGTCGTTTCCAGAACCAATCTTTTCTGCTTCCACTCAAGTAGGAAGCATGCCTTCCCCTGGTCGGATCGCTTTTGGCGATATGTCCAACGAGGAACCGGCTTATAATATAGCTGTTAGTTCAAATGCTCCTTCCTTTGAGCACGTTTTTCATGGAGGGGATTTTGCTATTTCCCTTCCTTTGTCTGTTTCTACTGCCCCAATCGCCAGCGGAGGGCAAACTGGCGATGATTTATTTGTCAATCCTTCCGTAACACAATCTATTGTGCAGGATTGTCCTGAATATTTGTTTCATGATACCACTGTAACGGCTACTTCTTTTGAATCGGGAGGACCTTCTGGAGATCGGACCAGCTCCAGGTCTGGTCGTCGGACCGTTATTTCTGCTTCAGGCAAGGAGACCTCCGTTAGCCCCGACGAGAGGGGATCTCCTCGTCTGTTAGATGATCGATGTATCTTCGAGCAAGTCAAGGACATTATGCTGTCGGAGACTCCTCGTTCTGATGGTGTCCCTTCCAATAGCGAGTTGCCTGGCTCAGTTGAGCCTGATGCTTTGTCATGGGATCTGGGTTTAAGCACTATTCTACCTGGTGAGCTGAAAAAGCTTGAGGATGCCTCCAACGTACGCCTTGTTCAATCACTGGTGAAGATATGTGAACAGGTGGGCGAGTCTTTTCATTTTTTCATTTGTTTTAAGTTTTGACTTCCTTCTTTCGTAAGGATTGATTTCTTTTTTCCAGGGTAAGTACTTTGCACTCCAGCTGGGTGTTCAAAATGATGAATTGTGGAGAAGTAAAGATGCTTATCGACGTCGTTTGGAATCGGAGTTGGCGAAGGTTGCTGGGCAGTCTCTCGAACTGCGGCTTGCCAATGATGAGCTGAAAAAATTGCAGGAGGAAAAGTCCGTTTGGGAGAAAGAGAAAAGTGACTTGGTTCAGGCTGCTGCCTTAGCGGAGGAGTCTCAACGGCGGTCCTATGAGGAAGGATATGACGCTGGTTATCTAAAGCGTCAAGAAGAGTTGATGGCTTTTGCTGGCAATATGACTCCTCGGAAGGCTGTTTCTGGTAGTCGGCCTGCTGACCGTTCTTCTCAGTGACCTTTGCTCGACCTGGCAGGCCTTGGACTGTCTCTCTTTTTTTTTTTTTTTTTTTTTTTTTTATTTGGTTGCCCGACTTTTGTAATGGGAGAAGCTGTAAATTGGGAATCATTACCTTTTGTAGGCAGATTCTTGCCTTGATCAATCTTCTTCAGTAGACATATTCTGTTATTCTCGTTCTTCCTTTGTGCATATATATAATGTTTGCTTCAGCAAATCAAATCTTTATACAATGTTTGCTTCTGCAAGTCAATTCTTTTGTTAATCAAATCCAGTATATTCCTTTGGTTTACACGCACTAGCATGTTTTACGTCATAATTTAGACGTTAGTTTATTCATATCGATAATGCCTCTCATCTTGGTCGATGCTCAATCTAAGCCTTGTACTTTTGTCTTTTTGTGACTTAAATCTTATATAAAGAGGCCATTGTCACTTTGTTGAACTTCGTTTTTCTTTACGTCAACCTAAAGAAAAATGTCCCTTTCAATCTTTCCCAAACCCTTATGTTTCCCAGCATTAATGTTTGAACAATATGTTCCTTGGCTAGTGTACCATTATATCACTTTCTTGATATGGGAGGAATTGGAAAATGTAGGTGTTTTAGCCAGATCTACCCTGTTCAGACCTTCTTAAGCAATTCTTTGGTATGTTAGGCAGTTACGTCCTTGCTGTTTCGAATAAGGAGGACTATTCTCCTGATTTCTATGTCAGATATCTTGGACTCCATAGGAGTTTCTGTTCAGTTTAGTCAATGGTCATCCATATGATGTATGAGGCAGTGACGTCCCTCGCATGGTGAAGGGTTTGGTCTTTTATCGAGCAAGTGTCCTTTTCGCTGTGATTTTAAAGCTTGTATGACTTCGTTTGTGGGTTCTAGGTTTTTGAAGCCATCGACCATGAAGTATGATCGTTCTGGTATGTCTGGTTCGGAGTTCTTTTAGGTTTGCTGGTGATCGCTTCGACCCCCAACCTCTTTTATTGTCGACCAGTTGAGGCGATTAGATAGTGCCGTTCCAACTTATTTGCATTTATTACGGGAGTCAAAGGGTCGTATCCATGTCCGTTGATCAAATCACTTTTTCTGCCATTGGATTGCTTTAGATCTACCCCTATAAATAGGGGGGTGCTTTATATGCTTCATTTGCAATTTCCCAAAAAGGATGGAGATCTCAGATTTCTTAGATTTTATTCTGCCCTCTGATCCCATTGTCTTCAAAAAATCACATTACTATGATTTGTTTATTCAAAATAGTGAAATCGTTCCCAGTCTTGTATTGACGGGTCCCATGTCAGCCCTACCTTGTATCGACGGGTCCCATGAGATCTCTGCATTGGTCTTCATCATGTTAGAGGTCCGTGGTTTCTTGTTTGCACATGGAGGATTCATACTTGCTAGTCATCCCTGCTCTTGGATGTTACCTCAGGGGAGATGGACCACCGGGGTGGCTGGTAAACTTACCGTTTCACGACGGTCCCGAAGAGATGCTGCTTTAGGATAAAATGTTTTATGGATAATGTAAAAGCAGTATCTTTTGCGGGTGAGCGAGCATTGCTAGTTATCTGGCTGGTAATGCTCATTTCGTCTGGAAGAACATTTGATCTTCAGAGCCTGGCCGTCGAACCAAAGAAGTCGACCATCCTGAGCAGCATGCTTCTTAGGTGGTCCAATATAATCGACGAGGTACTAGGGAGGAGATTGGTGTTTCCGTGGACATTGTCGTGAAGATCGCCGATCTCGGAGGATCATCTTATTTAAATCATTGTAACGATCTTTAAGTAGCATGTAGATCTTTTGTAACGTGGGATTTTTGTATGTAACTGATTTGATGAATAAAATATTACTTTTATCCTTCGCATCTTCCTTGTCGTTAATTCTGTCATAATTTATTTATGAGTAGCATTTTCCGAGCAGACGGTTTTACACTTAGTCCATCTTCAAAATTTCAAGAGTATAAATCATTTGGATCGTTAGGAATAGAGCAAGGAGTTTTTATTGAGCGGATCAATGTTTACTCAACTTGTCGTAGTTAAGAATTAGGTTTTTAACCCAAAAATCTTTTTGATCGTTGAATATTTAACGAGGAGTGTTTATTGAGCGGATCAATGTATACTCGACTCGTTTTTAATTTAGACTTAGGTTTTCAGTGCCCGAAAGTCTGTTTGATATATCGAGGAGTTTATATTGAACGGATCAATGTTTACTCGACTCGTTTTTAATTTAGACTTAGGTTTTCAGTGCCCGAAAGTCTTTTTGATACATCGAGGAGTTTATATTGAGCGGATCAATGTTTACTCGACTCGTTTTTAATTTAGACTTAGGTTTTCAGTGCCTGAAAGTCTTTTTGATATATCGAGGAGTTTATATTGAGCGGATCAATGTTTACTCGACTCATTTTTAATTTAGACTTAGGTTTTTAACCCGAAAAGTCTTTTCGATATATCGAGGAGTTTATATTGAGCGGATCAATGTTTACTCGACTCGTTTTTAATTTAGACTTAGGCTTTTAACCCGAAAGTCTTTTTGATCGATGATTTTGAGCGAGGAGTTTTTATTGAGCGGATCAATGTATACTCGACTCGTTTCGTTCTAATTTCTATCAATACGACAGTGCGATTCCAATGAATGTTAACCGATATAATCGACATATAGAAAATGCCAAAGAAATCTTTAATAATTGAACTGTAGGCTAAGGCCTTTATTACAAGGATTTGAAACTTGATAAAGTAAAAAGGAAAACAATGCAGTATAGTCTGCTAAAATTTATTTACCATAGTATCTTCTAAGGTTGACAGCATTCCAGGTTCTTGGTAAGGCTGTTCCATCCAAGTGTGCAATTTTGTACGAACCTTTCTTCCCTACACCAATGACAATGTAAGGTCCATCCCAATTTTGTTGTAACTTTCCCACATGCTTGGATACTTCTACCTTTTTCAAGACTAAGTCTCCTTCTTTGAAGGTTCGGATGCGTACTTTTTGATTGTATGCTTTCTCCATATTAGCTTTAGTGGCTTGTAGGCGCACATCAGCTTTATCTCTTAAAGCTTCTATTAAATCAATGTCATTTTCTCTCAACTTTTCATTTTCTTGATCATCGAACATCTCTATTCTTGGCGTTGGGATTAGGGTTTCCACAGGGATAACCGCTTCCGACCCATATACCAAGCTAAATGGAGTTTCCCCAGTTGAGCTCCTGACTGTGGTCCGATTAGCCCATAGTACTCCTGGGAGTTCATCAAGCCATTTTCCTTTGGCAGCTCCTAATCTTTTTTCCAAAGATTTTATTATCTCTCGGTTTGCTACTTCAGTTTGTCCATTTGCTCGAGGATGTCCTACCGAGGTAAAATTTTGTTGAATTCCCAGTTTTGTACACCATTCTATTATCTGTTTTCCCGCAAATTGAGTTCCATTATCGGAGATAAGTATCCTTGGGATTCCGAATCGACAAACTATGAATTTCCATAGGAAGTTGATAACTTGGAATTGGGTTATTTGTGTGAGGGCGACGCATTCTATCCATTTGCTGAAGTATTCTACAGCGACCAGGACATAGGATTTCTTAGATCTAGCTGCTGGGAATGGTCCCACGATGTCCATTCCCCATTGGTCGAATGGCCAACAAACTGGAATAGGGTGCATGTTTTCCGCTGGTCGATGACATATGTTAGCATGGATCTGGCAGTGATGACATTCTTGGACATATTGAGCGGCATCTTTATTGATGGTTGGCCAATAGTAACCCGTCCTGAGACATTTTAATGCCAATGCTCTTGATCCGCTGTGGTTTCCTGCATCCCCATCATGTATTTCTCGTAGTATATCGACGGTTTGCGATTCAGAGACGCATTTCAGAAGAATTCCTGATACCGATCTTCGGTAGAGTCTTCCTTCTATAAGTGTATACTTCGGAGCTCGATATCTTATTTTCCGAGCTTCATTTTGGTCAGGTGGTAGTTTTCCTTCTCGAAGATAGTCTATCATCGGGGTCATCCAGTTTTCTTCGGCTTCTTCGATTTCCATTATATCGACTACTGGTGTTTCATCGATGTCGATTGCTGGTGTATTAGAGATCAACCAGTTGATCACCCGTTCGGTCTTTCCGTCATAGGATCCTGTGAATCTTGATAGCTGGTCGGCCCATTTATTTTCCGAACGTGGGATGTTCTGGATACTGAAGCTTTCAAATTTCTCAGCTAGTGTTTTCACTTTGGCGAGGTATTTGACCATATTGAATTCTTTAGCCTCGTATAGGCCTTCAATTTGTCTTTGCTCTGAATCAGTTAGTACTCTAAGACTTTTTATGTTGGCTTTGATCGCCATCTCCATTCCCGCAATCAACGCTTCATATTCAGCTTCATTGTTTGTTACGACGAAGTCCAATGTTATTGCGTAATTCAAATCTTCTTTATTTGGTCCGGTGAAGTTGATTCCGGCGCCTCCTCCTTCTCGGCATGAAGCACCGTCGACATGCATTAACCAAGTTTGTTTTTCTACGATTAGGATATCATCGTTGAGGCAATTCGACGATTCAGTCGTCTGCGTTGGAGTTTCTAGTATAAAATCAGCCAATACTTGAGCTTTTATGGCGATTCTTGGTTTGTACTCAATTTCGAACTGGCCTAGTTCGATCGCCCATTTAATTAGTCTTCCTGAGGCTTCTGGTTTTGCTAAGACTTGTCTTAGCGGTTGATTTGTCAAAACCACTATTCTATAGGTTAAAAAGTAAGGTCGAAGTTTCCGTGCAGCTACCACTAAGGCCAGCGTGAATTTCTCAATTTCCAAATAATTCTTCTCAGCTCCCTGCAATAATTTGCTTAGATAATAGACGGGCTTATGTTCTGAGTCTTCGACTTTAATTAGTACTGAACTAATTGCTACGTCGGAGATGGAGATGTACATATACAATGGTTCCCCTTCCGTTGGTTTTGCCAACATCGGAGGTGTTGTCAAATATTCTTTGAGTTGCTCGAAGGCCTGATCGCATTCTCCGGTCCAAACAAAGTTCTTTGCCTTTCGGAGAGTTTGGAAAAAAGGGAGGCTTTTGTCTGCTGACTTTGATATGAATCTGTTTAATGCTACTATCTTCCCCACTAAGCTTTGTACTTGGGAGATGGTTTTGGGAGGTTTCATTTCAGTTATGGCTCGGATTTTTTCTGGGTTGGCTTCTATTCCGCGTTGGTGAACTAAATATCCCAAGAATTTTCCTGATTTGACACCAAAGGTGCATTTTGCGGGGTTTAACTTCATACGATATTTTCTTAAGATCTGAAAACATCGATCGAGATGTTTTACGTGATCAGCTTCGTTCATACTTTTGACGAGCATGTCGTCCACGTAGACTTCCATCAGCTCTCCGATTAATTCTTTGAACATTAGGTTTATTAATCTTTGGTAAGTAGCTCCGGCATTTCTTAAGCCGAATGGCATTACTATGAAGCAATATACTCCCTGCTCGGTTACGAATGCAGTCTTTTCTTGGTCCCGCTCATCCATGTATATTTGATAAAACCCCTGAAAGGCGTCCATCATGCTAAATATAGCGAAGCCGGCGGTCGAATCGACCAATAGGTCGATTCTCGGGAGGGGATATGGGTCGCGCGGGCATAACTTGTTAAGATCAGTAAAATCATTACACATTCTCCATTTGTTGTCCTTTTTTTCCCCTTTTGCTACTAGGACAACATTACACAGCCATTCAGAGAAGTGTATTTCTCGGATTTGTTTCGCTTCAAGCAGTCTTTCTACCTCGGCCTTGATAATCTTATCTTTTACCGGTCCATGATTTCTCTTCTTCTGCCTGGCGGGTTTCGCCAAAGGATCTATTTTTAGGGAATGCTTGATTATTCGAGGATCGATTCCTTCAATGTCATTTGCGCTCCAAGCGAAGACGTCGGTATTGTTTCTGAGGAAGTCGATTAGCATTATTTCCCCTTCTTTGCTCAGTTCTGTACCTATTCTTGTTGTTTTAGACGAGTCCCCTTGTACAAGAATTATATCCTTATGTTCTGGAGGTTTTAATGATAAATCCAGCGGTTCCTTTCCTTTTTTATCCACTCGATCGGTACTTGGGATTTCAATTTTATTTCTGTTGAGATCTTCTTCGATCTTTCTTTTACTCGGAGTAATCGATTTTGGGTGTTCTTTCATAGTTAAGGAAGTACTGTAGCAGTCCCAAGCCATGCAATGGTCGTTTGTTATTTCTCCGATGCCTCTATCGGTCGGAAACTTTATCTTCTGATGATAAGTAGAGACAACAGCTCGGAATAAATTGAGAGCTGGTCGTCCCAATATTGCGTTATAAGCGAAAGGGGTTTCTACCACTAGAAATTTTACTAGCTTCACTGTTCGGTGGGGTATTTTTCCGAGCGAAATGCTTAAGGTTATCGTTCCGCTGGGGATGATTTCGGACCCTCCGAATCCTATTAATGGCGTAGCCACTTTCTGCAAGTTTGTCTGTCCCAAGTCCATTTGGGCTAAAACTTCTCGGGAGATAATATTGGCTGAGCTCCCATTATCGATCAGGATTCTCTTGACATTGTAGTTCGCTATTTCTAGCGAGATTACCATCGGGAAGTCGGGGTTATCCTCTTTTGCGTCCCAGACAATATTTTTAGGTGCTTCACCCTCGTTAAAGCTGATCGGCTGATCGTTTGATGGCCTGCTCTCCAAGGTCCAAATTTCTTTTGGGTATTTTGAGTTTCGAATTATGGATCGGGCTGTTCTTCGTCGGGCGTTACGACTATCTCCACCCGCGGGACCACCGGATATCGTATGGATAGTTCCATTGATTTGGTCGTGATTCGATTCATGAGTAGGTCGGCGTTCAGGTGACCTTTGATGAGAACTTCTCCTTTGATTACCGTCCCGAGGGCTTCTACTTCTTTCCCTCTTGCGATTATCTCGCTCTAAGTATTCGTCGAGCTTTCCTTGTTCGATTAGTTTTTCAACTTCTCTCTTAAGGTGAAAACAATTCTCCGTTCGATGTCCATGTGCTCTATGGTACTTACAGTATTGATCGTAGTTTCGAGACCCTGGTCTCGGCTGCGCGATTTTCCTCGCCTCGGGAATCCAGTTATTTCTTTCTAGAACTTCCAATATTTCTTCCATTGGAGCATTTAACCTTGGGTGTTCTACATGATTCACCCTGCTTCTGATTGGTTGTTCATGGTTTCTTGGTCTATGGTAGAAATTTGGTTGCCTATCTTGGTCGGCTTTCCTGAGCGCCTGGGAGAGGAACGGGTATTTCGGGAACTTCCGGTTCTTCTTGTATTGCACCGGTAAGACCTCCTTGGTGTTCCTGCTGACGGGAACGGGTATCTGGGAGATTTTCATTGGTGTTGGGAATGTTGTTATCGTTGTTGTCTTGTGGATCTTCCGATGTGTTATGGCCGGTGGTTGTATTGCTTCTCGCTCCAACACGAGCGCTTTTCCTTGGGTGAGCCATGTGTCAATCGAATAATTAACCTAGCCCCTCGGTGGGCGCCAACTGATTTAACCGGAGTTCGTCGGGTTAATTGAATATCAGTGAATTTGTGATATCGGGGGGTTCTTGATATATATATATATTTTATAGGGCTCCGTTACTTTATTCCGGATGGATCGTTTACAAAGAAAAGCAGTATTTATGAACAAGAAGTAAAACCACAAAACAAAGCTAAAAACACACCGATATGGAGATCAAAAGCTATGAATAATATTGAATCTTATTCAGTTGTGCTGTAGTAAGCAGTGTATAATTATGTATTCTTGGAGTTGAGGGATTTCGTAGTTGTCTAATACAATGATTAACTAGGTATTTATACAATGCTAAACCTAGCGTTACAAGGAAACATAGTCCTAATAGGACTCGGCCCAAATATCCTTCATGGGTCCGGAGTATCGTCTTTTGATCGAAGAGAGCTGTACTCGGCCTGATCGATGAGATGATCTTTAAACAGCCTGATTTCGTCGATCAGATCTCAATGTCTTTAGTCGATGGTACAGTGTGTAGGGTGCGAAATAGCCCCCATCATTCCCTATCAGGAAGTTTTGATCAAACATAAAAGACAAATCAGAATGATCAAGACTTATGGTCGAGGAGACAACTGATCTAATGCTGCAGATGTAAATCAGATTGGTAAGATTCAGCCGACTCAACAGCAGATTTGTTTAGTTTGGGATCGGCCGAGTATTCATCAGACGAGTGACTTCGGACAGCTGAGTGGAAGTGATCAGACAAGTCACCTCAACGGTCATAAATGTACTTAAAGAAATTAATGCTAAAGAGGAAGGGTATATATGGGAAATAATTGAAGAAGAAACTCGTATCAGTGGAGTGCATTTAATGTGACTGACAAGGAGTACATTTGATATGACAGTACACAGTCGCAGGGAGCCGTTCCTGAGAGATAGGGACCAATGCTCGAGATATAGACTTCTGTTACACCTCAATGGACAGATTTCAAAATCTTAAGTATAAAAAGGAAGCTTGTTCAAGGAGTTTAGAGGGACATCAAGAGACAATATGAAACAACACACTTTTGAGAACTTTCAAAAGCTAAATTCTTCTAAGTCTCAAAAGAACTCAAGAACAGCTCACTCATCAGCTTAGTCATTTGTTGACAAAAGCGAACATTGAAGAAAAGAAGAAATCTGAGTGATTCTTGGAAGAAATAAGTATTGTGAGAAGTAGATATCCATCTTTGTGAAGCGATATTACTTCGGAGGATAGGTTTTCTTTGTGATCTCCTATTGCGAACTTACGGCCAATTCATGTGTTGTTTGGCGTAAGCAGAAAAGAAATAGTAATCTTTGTGATTATAGTATAACCCAAGATCTGTGTGACTTGGAAGAGTGGACTAAAGGACTTTGATCCATATAACCACTATAAAAAGATAGGTGTTTTACATTCTGCATTCTTTTCATACATATTTCAAATCAAGCATATTTTCATCACACGTTTTGAAAAGAACTTTGCAAAACTGGAGATAAAATTTTGAAACCAAGTTTCGATTACTTGTGAAAAACACTTTGCAAAATCCGCTGCAAGTAACACGTTTTGGAAGTCTGATTCAAATCAGCTAAGTGAATCAATTGAAGTGGTCTACTCGGCTGCTCAAAGCTGTGTGCGCGAGCAGCCTAGTAACTTTTCTCAACTTGAACAGTTTAGTCTGCTCATTTGAAGAATTGAGGTTTAAATTACAAAAGTTGTAAAATTTTCAGAGGTCTATTCACCCTCACCCCCTCTAGACCTCAACTGACCACTTGGGACCAACAAGTGGTATCAGAGCTGGTGGTTCACTAGAATCAGCTGCCTGATCAACGAGCTTGATCCGAGTATTTTTCAAAGGTTTTAAATACTTTTCAAAATAGCATATTCTTGAAAAATCAAAACTTTTTGAATATGAATTGTATCAGCCATGTTCCCCACATTGGCGGTATGAGCTTTGAAGATTGGAATATTAGAATGAAAATCTTCCCTGCTGCCTATAATGACAACATGTTCACATGTATCACTAAAGGTCCATTCAAATTCACCAAGACAATAAAGGTCAATGAAGTAGATACTGTGGTGGATAAAGATCTTCAAGAGATGACAGCTGAGGAAATCAAGTTGTACAACCTTGATAAAGTTGGACGTTTCATCATGACTAAGGCCCTTGATAATGACAGGTTTGACAAAGTCAAACATTGCAAAACTGCAAAAGAAATATGGGATAAAGTCTGTGACATAAGTGAAGGAAACGATGCCATAAAGGAGCACCAGCTAAGTGTCGCTCTTGAAAAGTTAGACAACTTCAAGATGAAGTCTGTGGAAACCATTGATCAGATGGATACAAGGTTTACAAGGACACTAAATGAAGTTGATCTAAAGCTGGGAAAGACCTTCACTGACAAAGAAATAACTGTCAGAGTACTGAAGGCTCTGCCTCCGAAATTCAACATGAAGGTGACGGTTATGGAAGAATCAAGGGATTTGGAAAAATCTCTCTTACAGAGTTGTTCTCCGTACTCAAGGCATACGAGTATGAACTGCCAAGAATGGGTATTGAAGAAACCTTAAATTCAGGACCCACAGCTGCACTAGTTGCTGCTGAAAACACAAGAAGGACATCATATAAAAGTAAAGACGTGGATTCATCTGATGAAGCCACAATGCTCAATAAAAAGGAGTACACTGCTGGAGACATTGCATTGCTGATAAATAATTTCAAGAAGTTCTACAAAAGAAAAATGAAGAACAAATACAACAATGCTTCTACTTTTAAACCCACTTCTTCTTCTCAGGATAAGGATGATTATAAATCCAAATTGATGTGTTATAACTGCAGGAAATTGGGACATTTTATCAAAGATTGCCCATATCCTAAAGCTGAAAAATACACTAAAGAGAAAAGAATCAGAAAGGATAGAAAACATCAGAAAGACAAGGTACTGATTGCTGAAGCAGAAAAGCTTACTGCTATCTACTCGTCTGACTCAGACTCAGACACTTCAGAAGAAGAATCTACTGAAGATAAGAACCCTGCACTTCTCTGTTTAATGGCCAAAGAACCAAATGATTCGGAGGATGAGGTAACTCCCCTTGATAATGAATTAATTCATTTGAGCAAATGGTAGTTAATAACAAAAGTATTGTTGACTCATTTGCAAAGCTTAAGGAAGAGATGATATTGCTAAGAGAGCAAAATAACTCACTGGAACTTGAGGTTGAAAAGCCCAAATAATCAGTTGAATATAAACTGTTTGAGGAAGAAAATGAATCTCTGAAAGCTGAATGTGAGGTATATAAAGGAAAAATCATGGAACTTGAGAAAATCATAGGGTCTCATGAGAAATCTTCTATTGCATCCACTCACATGTCTAGTAAACTGAAGATACCTTTAGAACCTGACAAGTTAGAACTGAATCATACTGAAAAGTTCGTATCAGCTGACAATAATAAGGTCATACTGTTTTTAGACTACTAAACCTGCCTCATCTGAGAAAGAATTAAAGGAGAAAAAAACTCCTAAGGCTAAAAAGAGCAAAGAGCCTAAAATCGAAAAACAGACTGGTAAGACCAAACAGCATATTCCTGAGAAAACTGCTGGTAAGAGTGAAACCAATCAGACTAGTGACAAAGCTAAGTCGTCTGTTCATGAGCAACAAAGAAGCATAAGAACAAGAAAAATCACAATGCTTGGTATGGAAATGAGACATTATATTATGTGCAATCATCTTCATATCCACCTATATATCATGCACCTCAGTTTCCAACTTACTACACACATTACCCTGCTCATCCAATGCATGCATATCCTGCATATCATGCACCTTATTCTGCTTATGAACATTTTCCTCATCATTATGATTATCAACTCTGCTGTATATGATGAAGATAAAACTGTTCATGCTTCTGCAAAAACTCAAAAGCCTAAGAAGCCTAAGACTTCAACATCTTGGGTTGTCAAAGGTGACACTAATCCGCCAGGACCCTCTCAATAAGGGTACCTAAAACAATTTTCTTTTGTTTTGTAGGCTAGGATTAGGAGTATGAGTAAAGTAGAAAGAAAATGGTATTTGGACAGTAGATGTTCAAGACACATGTGTGGTAACATACATGAATTGACAAATGCGATTGCTGTAGACAGTCCGAAAGTAACATTTGGTGACAACAAAGAAGGCAAGATTGTGGCATATGGAAAACCGATCAAAGGCAACATTGAGATATCTGATGTCTCCTATGTTCAAGGCCTCAAATACAATCTGCTAAGCATAATTCAATTTTGTGACAAAGGATTCTCGGTTATCTTCTTAACAGATAAATGCTATGTTGAACATGTTGGAACTAAGAAGGTCATATTATCTGGAAGACGACAAGGGAATATATATGTAGTTGACTGGAATTCTGCGGACAAGAATTCTAATATATGTTTGGTGGCCTCTACACCAAGTGAGATTAGTTGGCTATGACACAAAAGAATGAATCACGTGAATTTGAAGACCATTAACAGATTAATCAAGAATGATCTGGTAAGAGGAATTCCCAAAACAGTCATGAGCAAAGAGAAGCTCTGCGACGCATGTCAAAAGGGTAAACAAATCAAGTCATCATTCAAAAGCAAGAAGCACCAATCTTCGTCAAGAATTTTGGAGCTACTTCACATGGACTTATTTGGACCCATTGATCCAATCAGCAACGGTGGAAAGAAATACTGCCTAGCTGTTGTGGAAGATTATTCAAGATATACTTGGGTGATTTTCATGAAAAAGAAAAGTGAAACCAAGAAACAACTTACTAATCTGATGGAACTAATCCAAAACGAAAAGAATATGAAAATAATAAAGATCAGATTAGATAGAGGGACAAAATTTAGAAATTCAACTGTTTAAGAGTATTGTAATGACAGACGAACCTATCATTAATACTCTGCTGCTAGAACCCCTCAACAAAACGGAGTTGCTGAAAGGAGAAACAGAACTCTGAAAGAAGCTACCAGAACTATGATAGCTGAAGCAAAACTGCCCCAAAGATTCTGGGCAGAAGCAACAAATACAGCATTCTTCACTAAGAACAGATGCATGATCAACAAAAATCGAAACAAGACGCCATATGAAGTTTGGAACAACAAAAAGTCAAACATTCATTACCTTAGAATTTTTGGTTGTAAATGCTTTGTGCTATACAATGGGAAAAACCACCTTACTGCATTTGCAGAAAAGGCTGATGAAGCAATTTTTGTTGGTTACTCTACTGTCAGTAAAGCGTACAGAGTTTTTAACAAAAGAACTTTACTAGTAGAAGAATCTATTCATGTAGTATTTGATGAACCAAATCAATCTTCTGAAAAGAATCAATCCACAAATCAAGAACTGTCTACTGATTTTCAGAAATTGAGCACTGAAAGAAACGAAGAATATGTTCCCATCATACTACCTGGTCTCAACTCAGCTGCTGGCTCAAGTGCTGTTCAAAATCAGTCCGCTGATTGTCTAACAGACGAGTTATCACCAGCTAATAGACCAGAGGTTGTTCAACAGACTACTACTGAAGCTCCAACAGTAGTGCTGCAAGATCAATCAAGAGGACAACATCCTGATTTGCAACCTGATCTCAGATGGCTCAAGAATCACCCTCCAGAACTGGTAATTGGTGATCCTTTGGATAAAGTGAAAACTAGAGGAGCTGCTGCAAGTAATGCAATGTTTGTCAGCTTTCTATCACAAAGAGAGCTCAAACAAGTTGACGAAGCTCTTAGTGACTCTCACTGGATTGAAGCAATGCAATAAGAGCTAAATCAATTTGAAAGAAATGAAGTCTGGTACTTGGTACCTAGACCAAATCATCAAAGAGTCATTGTCACTAAGTGGGTATTCAGAAATAAGATGAATGAAGATGGTATTGTCACCAGAAACAAAGCAAGACTAGTGGCCAAGGGTTACTGCCAAGAAGAAGCATTGACTATTACAAGACATTTGCACCAGTGGCAAGACTTGAAGCAATCAGACTGTTTCTAGCCTATGCTGCTCACAAAAACTTCATCGTCTATCAAATGGATGTGAAATCTGCTTTTCTCAATGGAGAACTGCTAGAAGAAGTTTACGTTGAACAACCACCTGGATTTGAAGCTTATCAACAAGGAGACAAGGTATATCGTCTAAAGAAAGCCCTTTATGGACTAAAACAAGCTCCAAGATCATGGTATGACACATTATCATATTTTCTTTTAATTAAAGGATTGCGCAAAGGTAAAGTGGATAAGACCTTGTTCACTATGGAATGGGAAGAACATATATTACTTGTGCAAATATATGTGGATGATATTATCTTTGGGTCAACAAACCAACAGATGTGTGAAAAAGTTTTCCAAGCTAATGCAAAACAAGTTCGAAATGAGCATGATGGGAGAACTAAATTACTTTCTTACTTTGCAAGTAAGACATTTGCCTGATGGAATATTCATAAAACAAGCTAAGTACACAAAAGATCTGTTTAAGAAATTTGGTATGGAAACTTGCTCGACTGTTAGTGTTCCAATGTCTACTGGACTTCGTCTAGATAAAGATGAAGATGGCAAATCAGTTGACATAACCAGATATAGAGGCATAATAGGATCTCTGATGTATGTAACAGCTAGCAGACCAGACATTATGTACTCAGTCGGGGTTTGTGCGAGATATCAATCAAATCCTAAGGAATCTCACCTCTTAGCTGCTAAAAGAATACTCAAATATCTTAAAGGCACACAAGACTTGAGATTGTGGTATCCTAGAGAATCAGGATTTGAACTAATTGGTTATTCGGATTCTGACCTTGCTGGTTGTAAAATTGATAAGAAAAGCACTACAGGTGTTTGTCAATTTCTAGGAACTCGTCTGATCTCATGGATGAGTAAGAAGCAAACTTCAGTATCCATATCTACTGCTGAAGCTGAATACATTGCTGTCGGAGCATGTTGTGCACAAATACTTTGGTTGAAACGTCAACTAGAAGACTACAATATCAAGATCAGTGGAATCCCGATCTACTGTGATAACACAAGTGCAATATCCCTTACTCAGAATACAACAAGTCATTCAAGAACAAAGCATGTAGAGATCAAACATCATTTCATTAGAGATCATGTGGAAAAAGGAAATGTCACAATTGGATATGTACACATTGAAAATCAAATCGCTGACATTTTCCCCAAACCACTAAGCGACGCGAGGTTTTCAACTCTAAGAGCTGAACTAGGACTACTTAACTTGGACGCATAAGCTGAGGGGGAACTTACCAAGAAGACCCAAGTTCATCAGCTTACTTCTAAAGATCAATACAGTTCAAGATTAACTTTCAACAGACTAGTTAACTAATGGATTCCTAAATCAAGGAGAAACGTGTAAGACTAGCGGTACTCTTGATCAAAGATGATATTTTTTAACGACAGTTAGTTAAAGTTAAGTGTTCGAAGGATCTAATAAAGACTGAAGATTTATCTTGCTGTACTGACAAACAGCAAAGAAAGATTACTAGTTATTGGCCTTCCCTAGTAATGTCACGTTATCATAACAGAAATCTATCAGATAAGTTAAAATGTAACTAATCTGATGAAATTATAAAAGTGTTTATTATTTGCAAGTTCTTAAACACGCTTTTATAAACGGAAAATAAGGACTGTTCGTATTCCCGCCTTGTGCACCTATCAAATGAAAGTTTGAAACGCGTAATAATCTCATACACGATCTAATATGTCGCGGTAACTGATCAACGGTTGGTATTGAGACACAAAGACCGAAAAAGCTCTATAAATATGAAACCGATCAGCTTACTCATAGTTTACACACCCTCAAACATTCAAAACCCTAGAGATAATTTTGCCAGTTGTTTTCTGCAAATCTACTCTCTAATATCATAAATCAATCAAACTACCACGAAAAGAAATCAAAAGAAGCCGAAGCTGAAGGAAGGTACATTGTTTATTCTACTTTTTATGCTATTAGTACCCCACTGATGAAGGAAATCTTAGAAAAAATTCAAAATGCTTCGCTGGTCGATTTCATGGAAGCTCACGAAGATATGGTCTATCGAGATCAAATAATGGAGTTTTATGGTTCGGTAGAAGAACCGAATTTGGCAAACAAGGAGATAAAAGCTAAAGTTGGAGGAGTAGACGTCTGTATCACTCCTGCCCTCTTAAATGATAAGTATGGGTTGTCTACAATCGGAAGAACTGACTTCTCTAATCTGGCTGAAGAAAAAGAAACTGAATTCTGGAGCCTTATTTCCAAGGAGGGAGAAATATTGTCTGGAAACATCGAGAAGAATCAGCTAAAAGACGAATATCAGAGGATGGCTGATATTGTCTCTAAGGTCATTGAGAACTGCACTTTCTCTCTTGACAGCATACCAATGAAGAGATTTCATACCATGATTGCAATCTACTATGGTTTTGATGTAGACGGGGCAACCTTCGTTTGGTATATACTGATAGATCACATCAAGAATAAAAGGACCCATCATAGGATCTTTTTATGTCACCTGTTTTCTAATTTGTTTTTCTCTATGACCCATGGGAAAGACATTCACATTACTAATGCAATGCACGTATATCTACCTGTGAAAGAGCAATCCAAAAGAAAAACTTCTGATGAGCCTTAACGAGCAACAAAAAGAATAAAAAGAAGCGAAGCCATTGATCCTAAGGCATCTACTACATCAGTACAGTCTGCTGTTCAGAAGGAAACAGGGAAGTCTGCTGAAGAAACAGTTGCAGATGCTATCATAGATCTGACAACTAAGGAAATTGAAGAAATGTCTGATGGTTCACAATCTAGAACGGATTCTGAAAATCAAACCTTGGAAACTAGAAGAAGGAATATCAAGAAAACCACAAAGGTTCCCAAAGGAAAACATACCAAAGCAACCGTCAGAAAACAGATGACACTTATTGATTCACCCATTAGGTTGTCGGACTCTGTTAATCTTCAAACACCAAACAAATCTACTGAGCATGAAAAGGAGTCTGCTTTCACAGAGTCAGCTGCTGAACAGACTACTACCACTCTAGTAGTTGAGGGATCACAACCTCAAGAGGATAGAGATGTTCAAATCCTCGAACCAATGACTGCCGCTACTATTGTTACTGCTGACCCATAATCTACTGCTACTGCTCAAACATCTGAACCTCAGAAGAAAAGGAGACTTACAAAGAAAAGGATGTCTACTGCTGACAAGAAAAAAGAAAGAGGAAGAAGAACAACAAAAGAGTTATGAAGCTGAAGTTCGTCAAGCCATTGAGCTAAGTAAAGCTGAAGCAATCAAAGACGCTCAAAGACGGAAATTGACTGAAGCCAAACTCAAGGCAAGGGAGGATGAAGAAATGGCTAAAGTAATGGAACTAAGCAAGAAGGATGCTAACGGTCCACGCAGGGCCGGAGGTATCAAGATTGGTGGAACTATGAATGCCAGACAAATTCTACCTCCAGGACTAAGACAAGAGAAACCGAAATTCGAAGTAAGAAAATCTCTTGCCATAGTTCATAATAATCTACTTGTATTTAGTAGATTTGAAGCAGCTCTAGAAGAGTTTGACAACAAGCTGCAACAAAGATCTATGTTCCTACAAGAGAAAATCAGATATACAAGATGGAGAGACTATAGAATCAGCAAGTCTGTCGAAGAAATCCAAGCCTGGAAAGAGTTTGCTGAAGAAGAAAAGTGGGTCCTCAGTTGGCTGCACACTTCCTCAGTCACTCAAGCATTGGATACAGACTATGTGCACGATGTTTTTCATGGATACATTCGAAACATAGTTGCTAAAGAAGTTAAACGCATCAAAAAAGCACTGCCAGCCAAAAGAAGAAGAGGAGATAATCCTATAGATAGGGCTGTGCAAATTGCTGTACATACTGCTTTGGAGAAGTGGGCGAAGAAAGCTAGATATAGTAAAGGTTCTTCAAGCACCTGCCCCACCTACCAAGTGTTCAAGAAATAACATTTGACTCTGAAGTTAGCAAGTTCCAAGACCAACCCAAGAAGAAGACATCTACAAAAAAATGGTTACCTGCTCTACTTATCAATCAGACAACAGTCGTTGACGAAGATGGAACTGCTGAAACTACAAACCTAGAACATACAAAAACACCTTTAGCTATTGAGTGGAAAGCTAAAGATGAAGTTGTTTTTACGGATGCACCTGTCCACCAGGAAGAAGCCCCTGCTTCAACACCTACTTCCACAGCTGACCTACACTCGTCACTGATGGATTCCTTTCACATGCTACTGGAAGATACTCTGAAGGAGATGGAAGAAAGGAACAAGTTGCAAATGAAGCAGATGCAAGAAGAAAATGCAAAAATGGTGAGAGAAGCCAGTGACAATGTTGGTCCCAAGTGGTCAGATGAGGTCTAGAGGGGGGGGGGGGTGAATAGACCTCTGAAAATTTTTAGACTTAAAAACTTTTCAGTCGTCTGTCAGCAGACTAAGCTTATGAAGATCAGTAAGCTGACTATGCTGATCGTGAACAAATCTTGAACAGCAGAGTGACCACTTATCTTATAGCAACTTAGCTGATTACAGCAAAATCAGTTTTTTTTCAAGAGTATACTTGCAGCGGATAATTTGAAAGTGTTTTTCACAAGTAGACTAAGTCTTTTAAAAGATTTTATCCCCAGTTTAAAAACTCCTTTAAAATCTTTCAAACAATTCAAAGTGTTTACTTATGCAATTTTGAAATATGCAAGAAAACTTAAATGCAAACAACACAAAGAATTTTTATAGTGGTTATATGGATAAAAATCCTTTAGTCCACTCTTCCAGATCACTTAGATTCTGGGTTATACTATAAACACAAAGTTTACAATATATCTCCACTTACACCTAAACAACAAATGAGAAGGCTGTAAACTCGCAATAGGAAATCACTCAGAAAACCTATCCTCTGAAGTTAAATCACTCACAAAGACGGATTTAAACTTCGCACAACACTCAGCTAATACAAATTCACTCAGAATGTATTTTCTATTTTCTTCAACTTGGCTTCTGTCAACATATGACTTCACCAGATGAGTGAGCTGTTCGAGCTTCTTGAGACTTAGAAAATTTCTGCTTCAAAAACGAAATCTTAGAATGTTGTTGTGTGTCTCTCTCTTCGAAATCAGCTCTATTTATACTTGGATTTGAAAATATGACCTTTGAAGCAAATCAAAATTCAAATCCATAGCCTTAGCCCAAATTCAGAACGGCTCCCTGCTACAGTACTTTTTCTGCTGTACTTTCCTGTAGCCGCATTAAATGCACCATGCTGATCCGAGAATATTCTTCAATCATTTGCAATTACTACCCTTATCTTGCTGCATTAATTACGCCAAGTGCATTTTATTACCGTTGAACTATCTCATGATCTCTTCTACTCTGCTGATCGATGCAACCTTGCTGATAGATACTCTGCTGATCAAACACTGAACTAATCTGAATTGAGTCAGCTGATGGTCTACCCTTCTGATTGCTATTTCAGCTTGAGATCAGTAGTCTTCTGGGCTTTGAATTTTGAACTCTTCTGATGTCTTCTTTACTTGTTCAAAATTCTTCTAAGGGAGCTAATCTTTCCATACTTAGCGGATTTTGACGTTTTGGAAATCATCAAAACCTTCCCTTATCTTCTTATCTTCTTTGCACTTCATCTTCATCTTCATCCAACAATATCCCCCTTTTTGATGATGACAAAACTTCAGCTAAGTACCTGTACCTAAACTAAAGTTTTGATCCTCAAAAATTTCTGAGTTAGAAATAGTTTATTGGATTCAAACTTGAACTTTTTATAGATTTTGAAAAGATTACATATTACAAGTTCAATCAGATGAGATGTGCAAAAAAAAATTACAGGGATTTCAAGCATAAGTAACCTAGACTAAACTAGTCTTCTGCTTTGTCTTCTTGCTTGTCCTCTTTTTCTTCTTCTTCAGATTTGGAAGTCTCTGCTTCTAATTCCTTGAAGAACTTTTGTTTTAACAGCTCCAACTTCTTTTGTTTAACATCAGGGTTAAGCCGTTCTTCAGCTGAGTCCTTAGCATCAGCAATTTCTTTATCAGTCTTTGCTGTTTCCTTAAGAGTTTCTTCAGCTTCAGTTTTATCAGCTTCCTCTTCTTTTTCTGCAATTGGCTGATCTACTGGTCTGCTAGTGCCTTCATTATCTTTATCAGCATTTTCATCTTCAGCAGCAGATTCCTCCAGTACTTCAGTGTCTTCAAATTTAGATTCAGCAGTCTTTTCAAGAGATTTGCCATCTTGTTTATCTTCTTCTTCACCAAGTACCCTATCTTCCCCCTTTTTGTCATCATCAGCAGGGTTGATTGGATATTGTGGTAAGACTGGTGTGATTTGAAGTGAATCACAGAGAAGTTTGATGTTTTCTTCTATTGCATCAAGTTGAGCTTGCTGTCTTAGTTGATTGGCCTCAAAAGCATCCATTCTTTTTAGGACAACTTCTCCTTGGTCACCTAGCTGAATCTGAGTTGCAAGTAACATATCAGCAGATGCCTTGAAGTCCTTCATCATATTTTCCAAAGTTTCATCCTCAGCTTGAATGGCCATTTCAACAGTTTCCTCAATCTGTCTCCAACCAGCAGCTATGCTCTGAGTCCTTGCTCTAATTACATCCATATCTTGGCAGATGGACTTCACATTCTGAGCAGTATCTTCTATCAGAGAAGTGGGAACAACAACTTTCTGGGTTGGTTGACTTAAAGCAGTCAACAGATTTGTAGTTAACTTCTCTTCCATTTCCTTCATTGATTTTGAAATCATCTGTTGGATTGAGTCCAACAGAGATGGCTGTAAGCTCTGAGAAGTAGAAGTAACTTCAGTTGGAGCAGGAGGTAAGGCAAGAGTTGCTTCTTCAGTAATCTGATCTGCTGGACCAGAGCAGTCTCTTTTTCCTTGGTCTCATCAGCTTGACTGGGAGTGCTTTCCTTCTCCTTAGTCTGATCATCTTGCTCAGAAGTATCCTCCTTTTCTTTAATCTGATCAGCTGGATTTGGAGTGTTTTCCTTCTCCTTTGATTGATCAACTGGTTCAGACTTGTCATTTTTTTCTTTGGATTGATCAGCAGGGTCAGAAGTTCCTTCTTTTTGCTTAGTTTTATCATCAGGATTAGAAGTGCCTTCTTTTTCTTTATTCTGATCAGTAGGTGTTGCTTGGACCTTCTTGACATTTACAACAGTGCGCATTAAACCTGCATTATCCACAATAGACCTGTGAGCAATCCATGTTAAATCATCTATTGGAACAAATGGGGATATTGGATCCTCAGGTAGCTCTTCATAAGGTCTAATGTTAGATCCATAGACAATATGCTTCAGACTTGGAAGAGGGATCATAGAGCTTGGCTGTCCCTTCATCTTCCTAGTCTTTTTGGCCCAAGTTTCCATTGTTTGGGAAACTGCCAGCTTGATTGAACGTTCCTTTAAATCTTCATTGTCAGCATACTCCTCAGGAACAGATTCATACAACTTCTTTGCTTCAGCCTTTACAACATGACTGATCCTCAGTCTTAATTTATCCAAGAAAAACTCTGAGTCCAGAGCTTGAGTCAGAGAACCTGTCTCAAGCGACTTCAACACCCAGGCTTCTTCATCAGCAAAGGCTTTCCAACTTGCAATTTGATCTTTACTCTTGGTCAGACGATAGTCTCTCCATCTGTTATATCTGATCTTCTCTTTATTGAACATCGTCAGACGAGTGATCTTTGCATTTTCAGCATCCAACCTTGCAATAAACTCATCAAACACATCAGGGTCATCTCTGACAATCTCCAATGCCAGTTTTACCTCTAATCTTCTCTTTGGTTGTATTGCTGGGGTAGGCATGACTGGTTTAGGTTTGGTGGGATCACTTTGTTCACCAATTTTAATACCACCAGCTTGCCTTGGACCATGAGAGTCCTTAGCACTTGCTTCAATAGCAGCAGCCAACTCTGCTGCTTCAACAGCATCTCTTTGTTCTTGAGTCATCTTACTGGCCTCTTCCTCCAGTCTTTTGAGCTCAAGGGCCTTCAGGCGATCTTCTTCAGCCTTTTCTGCTGCCTTCCTTTGGCTCTCAACTTCATCTAATATCTTCTTTTCAGCCAAAGTGAGATAAGGAGCAACAATTTTACCAGTCCTTAGCTTCTTAGCTTCAGGACTTTCCACAGTTTGAATTGGAGTAGCAGCAACATGAGTAGGGTGCAGAAGGAGTGCATCCCCTTTGTGTGTTTTGCCAGTCTGCTGTTCTTCTCTAACATCAGCAGACACTCCAACAGTTAAGTCTCCAGCAGACTCAGCAGCAGGTTCTTCAATGATGATCGGTCTCTCTGCTGATGCTGGTATCTCCCTCACTGTTTCAGTTGATTCTTCAGAGAATTTGACTTTTCTCTTTGCCTTTGACTTGGCAATTTTTCTTGAAGGTTTAGATTGAGGAGGTCCTTTTGCAGCGCTCCTTGTCCTCATTCTCTTTGCAGGTTGAATGGGAACAACTTCTTCAGACTCTGTCCTTTCAGGAGATGATCCAGTCTCCATCTTCTCAAGTTCCTCAGTAAACTCTTCAATTACCTTGTCAGGAATAATAATTTCATGCTGTGCTGATCCAGCTTCAACAGTAGTGCTTACTGTTTGATCAGCAGACTTACTGGTCTGACCAGCCTTCTTGCTCTTCTTGGCAGGGACCTTAGCAGCCTTTGAAGGAGCCTTTCTCTTAGAAGTACCCACACTTCTAACTGGCTCATACAATTTGAATTATTTTCCACCATGAACCAATTTTCCATTTGCCAGTGAACATCTCAACCGTAGGAACAGATCACTGAGCAAAATGCCATAGTTTGTTTTCTTGTCACTTAGCAGATCAAACACATGAGCTGCCCAGTTAACTTTCAATCCATAGTATATGCAAATCATGGTGTAAAATCTCCTTCTGGGTAAACCATCAAGAGAACTGGTGCTACAATCCAACACCTTCGCAATTATGTCGGCAAATCTCTGATACTCATCCTTCAATTGAGTTTTCATCAGAGACCCAGACATCTCCTCTCCCTCCTTAGCACAAACAAACCAAAACTCATCATCCTTCTCAGACCCTAGGTCTGTTACATCTCCTCCTTCGTTTTTCAGCCCGTACACTTCACTTAACACAGCAGCAGATATACAGATCTTCTTACCCCCAACTGTGGCAGTCATAGTAGTCTTGTCGTCGTTGAATTTTCTTGTTTTGTAGAAATCAGCAACGTCGTCCAAGAATACACGCTCGTCATGAGCTTCCAGAACATGCACCAATGATGATTCTTTGATTTTTACCATGATCTCCCTCATGAGATCTGTGCCAGTGGCGAAGAACTTATCATAGCTTAGATATCTTCCTTCAATGACATCCATTTCGTGATTAAGTGATGTAGAATCTGTAAGAATTTTAGAGCTAAAGAAACAGAGAGCTTAGAGAGTTAGAGAATTTTGGGAATTTACTGATCTGTTCAGATCGGATTTTATACGTTTCCTTAGATCTTGGTTATCGTGATTAACATGAACCGTAAGATTGATCTGACAGTTTTAAATCGTGCGGGTGAGAATTGCGGACTTCAGATTCATTATTTTAATGTCAGATGGGCGGGAAACTCAATCAACACTTATTTGTTACTTATAAAAGCGTGTTTCAAAAGATGCGATATATGACCATGCTTATATAATGTATCAGATGAGTAGAGTTTAACTTATCTGATAGACGAGTGATATGTTATCTGATATTACAAGAGAAAGCCAATAGCTAGTAATCTTCCTCTGTTGTTTGTCAATCCAGCAAGATAATTTGATCTTCAATCTTCAAGAATTAAGAACACATCTTCTAATAACATAACTTCAACTAACTGTCATTAACTAATTTCATCTTTAGAACAGAAGTACCGCTAGTCTTACACGTTCCCCCTGTCTTTAAGAATTCATAAGTTAACTAGTCTGTTGAGAGTTAATCCTTGAATATGATAATGGATGACTGTGCTGATGAACTTCAGTCTTCTGATAAGTTCCCCCTCAGCTTATGCATCCAAATTTAGTAGTCCTAGCTCAACTCTTAGAGTTGAAAACCTTACTTCACTTAGAGGTTTGGTGAAAATATCAGCTATCTAATTGTCTGTATGAACATACTCAATCATAACATTTCCTTTTTCAACATGATCTCTAATGAAGTGATGCTTGATCTAAATATGTTTAGTCCTTGAATGACTTGTAGTGTTCTGAGTAAGTGAGATTGCACTAGTATTGTCACAGTAGATTGGAATTCCACTGATCTTGATATTGTAGTCTTCTAGTTGATGCTTCAACCAAAGTATCAGTGCACAGCATGCTCCAGCAGCTACATATTCAGCTTCAGCAGCAGATATGGATACTGAAGTCTGTTTCTTACTCATCCATGAGATCAGACGACTGCCCAAAAATTGACAAGCACCTGTTGTGCTCTTCATATCAATTTTGCAGCCAGCAAGGTCTGAATCTGAATATCCTATAAGCTCAAATCCAGATTCTCTAGGGTACCACAATCCCAATTCTTGAGTGCCCTTAATATATTTCAGTATTCTCTTGGCAGCTAAGAGATGAGATTCCTTAGGATTTGATTGAAATCTCGCACAAACCCCAACTGAGTACATGATATCAGGTCTGCTTGCTGTTAGATATACCAGTGACCCAATAATGCCTTTGTACTTGGTTATGTCCACTGATTTGCCATCTTCATCTTTATCCAAGCGAAGACTAGTAGACATAAGAACAGTAGCAGTAGAGCTAGTTTCCATACCAAATTTCTTGAACAGATCTCTTGTGTATTTTTCTTGGTTGATGGATATTCCATCATGCAACTGTCTAACTTGCAAACCAAGAAAATAATTGAGTTCACCCATCATGCTCATTTTAAACTTATTCTGCATCAGCTTGGAGAACTTGTCACACATCTGTTGGTTAGTTGAACCAAAAATAATATCGTCCACATATATTTGCACAAGTAATATATGATTCTTCCATTCAATTGTGAACAAGGTTTTGTCTACCTTACCTTTACGAAATCCTTTAATTAAAAGAAAATCAGATAGGGTATCATACCATGCTCTTGGAGCCTGTTTCAGTCCATAAAGGGCTTTCTTCAGACGATATACCTTGTCTTCCTGTTGATAACCTTCAAATCCAGGCGGTTGTTCAACATACACTTCTTCTTGCAATTCTCCATTGAGAAATGCTGACTTCACATCCATCTGATAGACAGTGAAGTTCTTGTAAGCAGCATAGGCTAGAAACAGTCTGATTGCTTCAAGTCTTGCTACTGGTGCAAATGTCTCATCAAAGTCAATTCCTTCTTCTTGACAATAACCTTTGGCCACTAATCTTGCTTTGTTTCTAGTAACAATACCATCTTCATTCATCTTATTTCTGATAACCCATTTAGTGCCAATTACCCTTTGATGACTTGGTCTTGGAACTAAGTACCATACTTCGTTTCTTTCAAATTGATTCAACTCTTCTTGCATAGCTTCAATCCAGAAGGAATCACTGAGAGCTTCTTCAATTTGTTTAGGCTGTATTTGAGATAGAAAACTAACAAACATAGCATCTTGTGCAGCAGCTCTTCTTGTCTTCACTCTATCCAAATGATGACCAATCACTAACTCTGGTGGGTGATTCCTGAGCCATCTAAGATCAGGTTGCAGGTCTGGATGTTGTCCTCTATTTTGATCTTGCAACACTACTGTTGGATATTCAGTAGTAGTCTGTTGAACATTTGTCATCTGTTGAACAACCTCTGGTCTGTCAGCTGTTTGTAACTCGTCTGTTAGACAATCAGTGATCTGATTTTGAACAACACTTGAGTTATCAGCTGGGTTGAGGTCAGGTAGTATGATGGGAACATATTCTTCATTCTTTCCAACATTCAACTTCTGTAATTCAGTAGACAGATCTTGATTAATACTTTGATTCTTTTCAGAAGATTGATTTGGTTCATCAAATACTATATGAATGTATTCTTCTATTAGTAATGTTCTCTTGTTAAAAACTCCATAAGCCTTACTAACAGTAGAGTATCCTACAAAAACAGCTTCATCAGCCTTCTCTGCAAATGCAGTAAGGTAATTTTTCCCATTACTTAACACAAAGCATTTATAACCAAAAATTTTAAAGTAATGAATGTTTGGTTTCCTGTTGTTCCAAACTTCATATGGAGTCTTGTTCTTATTTTTGTTGATCATGCATCTGTTCTGGGTAAAGCAGGCTGTATTTGTTGCTTCTGCCCAAAATCTTTGTGGCAGCTTAGCTTCAGCTATCATGATTCTGACAGCTTCCTTCAGTGTTCTATTTCTCCTTTCAGCAACACCATTCTGTTGAGGGGTTCTAGCAGCTGAGTACTCATGATGTATTTCTTTGATATTACTATACTCTTCAACAGTAGAGTTTGTGAACTCTGTCCCTCTATCTGATCTGATCTTCAATATTTTTGTGCTTTTCTCATTCTGGATCAGTTCCATCATATTAGTAAGATGTTCCTTGGTTTCACTTTTCTTCTTCATGAATATTACCCAAGTATATCTTGAATAGTCATCCACAACAGCTAGGCAGTATTTCTTTCCACCATTGCTGATTGGATCTATGGGTTCAAATAAGTCCATGTGTAGCAGCTCCAAGATTCTATCAGAAGATTGGTGCTTCTTGCTTTTGAATGATGACTTGATTTGTTTCCCTTTCTGACATGCGTCACAGAGCTTATCTTTGCTCATGACTATTTTTGGAATTCCTTCTACCAGATCATTCTTTATTAATCTGTTTATGGTCTTGAAGTTTAAATGATTCATCCTTTTGTGCCACAGCCAACTGACTTCACTTGGTGTTGATGCCACCAGACAATCACTTGAATTCTTGTCAGCAGAATTCCAGTCGACCATGTAGATATTTCCTTGTCGTCTTCCAGATAAAATTACCTTCTTTGTACCAATCTGTTCAGCATAGCACTTATCTGTTGAGAAGATGACTGAATATCCCTTGTCACAAAATTGACTTATGCTTAGCAGGTTGTACTTTAGGCCTTTAACATATGAGACGTCAGATATCTCTATGTTTCCCTTGATTAATCTTCCTTTAGCTACAATCTTGCCTTCTTTGCTGTCTCCAAAAGTAACCTTTGGACCATCCACAACAACATCATCAGTCATCTCATGTATGCTTCCACACATGTGCCTTGAACAACCACTGTCCAAGTACCAAATCTTCTCTACTCTACTCCTACTCCTAATCCTAACCTACAAAACAAAAATAAAGTTGTTTTAGGTACCCTTATTGAGAGGGTCCTGGAGGATTAGTTCCACCTTTGAGAACACAAGATGTTGATGTCTTAGGCTTCTGAGTTTTAACCGGAGCATGAACAGTTTTATTATCATATTCAGCAGATAAGTCATGTTGATGATCAGTATGATAAGGAAAATGTTCAGAAGCAGGGTAAGGTGCATGATAAGCAGGATATGCATGCATTGGATGAGCAGGGTATGGTGCATAGAAAGTTGGAAATTGAGGTGCATGATACATAGGAGGATATGCAGCAGGTTGCACATAATATGACTCATTTCCATACCAAGCATTTTGATTTTTCTTATTCTTATGCTTCTTTGGTTTACTAGTAGCTTGCTCATTAACAGATGACTTAGTTTTACCACTAGTCTGATTCAATTTAGCTTTATCAGCAAACTTCTTAGGACTCTGCTGTTTGGTCTTACTAGTCTGTTTACCTACACTAGGCTCTTTTCTCTTTTTAGCCTTAGGAGCTTTTGTCTCCTTTACCACTTTCTCAGGTGAAGTAGGTTTAGCAGTTTGAACATACAGAATGACCTTACTATTGTCAGCAGATATAAATTTTTCAGTATGATTCAATTCTAACTTATCCTGTTCTAAAGGAATCTTCTGTGTACTAGATGTATGGGTGGATGCAACAGATGATTTCTCATGAGACTCAATAACTTTTTCAAGTTCCATGATTTTTCCTTTATAAACTTCACATTCCGCTTTCAGAGATTCATGTTCTTGCTCAAGCTGTTTATATTCAGCTGATTCTCTTGGCTTTTCAGCTGTGAGTTTCAGTGAACTATTTTGCTCTTTTAGCAGAATCATCTCTTCCTTAAGCTTTTTATATGCTTCAGCAATACCAGTATTGTTAAGCATCATTTGTTCAAATGAATTAAATAATTCATTATCAAGAGGAGTTACCTCATCCTCAGAGTCACCAGATTCCTTGGCCATCAGACAGATGAGAGCAGGGTTCTCTTCATCAGGGGATTTTTCGTCAGACGTGTCTGAATCTGAATCGGATGAGTAGACAGCAGCCAGCTTCTCTGCTTCCGCCATCATTGCCTTGCCTTTCTGATGCTTTCATTCTTTTATGATTCTCTTCTCTTCCTCAGTGTATTTCCCTGCTTTTGGATATGGACAGTCTCTGATTAAGTGTCCCAATTTCCTGCAGTTATAACACATTAGTTTGGCTTTATAATCATCATTTTCTTGAGAAGAAGAGTTAAGTTTAGAAGTAGAAGCATTGTTGTATTTGTTCTTCATTTTCTCTTGTAGAACTTCTTGAAATTGTTCATCAGCAATGCTACATCTCCAGCTGTGTACTCCTTTTTGTTGAGTAATGTGGCTTCATTAGATGAGTCCACTTCTTTACTTTTCTGTGCTGGTCTTCTTGGATTTTCAGCAGCAACTAAGGCAGCTGTGGGTCCTGAAGTTGAGGTTTCTTCAATTCCCATTCTAGGCAGTTTATACTAGAATGCCTTGAGTACGGAGAACAACTCCGTAAGAGAGATCTTTCCAAAATCTCTTGATTCTTCCATCGACGTCACTTTCATGTTGAACTTAGGAGGTAAAGCCTTTAGTACTCTGACTGTGATTTCTTTGTCAGTAAAGGTTTTTCCCAACTTTAGAACTTCATTGAGTGTTCTGGTGAACCTAGTGTCCATCTGATCAATGGTCTCTCAAGATTTCATCTTGAAGTTATCCAGTTTCTACAAAGCAACAGTAAGCTGATGCTCTTTTATAGCATCATTGCCTTCGCTAATATCTCTGACTTTATCCCACATCTCTTTTGCAGTTTTACAATGTTTGACCTTGTCAAACCGATCATTATCCTGGGCTTTAGTCATGATAAATCTTCCGACTTTATCCAGATTAAATAACTTTATTTCTTCTGGAGTCATCTCATGAAGGTCTTTTTCCACCACGGTATCAACTTCATTGATCTTTATTGTCTTGGTGAATCTGAATGGACCCTTAATGATACATGTGTACATGTTGTCATTATAAGCAGCTAGGAAAATCTCCATCCTGATTTTCCAGTCTTCAAACGACATACCAGCAATGTGGGGAACATGGCTGATACAATCCATTTTTCAAAAAGTTTTTGTTTTTCAAAAAGATGCTCTTTTGAAAAGTTTTGAAAACCTTTGAAAAACACTTGGATCAAGCTTGTTGATCAGGCAGCTGATTCTAATGAACCACCTGCTCTGATACCACTTGTTGGTCCCAAGTGGTCAGATGAGGTCTAGAAGGGGGAGGGGGGTGAATAGACCTCCGAAAATTTTTAGACTTAAAAACTTTTCAGTCGTCTGTCAGCAGACTAAGCTTATGAAGATTAGTAAGCTGACTATGCTGATCGTGAACAAATCTTGAACAGCAGAGTGACCACTTATCTTATAGCAACTTAGCTGATTACAGCAAAATCAGTTTTTTTTCAAGAGTATACTTGCAGCGGATAATTTGAAAGTGTTTTTCACAAGTAGACTAAGTCTTTTAAAAGATTTTATCCCCAGTTTAAAAACTCCTTTAAAATCTTTCAAACAATTCAAAGTGTTTACTTATGCAATTTTTAAATATGCAAGAAAACTTAAATGCAAACAACACAAAGAATTTTTATAGTGGTTATATGGATAAAAATCCTTTAGTCCACTCTTCCAGATCACTTAGACTCTGAGTTATACTATAAACACAAAGTTTACAATATATCTCCACTTACACCTAAACAACAAATGAGAAGGCTGTAAGCTCGCAATAGGAAATCACTCAGAAAACCTATCCTCTGAAGTTAAATCACTCACAAAGACGGATTTAAACTTCGCACAACACTCAGCTAATACAAATTCACTCAAGATGTATTTTCTATTTTCTTCAACTTGGCTTCTGTCAACAGATGACTTCACTAGATGAGTGAGCTGTTCGAGCTTCTTGAGGCTTAGAAAATTTCTGCTTCAAAAACGAAATCTCAGAATGTTGTTGTGTGTCTCTCTCTTCGAAATCAGCTCTATTTATACTTGGATTTGAAAATATGACCGTTGAAGCAAATCACAATTCAATTCCATAGCCTTAGCCCAAATTCAGAACGACTCCCTGCTACAGTACTTTTTCTGCTGCACTTTCCTGTAGCTGCATTAAATGCACCATGCTGATCCGAGAATATTCTTCAATCATTTGCCATTACTACCCTTCTCTTGCAGCATTAATTACACCAAGTGCATTTATTACCATTGAACTATCTCATGATCTCTTCTACTCTGCTGATCGATGCAACCTTGTTGATAGATGCTCTGCTGATCAAACACTGAACTAATCTGAATTGAGTCAGCTGATGGTCTACCCTTCTGATTGCTGTTTCAGCATGAGATCAGTAGTCTTCTGTGCTTTGAATTTTGAACTCTTCTGATGTCTTCTTTACTTGTTCAAAATTATTCTAAGGGAGCTAAGCTTTCCATACTTAGCTGATTTTGACGTTTTGGAAATCATCAAAACCTTCCCTTATCATCTTATCTTCTTTGCACTTCATCTTCATCTTCATCCAACAGACAACTTTCCTCTGCCGCCGGACAACACTCTAATGCTAACTCAAAGCATTCTTCAAATGAATAAGAGCATTGAAGACGTTAAGGCTGACATCAGTCACCTTCCCACAACTCTTCAACAAAACGAGTCAGACATTGCAGAACTGACAGAGCTGTTTAGACAAGTTGGAGAATTCGAAGATGAGAAAATTGTAGCATTGGTTAAGGAAGTTTAAACCTTTTATGACAAAGCCGTAGAAGAAACCGGCAACATCAAATCTACTCTAATTCATCAAGCTGCTCAACTGGACGTAATTGATCAAAACATCAGAAGACTTTGTGCTGCTGCTATTAACATCTCGGCTGTTAAACTCAACCCTGCTTATGATGACAAAAAGGGGGAAGAGAATTCAGTCACAACTATTATTCAATCTACTGATAAAAAGAACTATGCTACCAAAGAAAAATCAACTGAAGGAATAGAGTCAAAGGAACCAGTACTTGAAGAAAAAGCTGGAGATGAAGAAGCTGCCGAAGAAGCTGCCAAGGAAGCTGTTCAAGAACATTCCAAGGAAGCTGATCAAGATGCCAAAGAGGAAGAAACCAAGGATGAAGCAAAATCTGACAAAGAGATTGCTGATACCAAGGATACACCTGAAAGGCAAACTGATCGCTATGTGAAGTACAAAGATCCAGAACAAATCAAGAGAAAAATTGAAGCTGCATACAAAAATCTAACCTCTGGAGCCGAAGAAGATGAAGATGAAGAAGAGTTTGATGAAGATGAGGAAATTGAAGGAAGCAAAGAAGAAGATGAAGAAACTAATGACTAGCTCAAACTAGTCTTTTTACCTGAATATTTTATATCAGTTTACTTCTTTTGTCTCATCTGCTTGAACATATAACTGTACCTAGATCACATCTATAAAAGTTCAAGTTACTTCCAACACATTATTTCTATCTCAGAAATTTTTGAGGACTTAACTTTAGTTTAGGTACAGGTACTTAGCTGAAGTTTTATCATCATCAAAAATGGGGAAATTGTTGGATAAAGATGAAGACGAAGACAAAGATTGAAGGGAGGTTTTGATGATTTCCAAAACATCAAGATCAGCTAAGTAATAAAAACTTAGTAAATTCCCTATCAGGAAGTTTTTATCAAACATAAAAGACAAATCAGAAGGATCAAGACTTATGGTCGATGAGACAACTGATCTACTACTGCAGAAGTAAATTAGATTGGTAAAATTCAGCCGACTCAACAGATTTGTTCAGTTTGGGATCAACCGAGTATTCATCAGATGAGTGACTTCGGACAGCTGAGTGGAAATGATCAGACAAGTCACCTCAACGGTCATAAATGTACTTAAAGAAATTAATGCTGAAGAGGAAGGGTATTTATGAAAAATGATTGAAGAAGAACCTCGTATCAGCGGAGTGCATTTAATGCGACTGACAAGGAGTACAGTGGATATGACAGTACACAGTCGCAGGGAGTCGTTCCTGAGAGATAGGGACCAATGCTCGAGATATAGACTTCTGTTACACTTCAACGGACAGATTTCAAAATCTCAAGTATGAAAAGGAAGCTTGTTCAAGGAGTTTAAAGGGACATCAAGAGACAATACGAAACAACACGCTTTTGAGAACTTTCAAAAGCTAAATTCTTCTAAGTCTTAAAAGAACTCAAGAACAGCTCACTCATCAGCTTAGTCATTTGTTGACAAAAGCGAACGTTGAAGAAAAGAAGAAATCTGAGTGATTCTTGGAAGAAATAAATATTGTGAGAAGTAGATATCCATCTTTGTGAAGCGATATTACTTCGGAGGATAGGTTTTCTTTGTGATTTCCTATTGCGAACTTACGGCCAGTTCATGTGTTGTTTGGCGTAAGCAGAGAACATATTGTAATCTTTGTGATTATAGTATAACCCAATATCTGTGTGACTTGGAAGAGTGGACTAAAGGACTTTGATCCATATAACCACTATAAAAAGATCGATGTTTTACATTTTGCATTCTTTTCATACATATTTCAAATCAAGCATATTTTCATCAAACGTTTTGAAAAGAACTTTGTAAAACTAGGGATAAAACTTTGAAACCAAGTTTCGATTACTTGTGAAAAATACTTTGCAAAATCCGCTGCAAGTAACACGTTTTGGAACTCTGATTCAAATCAGCTAAGTGAATCAATTGAGGTGGTCTACTCTGCTGCTCAAAGCTGTGTGCGCGAACAACCTAGTAACTTCTCTCAACTTGAACAGTTTAGTCTGCTCATTTGAAGAATTGAGGTTTAAATTTCAAAAGTTGTAAAATTTTCAGAGATCTATTCACCCCCCCCCCTCTCTAGAACTCAACTGACCACTTGGGACCAACATATCCTGTATCTTGTAGGATTTGTAAAACATAGTTTCTTTGTGACACAACTAATCCAGTTTTAGAGTAAGCAAATTCAAGGCCTAAAAAGTTCTTAAGATGACCAAGATCTCTTAATTTAAATATGGTACTAAGTTTAGCTTTAATATCACATATTAATTGAGTATTAGGTCCAGCTATCAAAATATCATCTACATAAACTAAAATGGCTAAGAAATTGGAATCAGAACCATGAGTGAAGAGTGAGTAATCAGACCTGGATTGAGTGAAATGTAGAGAAGTTAATACCTCAGGAGCTTGTGATCCCATTGTCTACTTGCCTGCTTTAAGCCATATATTGATTTTTGTAATTTACATACTAGAGGAGAAGACATACCAGATTGTAGAGGCTGAGGTGGATCATAACCTTTAGGCAAGGTCATATAGATTTCTTCATTAAGCTCTCCATTTAAGAATGCATTTGTAACGTCAAGCTGGTGTAATTCCTAGTTTTTAATCATAGCTAGAGCTTAAGATAACTCTAACTTAATCCATTTTAGCCACAGGGGAAAATGTGGCTGTGTAGTCAATAGCCTCCTGTTGAGTGAATCCCTGTGCTAGAAGTCTTGCTTATATCTTTCAATAGTTCCATCTGATTTTGTTTTTATTTTGAAAATCCATTTACACCCAATATGGGTTTTATTTGTGGGAAGAGATTGAACAGGCCAAGTTTTGTTATTTTCCATAGCATGTAATTATTCCTGTATAGCTTTAATCCATTCTGAATGTTGTTATTGCTTGTTTGTATGTAGTTGGTTCATTTATAGTAGAAATATTAGCTATAAATGCTTGATGAGTTTGGGAAGTGGAAGAATAATCAAGAACATATTCTATAGGATACCTTATATTTATATGTTGATGATTAGGTGAAATGAGATTACAGTGGTAATCTTTGAGGTAAGTAGGGGGTTTATGAGGTCTGGAAGATTTTCTGATATGAGTGGAGGGTGGGGAAGGGGGGTCTGATATGTCAATGTTAGGAGGATCAGAATCTGGAAGATGGGAGAGTGGGGTAGATATGGGATCTAAAAGATATAAATCCTCAGTTTGATTAGGTGGAGAAGTAGTAGTAGGCTTGATAAATTTATTAAAGAAATCAGTATTAGTAAAGGGGAATATATGTTCATGAAAGATGACACTTCTAGAATGAAATATTGAGTGATTGGTGAGATTTAATAATTTGTATCCTTTTATGCTTGGAGTGTAACCTAAGAATACAGATTTAATTGCCCTAGGATCAAATTTAGACCTATGTTCTTTGATAGTGGAAGCAAACGCTAGGCAGCAAAAAGTTTTCATAAAAGAGTAATCTACAGGTTTTTGGTAAAGTTTGGTGTAAGGACTGACATTTTGCAAAATAGGTGTAGGTAATCTGTTCATTAAAAAGACAGCAGTTAATGTACTTTCATTCCAAAATTGTAAAGGTAGGTTGGATTGGAACATTAGGGCCCTAGCAATATTTAAGATATGTTGATGCTTTCTTTCAACTCTTGCATTTTGTTGAGGAGTCTCAACACAAGAAAATTGATGTATAATTCCTAAATTAGAGAAAAGTTGGGAAAGATTAATTCTTTTGCATTATCACTTCTAAATTTCTTTATTTTGGAATTAAATTGAGTGTTGATCATGTTAATGAATTTAGGAATGATGAGATGGACATCATATTTTAGTTTTAGTAAAAAAATCCAAGTGAATCTTGAGTAATCATCTACAAGAGTTACAAAATACCTAAAACCATTATAAGATGTGACTTTGAAGGGACCACAAATGTCATAATGTACAAGATCAAAAGGTTTTAATGAAATAGTAGTACTTAAAGGAAATGGTAAATTCTTTTGCTTAGCCAAAGGGCAAATTTCACATACAGTGGTATGTTTATTGTGAACAGTAGGTAAATCTAAAACAGAATGAAGCATGAGAAGCCTATCTAATGAAGGGTGGCCCAATCTATTGTGCCAAGTAGTGACACTAATTTTATTACAATGACTAGAAGTAGGTGTGGAATCAGGATGCAATATGTAGAGGCCTTCTATTAAGTAACCCTTGCCAATCCTCTTCAAAGATGTCTTGTCCAGGATGGTAAAGTAAGTTGGTTCAAAGGTGATGCAATAGGTAGAAGAGGATAGGAGAGCACTAACAGACAAAAGATTGAACTTAAATTGAGGAACATATAGGACATTGATTAAAGATAGATTATTTGATAAAGTAACAGTGCCTTGAAAGAAAACATTAATAATTATATTATTAGGTAGTGTGATGGTAGTGTTTAATGCATGATTAATGTTAGTAAAAAATTCAGATTATTGCAAATGTGATTAGAAGCCCCTGAATCTAGTATCCAGGAGTTAGTAAGTAAAGATAAAGAAAGAGTTGGAAAACATGTATCTGATTGAGCATTAACAGTGCATGAATGAGTAGTTGGAGTGGTAGGAGTGGTATTTGATTGTGATGAGTTGGTACTTGTCTGAGGTGTAAGAAGTTGAGATAGTTTGGATATTTGATCTGGAGTCATAGAGTGAATGAGGTTCTGGATGTTCTGAATTTGGGTGAAGGGTTCAGATGAGACATTGTTAATTTGAGTGGAGTTTTGGTTGGGAAAACTGGGAGTGGGAGGTACGTATTCAGGAGGGAATCCATGGATTTTGAAGCATGTGTTTATAGTATGGCCAGGTCTTTGGCAGTGGGAACAGTAGGGTCTGTTGGGTCTGTTTGGGTTGAAAGGTGGTCTGGAAGTAGGTCTAAATGAGTTTGATGGATTGGGTGGTCTGTATGAGTTAGGATTGAATGGTGATGTAGGATAATTGTTTGAAGGTGGTCTAGGAGTGGTGTAAGAGGATGCAGATTTGTAGCAAAAGCCATAGAGTTTGTAGTTTCATGAGAGGGATTGGTGGATTGGACAGCTAATTGTGTTTCTTCTTGGGAAACGAGGGAAAAGGCTTTTGTTACATCTAGAAGGGGATCCATAAGGAGAAGTTGACTGCGGGTGTGAGATAGTGATTCTTGTAAGCCCATTAGAAAGATGATTAGATAAAAAAAATTCAAAATATTGATCAAGCTGTCCACAGGTACATCTTGGTATGAAATTGCAAATTTTATCCCAGATTACCTTTAGCTTTGTTAACAGTGAGAGATTGTTGTTGTAATTGAAGAAGATCTCTGTGAAGTTGAAATAGTCTAGGACCATTAGCTTGTTGAAACCTGACCTTGAGTTCCTTCCAAAGATTTGAAGCTAAAGTGTGATACTGAACAGTGTGATTGATATCTCTGGATAGGGAATTTAGGATCCATGCAATAACAATTGTATTGTTCCTATCCCAGTAATTAGCAAGAACAGGATCATCAGACGGTCTAGTGAATGTTTCATCTATGAAATTGAGTTTATTCTTGACTGTGAGTGCTCTTATCATTGCTTTAGACCATGTTTGATAATTTTTATCATCCAATTTCTCAGAAACTAATATGATCCCTGTGCCATCCGCAAGGTGTAAGTAGAATGAACTTGAGGGGTCCTCAATTTGAGGCCTGAATCTGGTGGAAGGAAGAGAGGTAGTGGATGATTCTGCAGTAGTTCCAGGGTCAGACATATTGAAGGTTTGGGGAGATTCTTGGAAAGTAAACTGGAATCTTGATGATTGATATGGAACAAGGAATAGTGGGAATGAAGCTGAGTAGTGGGTCTATGTAAGGTAAGTGTTTCTTGAATTTTCTTGGAGAAAAGTAAATGAAGATGAATGATTATATGAGATTCTGGAAGGAAGAGTGTTTAGGAATGGGAATTGTTGAGAAAATTGTCTCCAGTAGAATGTATTGAACGTAGATTGATAGATGAATGAAATTTGAGTATATAAGATGAAGAAAAAGTATAAGATATGAAAACTGGAGAAAACAAATATGAGAAAACAAACCAGTAAGATTGTGATTTTGTTTGAATGATGGATGATTGAATTTCTGATAAGTTTTGAAATTTCTGGAGATGATGAACAGGGTTGGTGTTTGATGCGGACTGTGAACTGTAAAGGATGAAATCTTGATGAGGAGGTGGAGTTCTTGAGAAGAAGAACTGGTGGATCGTGGAAGATGATGATGATGGAGGATTCTTGGCTTGAAAAACTGATCTGGAAATTGAAGATGTGCAGCGGATTATTATGTATAGACTTCTGATACCATGTAAACTATCAAAGAAAACATGTAAAGAGATATTGTTATGAATTGAACTTGAGAGAATGTAAATTAAACTTGTGTATTTGATATATGAATTATGTGTACAAAATATAATAAAAAGAGAGGAACTTAAATAGGGAATGTACAGAGGGGTAAATTAGGAATAGTACATTATATCATATAACTAACATAACAACTGATAAAATAGCCGTTCAACTTATCCCCAAATTGATTAACCTAATTTCATCGTATTTCTTCATTCTTCTTCTTCAAATTTCTTCTGCTTTTGTAATTGATCTTGTTATGTTGATATCAATCAATAAATCTAAAGTCTGATCAGTACTCAAAATAATCCAACTACGTCTTTTTATTATTATTATATTTCTTTCATTATAATTAACCTAGAATCCACTTACCAATATCATTCTTTCTTTCGATTTAAAATAAAAATATCAACTTTATTTTTAAAATACAAAAATCACTTCAAATTTATGTCAGGAAGTGGAATGAACTATATTTTTCTTTGATTTAACATTATTTTGAACTAAAAATTATGATAAAGCATACGCATTTCTCTCCTTTATACCTTTTAAAGAAGATATTTGTTAGAATCAAATGATTCTCTAGAGAAACTAGTACTATAACTAGACCACTTTTGCCTACGTTTTCTAGAATTAAATGAATAACTATTTATTTATAATTTAAATGTTTAGGTCGGCTCTAGCAAAGGTTAATAAAAAGATCGTTGCTTCTAAGGATTCTGCTGAAGAACAACTTGATCCATTTTGCAAAGCTAAGAGACTAGAGGAATTACGGGCTAAGATTGAGACAGCTGACAAGGAAATAATATTAGAAAAAGCCAAGAAATTAGCACTGGATTTCTCTAGTGGAGAAGATAAAGAAGAGGACGAAGAAGAAGAAGAAGTAGAAGAAGAAGATGAAGGCTAAGAAGACTTGTTGGTCCCAAGTGGTCAGATGAGGTCTAGAGGGGGGGGGGGTGAATAGACCTCTAAAAATTTTAGACTTAAAAACTTTTTACTCTTCTGTCAGCAGACTAAGCTGATGAAGAACAGTAAGACGACTACGCTGATCGTGAACAAATCTTGAACAGCAGAGTGACCACTCTTCTTACAGTTTACTTAGCTGATTTCAGTGAAAATCAGTTTTATCAAGAGTATACTTGCAGCGGATGTTTGAAAGTGTTTGTTGGTCCCAAGTGGTCAGATGAGGTCTAGAGGGGGGGGGGGGGTGAATAGACCTCTGAAAATTTTTGAACTTAAAAACTTTTCAGTCTTCTGTCAGCAGACTAAGCTGATGAAGAACAGTAAGCAGACTGAGCTGATCGTGAACAAATCTTGAACAGCAGACTGACCACTCTTCTTACAAATACTTAGCTGTTTTTCAGCAAAACAGTTTTTCAAAGAGTATACTTGCAGCGGATTGTTTGAAAGTGTTTTTCACAAGTAGACTAAGTTCTTAAAGAGATTTTATCCCCAGTTTTAAAAACTACTTTTAAAATCCTTTAAACAATTCAAAGTGTTTGCTTATGCAGTTTGAAATATGCAAGAAAAACTTAAATGCAAATCAACACAAAGAATTTTTATTAGTGGTTATATGGATAAAAATCCTTTAGTCAACTCTTCCAGATCACTTAGATTCTGGGTTATACTATAATCACACAGATTACAATATTTCTCCACTTATACCTAGACAACTAATGAAAAGGCTATAAGCTCGCAATAGAAAATCACTAAGAAATTCTACTCTCTGAAGTTTGATCACTCACAAAGATGGATCACAACTTCGCACAACACTTAGCTATTACAAGATCACTCAGATCGTAATTTTCTGTTTTCTTCAACTGGGTTTCTGTCAACAGATGACTTCCACCAGACGAGTGAGCTGTTGAGCTTTTTGAGACTTAGATAAATTTCTGCTTCGAATGCAAAATCTCTAATGTTGTTTTGTTGTCTCGCTCGTTGAAATCAGCTCCTTTTATACTTGAATTTGAAAATAAGATCGTTGAAGGAGATCAAATCTTCAAATCCATAGCCTTAGCCCGAAATTAGAACGGTAACCTGCTACAGTACCTTTTCTGCTGTACTTTCCTGTAGCTGCATTAAATGCACTCTGCTGATCCGAGAGTTAATTCCAATCATTTGCCATTACTACCCTTCTCTTCCAGCATTTATTACACTTCGGGGCATTTATTACTGTTAGACTAATCTCTTGATCTCTTCTACTCTGCTGATCAAAACGACTCATCTGATAGGCACTCTGCTGATCAAATACTGAACTAATCTGATTTGACTCGGCTGATGACCTACCCTTCTGTTCGCTGTTTCAGCATGAGATCACTAGTCTTCTGGGCTTTGAACTTTGAACTCTTCTGATGTCTTCTTTTACTTGTTCAAAATTCTTCTAAGTGAACTAAGCTTCCATACTTAGCTGATTATGATGTTTTGGAAATCATCAAAACCTTCCCTTAATTACTTGTCTTCTTTGCACTTCATCTTCATCTTCATCCAACAATTTCCCCCTTTTTGATGATGACAAAACTTCAGCTAAGTACCTGTACCTAAACTAAAGTTTTGATCCTCAAAAATTTCTGAGATAGAAATAGTCTGTTGGATTAAAACTTGCAATTTTATAGATATTGAGAAGTGTTACATATTACAAGTTTGTTCAGATGAGTTGTGCAAAAAAAAAAAAATTACAAGGAGATACAAAAGTAATTTTGAACAAGACTAGTCTACTAGCTTGTCTTCTTCTTTCTTGTCTTCTTTATCTTCCTTGTTCTCTTATTCTTCAGCAGAATATTCAGAGAGTTTCTGCTCTAACAGCTCTAACTTCTTCTTTTTGACATCAGGGTCAAGCTGTTCTTCAGCTGAATCCTTAGCAGCAGCTATTTCCTTATCAGACTTAGCATTTGCTTCAGCTTCAGTTTCTTCAGCAGCTTCACCTTCTTCTTCTGTGATTTTCTCATCTGTTGATCTGCTTGTGCCTTCATTTTCTGCATCATTCTTTTCATCATCATCAGCATATTCTAACACTTCTGTTCTTTCAGCAGATGATGCCTTATCTTCCCTTTCTTCCCTTGGTACCCTATCTTCCCCATTTTTGTCATCATCAGGAGGGTTGATTTGATAATTTGGCAAGATTGGGGTGATCAGAAGTGAATCACATAGAAGCTTGATGTTTTCTTCCATAGCATGCATTTGAGCTTGTTGTCGTAGTTGATTTGCTCCAAATGCATCTAGTTGAGCTTGTTGTTTCAGTTGATTGGCTTCAAAGTCATCCATTCTTTTGAGAACAGCTTCACCTTGGTCACCTAGCTGAATTTGAGTGGCAAGTATCCAATCAGCAGATGCCTTGAAGTCTTTCATCATATTATCTAAGGTTTCATCCTTAGCCTGGATGGCCAATTCAACCGTTTATGTAATATCTCTCCAACCGGCAGCTGTGCTTTGGGTTCTTCTTCTGATAATGTCCATGTCTTGATAGACAGATTTGACATTCTGAGCAGTATCTTCTATCAGATAGATTGGAACAGCAGTAGTTTTCTGATTTGCAGTTAACTTCTCCTCCATTTCCTTCATTGATTTTGATATCATTTGTTGAATAGAATCCAACAGGGATGTTTGCTGTAAGCTCTGAGAAGTAGAAGCAACTTCAGTTTGAGTTGGAGGTAAGGCAAGAACTTCCTTTTCAGTGGACTGTTCCTCTGCTTGAGTTGACTCTTTTGTATTCTGATCTGCTGACCCAGAGGCAATCTCTTCTTCTCTGGTTTCATCAGCCTGACCAGGAGTGCTTTCCTTCTCCTTGGTCTGATCATCTTGCTCAGCAGTAGCCTTCTTTCCAATAATCTGATCAGCTGGAATGGTTTCTTCTCCTTTTGATTCCTCAGCTGTGTCAGACTTGTCACCCTTGTCTTTGTTCTGATCAGATGGGTCAGATGTACCCTCTTTGTTCTTTTGTTGATCAGAAGATTCTTCTTTTTCTTTGTCAGCAGGGGACTTGATCTTCTTAACAGTCTCAACTGTTTTCATCAATCCTTCATTATCTACAGCAGACCTGTGAGAAATCCATGTAAAATTGTCAAGAGGAATAAAAGGTGAGTATGGTTCCTCAGGAAGCTCTTCAAATGGTTTGATGTTTGGACCATAGACAATGTGCTTGATGTTAGGAAGAGGGACGATTGGGCTGGGTTGTCCCTTCAGCTTCCTAGACTTCTTTGCCCATAGCTCCATTGCTTGAGCAATAGCCAACTTGATTGATCTTTCATTGAGGTCTTCTGATTCATCATAATCCTCAGGAACAGATTCAAAGATCTTCTTTGCTTCAGCCTTGACTATGTGACTTATTCTCAATCTTAACCTGTCCAGAAAGAATTCTGAATCAAGTGCTTGAATTAAGGATCCAGTCTCAAGCCACTTCAACACCCAGGCTTCTTCAGCAGTGAAGGCTTTCCACTTGGCCATTTCAGCTGGACTCTTTGTCAGTCTGAATTCTCTCCATCTGTTGTATCTGATATTTTCAGCATTGAATAACGTCAGACGGTTGATTCTTGCACCTTCAGCATCCAACCTCTTAAGGAATTCTTCAAAGATGGCAGGGTCATCCCTGACAATCTCCAAAGACAATCTAATCTCTCTCTTCTTTTTGGCTTTATCTTTGGTGCAGGCATAGCTGGTATTGGTTTGGTGGGGTCTCTTGGTTCACCAATGACAATACCACCAGACTGTTTAGGACCATGAGAGTCCTTAGCACTTGCCTCAATAGCAGCAGCTAACTCAGCTTCCTCAATAGCGTCCCTTTGCTCTTGAGTCATCTTGCTGGCCTCTTCTTCCAGCCTTTTTAACTCTAGGCTTTTCAACCTATCTTCTTCTGCCTTTTCTGCAGCTTTCCTTAGCTTTTCAGCAGCATCTTGTCTTTTCTTTTCAGCAGCAGTTAGGTATGTTGCAATTTTACCAGTCCGTTTTCTCCTTGATTCAGGACTTTCAACAGCTTGGATTGGAGTTGCAGCAACAGGAGTAGGACGCAGAAGGAGTGTTTCTCCTTCACCTGTTGTGCTAGTCTGCTGTTCTTCTCTATCTTCAGCAGACACTACAGCAGATGAGTCTGTAGCAGAGACTCCAATTGTAGAGATAACTTCTTCAGTAGGTTTATCAGCAGGTTCTTCAACAACTAATGGCCTGTCTGCTGATGTTGTTGTTTCTCTTACTGTTGCAACTGGCTTCTCAGAGAAAGTGACCTTTCTCTTGACCTTTGATTTGGCAATTCTTTTGGCAGGGGGGTTGGCAGTAGGAGGTCCCCTTGCCTCACTTCTGGTTCTCAACCTTTTCAACCTTTGAAGAGGAAGTTCTTCCTCAGACTCAGTTCTTTCAGGAGAAGAGTCAGTCTTCATCTGCTCAATCTCCTTGGTGAAATCTTTGATGGAATAGTGCCCTGCAAGCCAATATATTTAGCTTGTAGTGAAACTATCATTATCTTTCTTTAGTATAAATGACTTAATACGCACGTTTATTTATATGTGTATAAGGATAAACAATGGCCAACTTCATCTCTCGCGAATACATTTAAGCGATTGGTTGAAACCCTTAGATTACATTTGACTATGGGACGAGTCACTTCAGTACTGAGTGCAATCATGAAACAGTCTCAAAGGTCGTAATCTTAAAACTGTCCCAAGTCATAGATTCCGAAACGAGATGGGGTATCGTAGGAATCGCAAAGACTTGTACGAGTATGCATGATTCACATGGAGTGAATTTGTAGTGTTTCATGAGCAAGGAATTTGAGTCCAGTGCATACGAGTAGGTGGTTCAATGGAAGATTGAACGCATCGAACGACCCGAACAGAGAAACCCATTGTGGAAGCGCATGTCGCATATCGGTGATGGGATGTTTCTCAAGGATTATAATAGTGTACGATTTAGTCCTTTGACTTGAGGTACTAGGGCGAATTCGGTGCATGGAAGTGCGTACTTAGATCTAGGTATAGGCCACGTAGCTTGGTCATAACATGCCTAGGTTGGGTGCGTATGGACATGTACGCGAGTGGTTAGTACCAATATGGAATCTATTGACTCACTGTAATGGATGAGATAATTTCCTATACGATTCTTAGATAATATATCCAAGAAACCCGTGGCCACGGTCGGTGACGGATTTGGAAAGGGGTGTCCAAATTTAGCAGTCACACTAGAATATTATCCTGAATTAGAAAGTATGGTTATCGAGACAAATTTAGAGGTGCCGATCAATTCACACACCCTAAGTCTTGATCGGGAATATTAGTCGATAGAAGGAACGTATGTACATGGCAATTATATGAGACGAGGTTCACAAATATCAATTCACCTGAAGTTGGGCTTCATGGGCTTGTGGCTAGACATCGACCATGAAGTGTGGGTACTCCTGAATTAATAGAGGATTTAATTCTAGGAGTGGTCAATTAAAGGTTGTTTAATTGACCGGAACAATTTATTGTTCATTAATTAAATCACGAAGGATTCGTGGGCCTGCTGCCAATTGATGGTGAACCCAGAGGGTCACACACAATACAATTGGACGGTGACTGTTATAAAAGGACATGAAAGGAATTAATTGATTTAAAGGTAATTAAATCAATTAAATGAATTAAAAGTATTTAATTCAAGTGGGAGATTAATTAATTGGCTAACTTAATTAATAATTGAGTTGCTAATTAATTATGTAAAAGAAATAATGATTTATCAAGGTTGGGCATTTAATTAAAGTAGTTAATTAAATGAAGGATTGCAAGACATGGGCTTTTATTAATTAAAGCCCATAAGGAGTCTTGCAAACCTAGGTCAGAAGGAGCTTATAAATAGAGCACAACTAGAGCTCAAAAAGGGTAACACTCAAAAAGAAAACCCTAGCCTCCTTTTGCCCTAGAAAGCGCCGCCCCCTAGCTAGAAACCCTAGCCGCCGCCGCCACCATTGAGCCGCCGCCACCTGCTGCCGTGGGTTGCCTTGGTGCCGCCGCCGCCGCCATCTCCCTGTTCCATTGTGTTTGATCTTGATCTGTCAAGAGATTCAACACAATCCTGCAATAACAAATCTCCTGAATCGAGTTCTGAGCCTAAGATCTTGAGGTGTTGCCAGAATCCAATTGGTGTGGACTATCCCTGGAGGTGAGACACTTGGATCACTCCTGTGAACCAGATCAGAATCAGAAACGAAGCCGGAGGTTTCCACCACCTTGCCTGTGGTGAGGTATATCGCAAAAACCCCCTTTGTTAATTCATTGTATGCGTTTTTGTTTATGCTTTTGTATATATATAATATGGAGACTTCTTATATGGGACCATTGGATGACTCGAAAAATTTTAAATTCCGCACTTTGTTGTCTGACAAATCGAGCCATATCCCAACAGTGGTATCAGAGCCAACTCCATTATTATTATACAAAAGCTTGAACATAATTGTGTTCACCATATATGTTTAATTATATGTATGAGAACGCATGATAATTATGTTCTATAAGTTGATTCTTGCTTGTTATGACTAGATCTATCATTGGGTAAAACTTCTTTTCAAGATCTGTGGCGTTTTTATAGTTTTTTTTGGAAACTTCACGACATTTTGGGGCAAAAATCGCATATTAGGGTTTTTGGGGCTGAAAATTCGAAATTTTTTGAAATCTGGAAATTTGAAAATTCTGGATTGTTCTTGCAATTCTGGTCGCACGTTTTTTGGGGTCGTTTTGCAATTTCTGAAAACTTAGGGGCTGTTTTGCAATTACCGAAACTTGAGGGGTCAATTTGAAAAATCGAAAATTTTCAAAATTCAAAATTTTATTTTCTGGTCTGCTGCCCGAAACTGCCCAGGGGTGTTTTTGTAACTTTTTAAAAGTTTTGGGGTCAAAGTGCAATTTTCGAAAGTTGAGGGGCGAAAATGCAATTTTCAAAGTTGAAAAACAGAATCTGAAATTGAGCAGAAAATTAGTTTTTATTTACCCGGATATTTATTTTGTCATAATTAGTAGTGACTAAAAAGCAAGAATCATAGGAAGTTAGTTTTAAAAGGATGTTTTAAAATTAAGGTAGAAGAAAGTAAAAGATGTTTACATGTTTCTTGCTCTACGTGAACTGTTTACGTGGTTTTCGATCGAGACGAGCCTTGACCCTAGGGTAGATGTGATTGGTTTAATTTATTGCTTGTTTTTTCATTGGGCCTGCGAGCCTATTATTGTTTCTGGGCCACTTTGAGCCTTTGTAATAGAATAGGGCTTTACTGCTTTCCTAGTTTAGGATGGAGGCCCGTTTACAAGCAAGGTGGGAGCCCAAGAAGATAAGAAGGCCATGAATGCATGGTACATTGTGTAATAGCATAGGGCCCGTTTGAGAAACCTTTAGATTGACCAATTGGGCCAACATCATTGGCTCGATGATGGCCCGCATAGGAGGCTCCCGATCGAAAACATATTGTGGTAGTATGCATGCTAGGCTTGTATGACTTTTATTTATTTGTCGATTTATATTTAGCTTGTATGAGATGCGCGCTAGAATCTAGATCGTAATAAAAGATAAAGCATAATTGAAGCGGTGAGATCTCGAGGAGAGTTAGTATAACTTTCACACCAGTAAACCCCCTCTTGAATTAAATATTAAGTCATATTGGATTAAAATAAAATGAAGTATTTATATAAATCCAAGCCTTCCATCAATAGGGACTAGCGTATGTTGTCTACTTATCGATAGAGGTGATCCAGAGTCTGGCACCCGAGTCGAAGAAAGGGACAATACGTGAAATTCCTTGACTCCTGTTTTTAACTAAACACGACAAGGGTGAGGATTGGTCGGGATGTGAGGATCGACCGATAACTAGTTACGGAGAACTCACGACCGGGCTCGTTGCTCATCATGATTGATGGGTTAGACTTAACGATTAGTAACACTTATGATGTAGCAGTGCTAGATAAGTGCGAAAACCGAGGCAAAATAGCTTGAAGGTTGTGGAGTAACACAATTGGCAATAAGTATGCCTACCTGGGGAATTGGTTGTATGGCCACGAGTCGTGGGTGCAATTAATTGCCGCTGGGACGTCAAGACCTACTAGGAAATAGAATTTCCCGAACAATTGAAGGGGTAATTGTTTCGATAAAATAGTGGGAGAACTTCTACGATAGAAAGTCCAACCTTCGTAGATTATAAGTATTATTCATTAACTAGTCCACTGAATGTTTGTCTTCTCTTTAAATTAGATACTGAGATATCAGTAATTATCCATTTTACTATTTATCCTCGACTAATAAAATAGCTGGATTAAAATATCGACTAGGCAAGAAACTTGAGAATTGTCTTGAATTCCAAGAGTGGAATGATGTTCTTAGATGACAATCCTATGCCTTATGCGCTTATGAGATAAGTCAAAATATAATAAACGAATCACCCGTAGAATATGGGAATATTAATGATCGTTTCTCATATATAGATGAATCTCAAAAGTGAAACGAATCACCTATAGAGTATGGGAATCTTAAATGATCGTTTCCTAAAATAAGCATCAAGATTGAAAGAGCTATGGAAGCAACATGAGGAGCATGTCTGAGATTCCACCTCAAAAGGCCCGTTTTGAGGACCTATCTTCTGAAACAAACCTCCACCTCAAAAGGCTTGTTTTGAGGAGTAGTTTTGAATCAATATGATTCGAGACTTCTAAAGGAATTGTTTCAAAACTCGAGAATAAACGAAGGAACTAGTGTCAAGGATCACTGTCTTTGTTTTATCAATCTAGTTGAAAACTGGATCGATTAAACGTAAGCCTGCAAGTGATCTTAACATTAACTTCTTCCTAAATTCTCCTCCCGCTCATTCAAATGACTCTTGAAACAAACTGATCTTATTTGATAAGTTGATCACATTTCATGAATCAACCAAAGAATTGGTTAAAGGCAAATAGGATAGACCTGTCATGATCGTTTACACTTCATGGACTGCAAAGTCAAAGAAGAGTAAAATGAAGAGGAATTTATTCTCTTCTAATTCGACCATAAAGGTAGTCAAAAGAACGCAAGTAGCCTATAAGTCGAATTATCCCACTGCATCTAAGAAAGGCACTACTGTGTTTAATTGATTAGATGATCTAATTGATTAAGCAACGTTTCAATTAAAGGGTTAATTGAAAAGGAAAAGGATTCAATTAAAGAAGTTAATTGAAAGGAAGCAAATTAATTGAATGTGAAGTTCAAATTAATACAAAGATTATAATCCATAACTTTGGTACGCTAGACTTGGAAACATCTCCAAGAGTAGGATTCAAAAGTTGGTTTCACCTAAGCTTCTTGAAAAATAGAACTTGGATGAACTTCCAACCTGCGAATCATGTCTCAAAGGAGAGATGACCAGATCTCCCGTCACAGGGAATCAAGAGCGAACCAAATAAAATCTGGATTTAATCCATGAGTATGGATCACTAAAGGTTACTGTGAGAGGAGATTACTCATACTTCGTACCTTTTTGCTAAAGACCCTGGTCGTTAGTGAGAAATGAATCTAGTGAGATACAAATCCGAAAAACCTTTCAAGGTATTTCGATGCGAAGTAGAGAATCAACAAAGACAAAGTAATGCGACCATTCGATCTAGTTGAGATAGCAAATACTTGTCAAGGATTCCTCAATTATCTTAATGA
>CM064879.1:52228622-52363159 GCA_003313485.2 Penstemon barbatus | reverse complement strand
TCAATTTAGGGATTGTTGCATGAAGTATCAGTGTTGTACAGGCCGTCCAAGATGAAATTGCAACTGTAAATCTGAATATTGACTACTTCAATGACAAGACTGACATCATCAGCACTGATATTCAACATCTTACAGCTAGTCACGATGTTGTCAATCAGAATCTAAAGGCTTTGTGTGCTGGAGTGAAGATTCCAACAGTTGCCCTCAACCCTACTGTTGCACCTTCTAATGTCATCAAAACTGATGATGACAAAAAGGGGGAAGATAAAAGGGAAGAAACAGCTAAGGAAACTGCTGCTGAAGAAACAGCTAAGGAAACTGCTGCTGCAACTATTGAAGCCAAAGAAACTGAAGACACTGCTGACAAGACTGAAGAAAATCTTGGAAAGGTAGAAGAAGAAGAAAAGATTGAAAAAGAAACTACCAAGTACAAGGAGACTGAATCTGCCAAGAAAGCAATGGAGCTGATTAAAGAGCAGCAACTCAAAGAGAAGATGGAAGCTGCCAAAGCAATCTTGGAAGAAGAAGCTGATGAAGATGAAGAAGATGACGAAGAATCATCTTATGAGTATGAAGAAGTGCTTGAAGGATCAGATGAAGAAGCTGATAGTTAGAAATTATAAATTCATTGTAATCAGTTCACTTTTATCTATTCTTCAGAAATCTCATCTGATGAACTTGTACCTTGTAACTCTTTTTCAATATTAATGAAAAGTCAAGTTCAATCCAATAAACTTTTTCTATCTCAGAAAATTTTGAGGATTACAATCTTTAGCTTAGGTATTTAACAGGTACTTAGCTGAAGTTTTGTCATCATCAAAAAGGGGGAAATTGTTGATAAGGATGAAGATGAAGGCACTGAAGACAATTTGTTAAGGGAGGTTTTGAAGGATTCCAAAACTTCAAGATTGGCTAAGTATGAAGTAACTTAGCTGATGATCCCTTAGAAGAATTTTTGACTAAGTAATGAAGACATCAGAAGAGTCAAAATTTCAAGGTCCAAGACTTCTGATCTGCTGAAGTAAAGTTATCAGACTGATGAAGATCAGCCGACTCAAATCAGATTTGTTCAAGTTTGAGATCAGCCGAGTTCGCCATCAGACTTGTACTTTCGTCAGCCAAGTGAAGAAGATCATGAAGTGTTCCCAACGGTAATAAATGCCCCTTGGAGTAATAAATGCTGAAGTACAAGGTTATTAAAGACAAATGATTGAAGAAATGCTTCGCATCAGCTGGGTGCATTTAATGCTGCCTGCAGAATAGTACTGTTCATAGTACGGACAGACTGCAAAAGAGCCGTTCGCGGATTTTAAGGACCAGTACTCGAGGAATTTGAATCTTGTCTCTCTTCAACGGACATTTTTCTATCCTCAAGTATAAATAGCTGAAAGAGACGAAGAAGAAACAAGCAACACACTTTCTGAGAGAAATTTCCGAAGCAAAATTCTTTAAGTCTCAAGAACAGCTCACTCATCAGCCGAGTCATTTGTTGACGAAAGCAGAGTTGAAGAATCAAGAAAAATACATCTTCTGAGTGATTTTGTAATCGAGAGTGTTGTGAGAAGTAGATATCCGTCTAAGTGAGTGATATTACTTCAGAGAAGTAGGATTTCTTTGTGATTTCTTACTGCGCACTTGTGGCCGTTTCATTTGTTGATTGGCGCAAGCAGAGTATACTGTAAACTTAGTGATTATAGTATAACCCAAGATCTGTGTGACTTGGAAGAGTGGACTAAAGGATATTCAAATCCATATAACCACTATAAAAATTGCTTGTGTTTTTGTTTGCATTTTACTTGCATATTTTCTGTTTGCATAAAACACATTAACTTAACTGTTTGAAAAAGATTTAAAGGAGTTTATAAAACTGGGGAAACATTTTTCAAACTACTAAGATTACTTGTGAAAAACACTTTGAAAATCCGCTGCAAGTACTCTAAGTATTAAAACTGATTTTAGCAAAATCAGCTAAGTAATAATCAGACGAGTGGTCAACAAGGCTGTTCAAAGATTTGTTCGCGAACAGAACTGTAACTAACTAATCTGATCAGCTTAGTCTGTTCAGTTAAGAGTAAAAGTTTTAAAGTTAAATTTGAAGAAAATTTTTAAAGAGGTTTATTCACCCCCCCCCCCCCTCTAAACCTCTTCTGACCACTTGGGACCAACAAGTGGTATCAGAGCGGGTGGTTCATTTGAATCAGCTGCCTGATCAACGAGCTTGATCCAAGTGTTTTTCAAAGGTTTTCAAACTTTTTCAAAAGAGCATATTTTTGAAAAATCAAAACTTTTTGAAAAATGGATTGTATCAGTCATGTTCCCCACATTGCTGGTATGTCCTTTGAGGACTGGAAGATTAGAATGGAAATCTTTCTAGCAGCCTATAATGACAACATGTACACATGTATCATTAAAGGTCCATTCAAATCACCAAGACCATCATAGTAGATGAAGCTGAAATGGTGGTGGAAAAAGATCTGACAGAGATGACAGCCGAAGAAATAAAGCTGTTCAATCTGGATAAAGTTGGCCGTTTCATCATGACCAAAGCCCTGGATAATGATCGGTTTGACAAGGTCAAACACTGCAAAACTGCAAAGGAAATGTGGGACAAGGTTCGTGACATGAGTGAAGGAAACGACGCCATCAAAGAGCATCAGCTCAGTGTTGCCTTGGAGAAGCTGGACAACTTCAAGATGAAATCTGGAGAAACCATTGATCAGATGGATACCAGGTTTACCAGAACATTGAATGAAGTTCTAAAGCTGGGAAAGACCTTTACTGACAAGGAGATCACCGTCAGAGTTCTAAAGGCCCTGCCCCCCAAGTTCAATATGAAGGTGACAGCTATGGAAGAATCAAGAGATCTGGGGAAGATTTCTCTTACAGAGCTGTTTTCTGTACTCAAGGCATTCGAGTATAAACTGCCTAGGATGGGTATTGAAGAAACCTCAACTTCAGGACCCACAGCTGCCTTAGTTGCTGCTGAAAACACCAGGAGACCAGCACATAGAAGTCAAGATGTGGACTCATCTGATGAAGCATCACTACTCAACAAGAAGGAGTACACTGCTGGAGATGTAGCATTGTTGATGAACAATTTCAAGAAGTTCTATAAGAGAAAGATGAAAAACAAATACAATCATGCTGCTTCTACTTCTAAACCTAACTCTTCTTCTCAAGAAAAAGATGATTATAAAGCAAAACTAATGTGTTATAACTGCAGGAAATTGGGACATTTCATCAGAGATTGTCCATATCCAAAAGCAGAGAAATACACTGAGGAAGAGAAGAGAATCAGAAAGGAAAGAAAGCATCAAAGAGGGAAAGCAATGGTAGCTGAAGCAGAAAAGCTTGCTGCTGTCTACTCATCTGATTCAGATTCAGACACGTCTGATGAAGAATCTTCTGATGAAGAGAAACCTGCTCTCCTCTGCCTGATGGCTAAGGAATCTGATGACTCCGAGGATGAGGTAACTCCTCCAAATAATGAATTGTTTGATTCTCTAGAGCAAATGATGTTAAATAATACTACTATTGCTGGAGAATTTGTTAAGCTTAAGGAAGAGATGAGCTTGCTAAAAGAGCAAAATAACTCACTGAAACTTAAAGCTGAAAAGCCTAAAGAATCAGCTGAGTATAAACAGCTTGAGCAAGAGCATGAATCTCTGAAAGCTGAATGTGAGGTCTATAAAGGAAAAATCATGGAACTTGAGAAAATTATCGAGTCTCATGATAAGTCAACTGTTGCATCCATGCCTACATCTAGTAAACAGGAGACACCTTTAGAAAAGGATAAATTAGAATTGAATCATACTGAAAAATTCATTTCTGCTGACAATAGTAAGGTCATTCTGTATGTTCAAACTTCTAAACCTACCTCATCTGAGAAAGTGGTAAAGGAGAAGAAATCTCCTAAGGCTAAAAAGAGCAAAGAGCCTAGTGTAGGAAAACAGACTAGTAAACCCAAACAGAGAGTCCTAGGAAGTCTTCTGATAAGGGTAAGACTAATCAGACTAGTGAGAAAACTAAGTCGTCTGTTAATGAGCAAACTGTTAGTAAACCAAAGAAGCATAAGAACAAGAAAAATCAAAATGCTTGGTATGGAAATGAGTCATATTATGTGCAACCTGCTGCATATCATCCTATGTATCATGCACCTCAATTTCCTAGTTACTATGCACCTTATCCTGCTCATCCAATGCATGCATATCCTGCTTATCATGCACCTTACCCTGCTTATGAACACTATTCTTATCATACTGATCATCAACATGACTTATCTGATAATTATGATGAAAATAAAACAGTTCATGCTCCTGTGAAAACTCAGAAACCTAAGAAGCCTAAGACTTCAACATCTTGGGTTGTCAAAGGTGGAACTAATCCTTCAGGACCCTCTCAATAAGGGTACCTAAAACAATTTTATTTTTGTTTTGTAGGATAGGATTAGGAGTAGGAGTAAAGTAGAGAAGATTTGGTACTTGGACAGTGGATGTTCAAGACACATGTGTGGAAACATACATGAGCTGACTAATGCAGTTGCTGTGGATGGTCCAAGTGTTACTTTTGGGGACAGCAAAGAAGGCAAGATTAAAGCTAAAGGAAGATTAATCAGAGGAAACATAGAGATATCTGACGTCTCATATGTCAAAGGCCTCAAATATAATCTGCTGAGCATAAGTCAATTTTGTGACAAGGGATATTCAGTCATCTTCTCAACAGATAAGTGCTACGTTGAACAGATTGGTACAAAGAAGGTAATCTTATCTGGAAGACGACAAGGAAATATCTACATAGTCGACTGGAATTCTGCTGACAAGAATTCAAACGTTTGTTTGGTGGCATCAACACCAAGTGAAGTTAGTTGGCTGTGGCACAAGAGAATGAATCATTTAAACTTCAAGACCATCAACAGATTAATCAAGAATGATTTGGTAGAAGGGATTCCTAAAACAGTCATGAGCAAAGATAAGCTCTGTGACGCCTGTCAGAAGGGTAAACAAATCAAGTCATCGTTCAAAAGCAAGAAGCACCAATCTTCTGGAAGGATATTGGAGCTGCTACACATGGACTTATTTGGACCCATTGATCCAGTCAGCAATGGTGGAAAGAAATACTGCCTAGCTGTTGTGGATGATTATTCAAGATATACTTGGGTGATTTTCATGAAGAAGAAAAGTGAAACCAAGGAACATCTTACTAATCTGATGGAACTGATCCAAAATGAGAAGAGTATCAAAATATTGAAGATCAGATCAGATAGAGGGACAGAGTTTACAAACTCTACTGTTGAAGAGTTTTGTAACATCAAAGGAATACATCATGAATACTCTGCTGCCAGAACCCCTCAACAGAATGATGTTGCTGAAAGGAGAAACAGAACACTGAAAGAAGCTGTCAGAACCATGATAGCTGAAGCTAAGCTGCCACAAAGATTTTGGGCAGAAGCAACAAATACAGCATGTTTTACCCAAAACAGATGCATGATCAACAAGCACCAAAACAAGACTCCATATGAAGTTTTGAACAATAGGAAGCCAAACATTCATTACTTTAAGATATTTGGTTGTAAATGCTATGTTTTAAATAATGGTAAAAATCACCTTACTGCATTTGCAGAAAAGGCTGATGAAGCTGTCTTTGTAGGATACTCATCTGTTAGTAAAGCTTATAGAGTCTTTAATAAAAGAACATTACTAATAGAAGAATCCATTCATGTAGTATTTGATGAGCCAAGTCAATCTTCTGAAAAGAATCAAAATGTTAATCAAGATCTGTCTACTGATTTACAGAAGATGAATGTTGGAAAGAATGAAGAATACATACCCATCATACTACCTGATCTCAACTCAGCCGATAACTCAAGTGCTGTTCAAAATCACAGAGCTGATTGTCTAACAGACGAGTTGCAAACAGCTGATAGACCAGAGACTGTTCAACAGACGGCAAATGTTCAACAGACTACTACTGTATCTCCAACAGTAGTGTTGCAAGATCAAGACAAAGGACAACATTATGATTTGCAACCTGATCTCAGATGGCTCAGAAATCACCCACCAGAGTTAGTGATTGGTGATCCTTTAGACAGAGTGAAAACAAGAAGAGCTGCTGCACAAGATGCTGTGTTTGCTAGTTTTCTATCTCAAATTGAGCCTAAACAGATTGAAGAAGCTCTTAGTGACTCCAACTGGATTGAAGCTATGCAGGAGGAGCTAAATCAATTTGAAAGGAATGAAGTTTGGTACTTAGTTCCTAGACCAAGTCATCAAAGAGTCATTGGCACTAAGTGGGTATTCAGGAATAAAATGAATGAAGATGGTGAAGTCACCAGAAACAAAGCAAGACTAGTGGCCAAAGGTTACTGCCAAGAAGAAGGCATTGACTTTGATGAAACATTTGCACCTGTAGCAAGACTAGAGGCAATCAGACTCTTTCTTGCCTACGCTGCTCACAAAAATTTCACAATCTATCAGATGGATGTGAAATCAGCTTTTCTCAATGGAGAATTGCAAGAAGAAGTTTATGTTGAACAACCTCCTGGATTTGAAGCTTATCAAGAAGAGGACAAAGTATATCGTCTGAAGAAAGCTCTTTATGGACTGAAACAGGCTCCAAGAGCATGGTATGATACTTTATCTGACTTTCTTTTAATTAAAGGATTTCGAAAAGGTAAAGTTGACAAGACCTTGTTCACTATCGAATGGGAAGAACATATTTTGCTTGTGCAAATTTATGTGGACGACATTATTTTTGGTTCAACTAATCAACAGATGTGTGATAAGTTCTCAAAGCTAATGCAGAACAAGTTTGAAATGAGCATGATGGGAGAACTTAACTATTTTCTTGGTTTGCAAGTTAGACAGTTGCCTGATGGAATTTTCATCAGCCAAGCAAAATACACAAAGGATCTGTTCAAGAAATTTGGTATGGAAACTAGCTCTGCTGCTACAATTCCAATGTCTACAAGTCTTCGTTTGGATAAAGATGAAGATGGCAAATCAGTAGACATAACCAAATACAGAGGCATTATAGGGTCACTGTTATATCTAACAGCCAGCAGACCTGATATCATGTACTCTGTTGGGGTCTGTGCAAGATTCCAATCAAACCCCAAAGAATCTCATCTCTTAGCTGCCAAGAGAATATTGAAATATATTAAGGGCACTCAAGAATTGGGATTATGGTACCCTAGAGAGTCTTGATTTGAGCTTATTGGATATTCAGATTCTGACCTTGCAGGCTGCAAGATTGACAGAAAAAGCACAACAGGTGCCTGTCAGTTCTTAGGTAGTCGTCTGATCTCATGGATGAGTAAGAAACAGACTTCAGTATCCATATCTACTGCTGAAGCTGAGTATATAGCTGCTGGAGCTTGCTGTGCACAAATCTTATGGTTGAAACATCAACTAGAAGACTACAATATCAAAATCAGTGGAATACCAATCTACTGTGACAATACAAGTGCCATCAGTCTCACTCAGAATACTACAAGTCATTCAAGGACTAAACATATTGAGATCAAACATCATTTTATTAGAGATCATGTGGAGAAAGGAAATGTCATGATAGAATATGTGTTTACTGAAAATCAGATTGCTGACATCTTCACAAAACCTCTAAGTGAGACAAGGTTTTTAACTCTAAGAGCTGAACTGGGATTATTAAAATTAGATGCATAAGCTGAGGGGGAACTCATCAGAAGACTAGAGTTCAACAGCTTACTCATCTTTCTTATCTTCAAGGATTAACTTTCAACAGACTAGTTAACTTATGAATTCTTAAACTCAGGGGGAACGTGTAAGACTAGCGGTACTTTTGAATTAAAGATGAAATTTGTTAATGACAGTTAGTTGAAGTTATGTTTTCAACAGAAGACTCAACTATCGAAGACCAAGAGTATTTTATCTGGCTGGATTGACAAACAGCTGAGGAAGGTTATCAGCTATTGGCATTCTCTGATAACAGCATTGTCATCAGGACAGTAGTCCATCAAATAAGTGTTTATTATACTCATCTGATTACTTAAAGAAAAGCGATCTACTTAAAACGTTTTATTCAAAACACGCTTTTATAAGTAAATGTCGGGCGGTACATATTCCCGCTCTTCATTAAAATATCTTTTGAATTTGAAAGGTCGTAACTGAAGCCGCACGATCATCACTGACAGAAAAACGGATCTAACGGTTGGCGGATATCACGGAAACCGACATACCCCCAACTCTATAAATTCTCATCTGATCAGTCGAGTCGTTCTTTACGCACCCTAAATTTTCAAAAGTACTTGTGAGAATTTTGAGCAATTTTTCTGCAAAAACTTTCTTCGTTTTTCTTCCTAATTCCTACAGATTTGAAATGGCTGCTGAAGGTATGTATCTCGTGTATAATTCTTACTACCAATCCGGTACGGATTTGATGAAAGAGCTGCTCGAAAAGTTCAAAGCTGCTTCGCTGGTGAACTTCATGGAATACCACGAAGGAGTTATCTGGACTGACCAAGTGATGGAGTACTACAACACAGCGAAAGCTTACTACAACTCACTGGAAATTAAGGCTACAGTGGGAGACAAATCTATCACCATCACTCCTGCTGTTCTTCATGAGACGTTTGGGCTTCCTAACAGTGGAAGACACGACGTCACTATACTGACGGAGGATAAGCACCAACAGTTCTGGGCGATCTGCGCCAAAGAGGAAGAAGTGTTTTCTGGAAACATAAGGAAGAAGCAACTGAAGGATGAATATCATCGGATGGCTGATATGGTGTTAAAACTGATTGAAAATTGCACTTTTTCTCTGGATGCTGTTACTATGAAAAGATTCAGCATCATGGCTGCCATTTACTATGGAATGTAAGTCAACTGGTCCATCATAGTATGGTACATCTTGGCTGATTTCCTGGATGACAAGAAAGGAAAAGGTCCTCACACCAACCACAGGATTACGCTCAGTTATCTGCTGTTCAAACTGAGGTGTCCTATGAAGAATGGCAAGGAAATTCACAAGTCTAAGGCCATGAACAAATATCTGCCAGTTCTGAAGAGGAAGGCTGATGAACCAGAGGAAGCTGATGATGAGGGACAGAAGGAAGTCCTTGCCAAAAGACAACGAAGATTAGTCAAAACAGCTAACCTGGCTGTTGAGACTAAAAAGAAGAAGGCTGATGATGAGCCTAAAAAGAAAGAAGCTAAGCAGATGGAGAAAGTGACTTCTGCTACTGAAGCCACTAAGATCATTGAAAACATAATCGCTGATGTAAGGACTGGATCCCCTGCATCACCATCAAGAACTCCATCAGCAGAGAAGCCTGCTGAAGGTATCTCTAAAAGAACAAGGAGCCAACAGAGAGATACAGCTGCTTCTAACTACCGTGAAGGAAGAACCAAGAAGTCTGCAAGGAAGCAGATGACCTTCATAGAGAAAGATACTGAGTTGGTGGACTTAGTGAGATCAAGTCCAGAATCTGCTGAAAGACCAGTTGAAGCCGTTGAAGCTTCAACTGCTGACAAAGCTGATGAGCAACAGATTACTCAATCTGCACCAACTGCTGAGGCTGCTCAACCTCAAGAAGATCCAGATGTTCAAATCATACATCCTATAGCTGCTGCTCCCATATCATCTGCTGGACCAGCCCCTGCTGATAAAGGCAAAAGAAAATTAGTGCTAAGGAAAAAGAAGGTTTCCAAAGCTGACAAGAAAGCAAGGAAGGAAGCTGAACAGAGGAAGCAGGATGAATTGGAAGAAAAGAAGGCCCTAGAGCTAAGTAAGGCTCAAGCTGCAAAGGATGAGGCCAGGAGAAGAATGTCTGAAGCAGAGAGAAAAGCTGCTGAGGATGCTGAACTGGCTATGGTGATTGAAAAGAGCAAGACAGATGCCTATGGACCTGTCCATGGAGGTGGCATCAAGATTGGAGAAGGCAAGGATGAAGAAGAAGACAAGAAAAGGATATTACTGCCTGCACCCAAAGTCAAGTCCAAAGACAAATTTGAAGTTAGAAAAGCCTTTGAGATAGTGTATGCTGATAAGGAGCTTTTCAAGAAATTTGAGAAGTCCTTAGCTTACTATGATCAAAAGCTAATGTTGAGGACTCTGTTCAACCAGGAGAAACCAAGGTATATCAGTTGGAGAGACAACAGGTTGAATAAGTCAATAACAGAACTTCAAAGCATGAAGGAGTTGGCTGATGAAGAACGATGGGTTCTGACCTGGCTGAAGACAAACTCCATTCAAAAGGCCCTAGATCCCAGCTATGTAAGAGATGTCATGCATAGTTATGCAAAAGGCTTTGCATTGGAGGAGGCCAAGAAGATTAAAAGCACCTTGCCTGATAAGAAGAAAAAGTCTGAAGATGCTGAAGAAAGGGCAATTAAATTTGCTGTTATGGCTGCCCTGAAGAGATGGGCTAAAAAGTCAAAGTATCAGCAAGGCTGTTCAAGTGACTTGCCACTGCTGCCAAGTATCCAGCAAATCATTTTTGGCAAGGAAGTGCAACCGTTCTATGAGGTGCCAAAAGGGAATAATGCTTTTGTTAACCCCTGGATCATTGTGAGGAAAATCAGACAAACCACTTGCTTCAATGATGATGGCACTATCACCAACTTGGTCTATGATGATGTTACTGATGAACCTAAAGTTGCGGACAAGCCTGAAGTCAAGTCTGCTGATCAGATTGAAGACAAGCCTGCTGATCAAACTGCTGACAAGCCTGCTGATCAAACTGCTGATAAGTCTGCTGATCAGACTGAAGACAAGTCTGCTGATGAACCCCTAGCTATTGAGTGGAATGCTAAGGATTCTGAAGATCATCAAGACGAAAAGATGGAAGATATTCCTGTCCACCAGGAAATTGAAGAAAGGGATGAAGCTGCTGCTTCTGCTTCATCAGGTGACGAACACTCATCACTGATGGAAGCTTTCCAAATGTTGATGGAAAATTCTATAAAGGAACTGGAAGAGAAGCATCAACAGCAGCTGATGAAGGTTAAAGAGGAGCTGAAGACAGAGCTTAAGGAAGAATTGACAGAATCAAATAGACTTCAGCTGGAAACTGTGCAACAGTCTACTGAAAAGATCATCAAGACTGAAATCACAAGTATTCCTATTCCTCAAGATCATTCCTTGCAGTTAGTGCACAGCTTGAGAGACCTGAACAAGAATGTTGAAGATGTGAAGGGTGATGTCAATCACCTTCATACTGCTTTACAGACAGCTGAGCACAAGATTGCTGATTTAACTGCAACCTTCATTAAAGTCAGTGAAGAGGAGAAGGAGGTCAATTTAGGGATGTTGCATGAAGTATCAGCCGTTGTACAGGCCGTCCAAGATGAAATTGCAACTGTAAATCTGAATATTGACTACTTCAATGACAAGACTGACATCATCAGCACTGATATTCAACATCTTACAGCTAGTCACGATGTTGTCAATCAGAATCTAAAGGCTTTGTGTGCTGGAGTGAAGATTCCAACAGTTGCCCTCAACCCTACTGTTGCACCTTCTAATGTCATCAAAACTGATGATGACAAAAAGGGGGAAGATAAAAGGGAAGAAACAGCTAAGGAAACTGCTGCTGAAGAAACAGCTAAGGAAACTGCTGCTGCAACTATTGAAGCCAAAGAAACTGAAGACACTGCTGACAAGACTGAAGAAAATCTTGGAAAGGTAGAAGAAGAAGAAAAGATTGAAAAAGAAACTACCAAGTACAAGGAGACTGAATCTGCCAAGAAAGCAATGGAGCTGATTAAAGAGCAGCAACTCAAAGAGAAGATGGAAGCTGAAAAAGCAATCTTGGAAGAAGAAGCTGATGAAGATGAAGAAGATGACGAAGAATCATCTTATGAGTATGAAGAAGTGCTTGAAGGATCAGATGAAGAAGCTGATAGTTAGAAATTATAAATTCATTGTAATCAGTTCACTTTTATCTATTCTTCAGAAATCTCATCTGATGAACTTGTACCTTGTAACTCTTTTTCAATATTAATGAAAAGTCAAGTTCAATCCAATAAACTTTTTCTATCTCAGAAAATTTTGAGGATTACAATCTTTAGCTTAGGTATTTAACAGGTACTTAGCTGAAGTTTTGTCATCATCAAAAAGGGGGAAATTGTTGGATAAGGATGAAGATGAAGGCACTGAAGACAATTTGTTAAGGGAGGTTTTGAAGGATTCCAAAACTTCAAGATTGGCTAAGTATGAAGTAACTTAGCTGATGATCCCTTAGAAGAATTTTTTACTAAGTAATGAAGACATCAGAAGAGTCAAAATTTCAAGGTCCAAGACTTCTGATCTGCTGAAGTAAAGTTATCAGACTGATGAAGATCAGCCGACTCAAATCAGATTTGTTCAAGTTTGAGATCAGCCGAGTTCGCCATCAGACGTGTACTTTCGTCAGCCAAGTGAAGAAGATCATGAAGTGTTCCCAACGGTAATAAATGCCCCTTAGAGTAATAAATGCTGAAGTACAAGGTTATTAAAGACAAATGATTGAAGAAATGCTTCGCATCAGCTGGGTGCATTTAATGCTGCCTGCAGAATAGTACTGTTCACAGTACGGACAGACTGCAAAAGAGCCGTTCGCGGATTTTAAGGACCAGTACTCGAGGAATTTGAAACTTGTCTCTCTTCAACGGACATTTTTCTATCCTCAAGTATAAATAGCTGAAAGAGACGAAGAAGAAACAAGCAACACACTTTCTGAGAGAAATTTCCGAAGCAAAATTCTTTAATTCTCAAGAACAGCTCACTCATCAGCCGAGTCATTTGTTGACGAAAGCAGATTTGAAGAATCAAGAAAAATACATCTTCTGAGTGATTTTGTAATCGAGAGTGTTGTGAGAAGTAGATATCCGTCTAAGTGAGTGATATTACTTCAGAGAAGTAGGATTTCTTTGTGATTTCTTACTGCGCACTTGTGGCCGTTTCATTTGTTGATTGGCGCAAGCAGAGTATACTGTAAACTTAGTGATTATAGTATAACCCAAGATCTATGTGACTTGGAAGAGTGGACTAAAGGATATTCAAATCCATATAACCACTATAAAAATTGCCTGTGTTTTTGTTTGCATTTTACTTGCATATTTTCAGTTTGCATAAAACACATTAACTTAACTGTTTGAAAAAGATTTTAAAGGAGTTTATAAAACTGGGGAAAACATTTTTCAAACTACTAAGATTACTTGTGAAAAACACTTTGAAAATCCGCTGCAAGTACTCTAAGTATTAAAACTGATTTTAGCAAAATCAGCAAAGTAATAATCAGACGAGTGGTCAACAAGGCTGTTCAAAGATTTGTTCGCGAACAGAACTGTAACTAACGAATCTGATCAGCTTAGTCTGTTCAGTTAAGAGTAAAAGTTTTAAAGTTAAATTTGAAGAAAATTTTTAAAGAGGTTTATTCACCCCCCCCCCCCCCTCTAAACCTCTTCTGACCACTTGGGACCAACAATACACGTTTACAAATATAATATGTTACTATATTGCATGTTATTTACACTATTTAGATGATCATATTAAATTGAGGTTGAAAATACCAAAAATTATATTTTTTTGATGCAAAGTACCAACATTCTATATCTTCAAGGTGCAAAATGTCAAAAATTTATACTTTTGGGGTGTAAATAGCAACAATTATTCAAAAATGACTATTCTATCCTTCCATCATTGAATTTTTTCTTCAAAACACACACTAAGGTGCAAAGTACCAACTAAATTGTATTTTCATGGTGCAAAGCGCCAAAAAGCTATTATAAACTGTGTTGCCCTAAATTTTAAAGTACTTTTGATGAGTCAATGTAATATATACAATTATTACAAATAATGCGACAAAATTATACCAAAATACTTTTAATTTAAATATACCCAAATACTCTTTATTCTTGAAATATATTTTTCTATATTTTTTAACACTAAATATTTTAAATTATTACAAAAATGCAACCATGCCATTTCTGAAACGTGTCGAACACTTCTTCAGCTGTGTCCCAGACGTGTCCCAACACTGTCCAACACTTATAACTTATTTTAGTTTTTAGACACGTCCCGTGACATGTTGGACACGTGTCGGGGCTATATGTTTTTGTCCCAAAAATGTCCGACATGGCATTATTCATTTTTTCGGAGTGTCCATTCAACATAGAAATAATATAATGGAAGAAAAAATATTAGTTTTTATTATATTATAACCCACTTGGCGGATTTGTGATTTTGAAAATTTGATCAGGATAATAACTTTGAATTAGATGAAGTTGTACGTCCTAAACATAAATTCAGAATTCGAGTTCTCTGGTATCTTAGTTCTAAGAAATTAGCAATCGGAATTCAATGAAACCTTTGATTATAATTGACTAGAAAAGGAAAGCTAACTCAGAATTTCTAATTTTTAATAAGACTAAAGTTAAAATAGCAAATATAACATATTCAATCACAAAATTCAATCAACAATTATAGTAGTACTTTTAGCTGGAGATAAAGATAAATAATGATCGCCCCTATACTCAAATCGCGTACATGAAAGAGATGTTGCTGGCAAAAAGGTTAACAAATTAGTCTTTACAAAAGGCTAAAATTCAATTTTGGTACCATAGAATTGGGCAAATATCATTTTTAATACCAAAAGTTCAAAAATCATACAACCGTTAAGTTTTGCCACGGCCGTTTAGTCTCCTCCGTTAAGTGCATGTTAGGGGCACGTGGGGCACTAATCTGCCCGTTCAATTTTGGTACTAATCTGCCCATTCAATTTTGGTACCGTAGAATTGGGGAATTTTCAATTTTCATACCAAAAGTCCAAAAATCATACCAATTCTCACTCAGCCGTTTCAAAATAGGGGGGAAATGCAATTGTCTAAAATTGAGCAGGTTGTTTTTGCAATTATTGACTTCTTCCTCCTATGGACGATCGCCGGCTTCCGGTGGCCGTTTGTCGAAATTGGTTGATGATTTTTGTTTCTCTTGTCATGGGCGGAGCTCAACCGTCTATGACAGCTACAATAAACCTATGGAAAATGATGCCCACGGTCAGGGGAAACTAATGCAACAAGAATTACGAAGTTTGATTAAGAATCGAAGAAGAAATCACGATTTGAAATTTCAAAAACTTTGACCTACAATTCGAAAATTCGAATAGATTACTCAAAGGATTGAAAAGATCTTTATATGTACGAGTTCTCCACGACAAGGAGAACATAAACCCTCAACCAATTCCGACCAAAAGCCATCGGAGCTGGCGGTCGTAGGGGTGGGATCGGGACTGGTTTTCAGGAATTCGGTATTTCGGGACGGGATTATGGGTTTCGGGATTTCAAATTTAAGTCCCGAAACCCGGTAGATCAACCAAGGTCCCGTGGGTTTCGGGTACCCGATTTAATTTCGGGATTTCGGGACGGGTTCGGGAGTCCCGGGAATCTAAGTTGCAAATTTAAATTGTGCAAATTAAACTTTTTTTTTTAGCTTATTGTTAAAATGAAATGAAAAAAAAAGTAACATGACTACTAGTCTACCGTAGAACAAACCAATTTAAACATATCACCACAACCATTTCAAAAAAAGAAAAACATAACGGAATTTCGTATGAAAAATGAAATTTGCCCAGTTCTATGGTACCAAAATTGAATTTTATGTTCCAATGGGCAGAATCCGACCCACGTGCTCAGCCCGCCCACGAAGACTTAACGGACACGTGGCAGAAACGTTATGAAAATTAACGGAAGTGCCTTTTTTGAAACGGCTGAGTAGGAACTGGTGTTATTTTTGAACTTTTGATATGAAAAATGAAATTTGCCCAATTCTATGATACCAAAATTTAATTTTTGCCCTTTACAAAACAAACAATGGAAGCAAAAATTTTTAAAATATATTATAAACTAAATGCAAATTGTTCGAAAAAGAGGTGAACAAAAATATTGTAGAATCATGAAGCACTGTATGAACAAATTTGAAAGAACAATTGATAAAAGTAATTAGAATTAGAACACGTGAAATTCATAACTTCTGAAAACTTGTATTAAAGTAAAGATGAAAAGTGTATATTTACCCTATATATATAGGCGCATGCCGTGTCGGAGGGGCGTCAGCACGGGGGACTTGCGACCCTCGCGCCTTGGCCCCTCGATATTTAAACACGTGTTCGTGGGTCTGCTTTGCAGGTTTCGACAATGATCCTTCCGCAGGTTCACCTACGAAAACCTTGTTACGACTTCTCCTTTCTCTAAATGATAAGGTTCAATGGACTTCTCGCGACGTCGCGGGCAGCAAATTGCCCACGTCGCCGCGATCCAAACATTGCACCGGACCATTCAATCGGTAGGAGCGACGGGCGGTGTGTACAAAGGGTAGGGATGTATTTAACGCGAGTTGATGACTATATATATATATATATTAGTTGGTGCTCAATATTTGATTATGGAAGGCAAATTAATTATCAAAAATAAAGCCTGATGCATATAAATTTATTTAAATTAAAAAAAATAAAAAAAAAAGGGGAGAATATTCCACCGATTTTGAATACCAAAATTTATTGCCGAAGATTTGCTTAAATTTTGAAATATTATGATATTTTCTTTATATATTCCTTTGAATGGCTTTAATGATCAGATGTACAACCTACAAAACATAATTGAATTTGAGGCTACTGTACGCAGGTAATATACATAAAATACAACTTATTAAGTGTGCGTGTTGGCAGAAATCTTATTGAATCTCGAATCAGTTTTGGAAGGAGTAATTTAACAAGGGGTTAATTTCAAACACCTCCCCTGTATTATTACTGTTGGATGAAGATAAAGATGGAGTGCAAAGAAGATGTGTAATTAAGGGAATGTTTTGATGATTTCCAAAACATCATAATCAGCTAAGTATGAAAGCTTAGTTCCCTTAGAAGAACCTCGAACAAACAAAGAAGATATCAGAAGAGTTCAAAGTTCAAAGCCCAAAAGACTAGTGATCTCATGCTGAAACAGCGAACAGAAGGGTAGGTCATCAGCCGAGTCAAATCAGATTAGTTCAGTATTTGATCAGCAGAGTGCCTATCAGATGAGTCGTTTTGATCAGCAGAGTATAAGAGATCAACAGATTAGTTCAACGGTAATAAATGCCCCAAGTGAAATAAATGCTGGAAGAGAAGGGTAGTAATGGCAAATGATTGGAATTAACTCTCGGATCAGCAGAGTGCATTTAATGCAGCTACAGGAAAGTACAGCAGAAAAGGTACTGTAGCAGGTTACCGTTCTAATTTCGGGCTAAGGCTATGGATTTGAAGATTTGATTTGCTTCAACGGTCTTATTTTCAAATTCAAGTATAAAAGGAGCTGATTTAATCGAGCGAGACACACAACAACAATCAGAGATTTTGCATTCGAAGCAGAAATTTATCTAAGTCTCAAAAGCTCAACAGCTCACTCGTCTGGTGGAAGTCATCTGTTGAAAGAAACCCAGTTGAAGAAATCAGAAAATTACGATCTGAGTGATCTTGTAATAGCTAAATGTTGTGCGAAGTTGTGATCCATCTTTGTGAGTGATCAAACTTCAGAGAGTAGAATTTCTTAGTGATTTTCTATTGCGAGCTTATAGCCTTTTCATTAGTTGTCTAGGTATAAGTGGAGAAATATTGGAATCTGTGTGATTATAGTATAACCCAGAATCTAAGTGATCTGGAAGAGTGGACTAAAGGATTTCTATTCATATAACCACTATAAAAATTCTTTGTGTTGATTTGCATTTAAGTTTTTCTTGCATATTTCAAACTGCATATTTAAACACTTTGAGTTACCTAAAAGATTTTAAAAAGGAGTTTGTAAAACTGGGGATACATTCTTTTTAAGAACTTAGTCTGCTTGTGAAAAACACTTTCAAACATCCGCTGCAAGTATACTCTTTGATAAAACTGTTTCGCTGAAAAACAACTAAGTATTTGTAAGAAGAGTGGTCAGTCTGCTGTTCAAGATTTGTTCACGATCAGCTAAGTCTGCTTACTGTTCTTCATCAGCTTAGTCTGCTGACAGAAGACTGAAAAGTTTTAAAGTTCAAAAATTTTCAGAGGTCTATTCACCCCCCCCCCCCCCTCTAGACCTCATCTGACCACTTGGGACCAACAAGTGGTATCAGAGCAGGTGGTTCATTAGAATCAGCTGCCTGATCAACGAGCTTGATCCAAGTGTTTTTCAAAGGTTTTCAAAACTTTTTCAAAAGAGCATCTTTTTGAAAAATCAAAACTTTTTGAAAAATGGATTGTATCAGCCATGTTCCCCACATTGCTGGTATGTCCTTTGAGGACTGGAAAATCAGAATGGAGATTTTCCTAGCTGCTTATAATGACAACATGTACACATGTATCATTAAAGGTCCATTCAGATTCACAAAGACCATAAAGATAAATGAGGTTGACACGGTTGTGGAGAAAGACCTTCATGAGATGACTCCAGAAGAAATAAAGCTTTACAATCTAGACAAAGTTGGGAGATTCATCATGACTAAAGCCCTGGATAATGATCGGTTTGACAAGGTCAAACATTGCAAGACTGCAAAGGAGATGTGGGACAAAGTCAGAGACATGAGCGAAGGCAATGATGCAATAAAGGAGCATCAGCTCACTGTTGCTTTGGAGAAACTTGACAATTTCAAGATGAAGTCTGGAGAAACCATTGATCAGATGGATACCAGATTCACCAGAACTCTGAATGAAGTTTTAAAGCTGGGAAAGACCTTCACTGACAAAGAAATCACCGTCAGAGTACTAAAGGCCCTACCCCCAAAGTTCAACATGAAAGTAACAGCAATGGAAGAATCAAGGGATTTGGGAAAAATCTCTCTTACTGAGCTGTTCTCTGTACTCAAGGCATTCGAGTATAAACTGCCTAGAATGGGAATTGAAGAAACCTCAACTTCAGGACCCACAGCTGCATTGGTTGCTGCTGAAAACACCAGAAGACCAGCACAGAAAAGCAAAGAAGTGGACTCATCTGATGAAGCCACACTGCTCAACAAAAAGGAGTATACCGCTGGAGATGTTGCTTTGTTGATAAACAATTTCAAGAAGTTCTACAAGAGAAAGATGAAGAACAAATACAACAATGCTTCTACTTCTAAACCTAACTTTTCTTCTCAAGACAAAGAAGATTATAAATCCAAACTAATGTGTTATAACTGCAGGAAATTGGGACACTTCATCAAAGACTGCCCATATCCAAAAGCAGAAAAATACACTGAAGAGGAGAAGAAAATGAGAAAAGAAAGAAAGCATCAGAAAGGCAAGGCTATGATGGCCGAAGCAGAAAAGCTTGCTGCTGTCTACTCATCTGATTCAGATTCAGACACGTCTGATGAAGAATCGTCTGATGAAGAAAAACCTGCTCTCCTGTGCCTGATGGCAAAGGAATCTGATGACTCCGAGGATGAGGTAACTCCTCTTGACAATGAATTATTCAATTCATTTGAACAAATGATGCTGAACAATACTGGTATTGCTGAAGCATATAAAAAGCTTAAGGAAGAGATGATATTGCTAAAAGAGCAAAATAGTTCACTGAAACTTTTGGCTGAAAAGCCAAAAGAGTCAGCTGAATACAAACAGCTCGAGCAAGAACATGAATCTCTGAAAGCTGAATGTGAGGTTCATAAAGGAAAAATCTTGGAACTTGAAAAGGTTATTGAGTCTCATGAAAAATCATCTGTTGCATCCACTCTTACTTCTAGTAAACAGAAGATACCTTTAGAAAAGGATAAGCAAGAATTGAATCATACTGAGAAATTTATATCTGCTGACAATAGTAAGGTCATTCTGTATGTTCAAACTGCTAGACCTGCCTCAACTGAGAAAGAATTAAAGGAGAAGAAATCTCCTAAGGCTAAAAAGAGCAAAGAGCCTAGTATAGGAAATCAGACTAGTAAGAACAAACAGCAGAGTCCTAAGAAGTCTGCTGATAAAGCTAAACTGAATCAATTTGTTGGTAAAACTAAGTCAAAACCAATTGAGCAAGCATCTAGTAAACCAAAGAAGCATAAGAATAAGAAAAATCAAAATGCTTGGTATGGAAATGAGTCATATTATGTGCAACCTGGTGCATATATGTATCATGCACCTCAATTTCCTACTTACTATGCACCTTACCCTGCTCATCCAATGCATGCATATCCTGCTTATCATGCACCTTACCCTGCTTATGAACACTATTCTTATCATACTGATCATCAACATGACTTATCTGCTAATTATGATAAAAATGAAACTGTTCATGCTCCTGTCAAAACTCAGAAGCCTAAGAAGCCTAAGACATCAACATCTTAGGTTGTCAAAGGTGGAACTAATCCTTCAGGACCCTCTCAATAAGGGTACCTAAAACAATTTTATTTTTGTTTTGTAGGTTAGGATTAGGAATAGGAGTAAAGTAGAGAAGATTTGGTACTTGGACAGTGGATGTTCAAGGCACATGTGTGGAAGCATACATGAGCTGACTGATGCAGTTGCTGTGGATGGTCCAAATGTTACATTTGGGGACAGCAAAGAAGGCAAGATTAAAGCTAAAGGAAGATTGATCAGAGGAAACATAGAGATATATGACGTCTCATATGTCAAAGGTCTCAAATATAATCTGCTGAGCATAAGTCAATTTTGTGATAAAGGATATTCAGTCATCTTCTCAACAGATAAGTGCTACGTCGAACAGATTGGTACAGAGAAGGTAATCTTATCTGGAAAGAGACAAGGGAATGTCTACATAGTCGACTGGAATTCTGCTCACAAGAATTCAAGTGTTTGTTTGGTGGCTTCTTCACCAAGTGAAGTTAGTTGGCTATGGCATAAAAGAATGAATCATTTAAACTTCAAGACCATCAACAGATTAATCAAGAATGATTTGGTAGAAGGGATTCCAAAAACAGTCATGAGCAAAGACAAGCTCTGTGACGCCTGTCAGAAGGGTAAACAAATCAAGTCATCGTTCAAAAGCAAGAAGCACCAATCTTCTGAAAGAATCTTGGAGCTGCTACATATGGACTTATTTAGACCCATTGATCCAGTCAGCAATGGTGGAAAGAAATACTGCCTAGCTGTTGTGGATAATTATCCAAGATATACTTGGGTGATTTTCATGAAGAAGAAAAGTGAAACCAAGGAACATCTTACCAATCTGATGGAACTGATCCAGAATGAGAAGAGTATCAAAATATTGAAGATCAGATCAGATAGAGGGACAGAGTTTACAAACTCTACTGTTGAAGAGTATTGTAATATCAAGGGAATACATCATGAGTATTCAGCTGCTAGAACCCCTCAACAGAATGGTGTTGCTGAAAGGAGAAACAGAACACTAAGAGAAGCTGTCAGGACCATGATAGCTGAAGCTAAGCTGCCACAAAGATTTTGGGCAGAAGCAACAAATACAGCATGCTTTACCCAAAACAGATGTATGATCAACAAAAATCAGAACAAGACTCCATATGAAGTTTGGAACAACAGAAGACCAAACATTCATTACTTTAAGATTTTTGGTTGTAAATGTTTTGTATTGAATAATGGGAAAAATCACCTTACTGCATTTGCAGAAAAGGCTGATGAAGCTGTTTTTGTAGGATACTCTACTGTTAGTAAAGCTTATAGAGTTTTTAACAAAAGAACACTACTAGTAGAAGAATCCATTCATGTAGTATTTGATGAACCAAACCAATCTTCTGAAAAGAATCAAAGCACTAACCAAGATCTATCTACTGATTTACAGAAGTTAAGTGTTGGAAGGAATGAAGAATATGTTCCCATCATACTACCTGATCTTAACTCAGCTGCCAACTCAAGTGTTGTTCAAAATCATATCACTGATTGTCTAACAGACGAGTTACATCAAGCTGACAGACCAGAGACTGTTCAACAAACGGCAAATGTTTAACAGACATAAATAGAAAAAAAAAAGATTCGGCAGTGTTGCGGTCAATAAGGTAGGGATCATCAAAACACCGAACCATCCAATGTAAAGACGGTTTTCGGTGCTGGTTATCCAGTTACAGAAGCGACTGCAACTTCAACAGTAGTGTTGCAAGATCATAACAGAGGACAACATTCAGACCTGCAACCTGATCTCAGATGGCTCAGAAATCACCCACCTGAATTAGTAATTGGTGATCCTTTAGATAGAGTGAGAACAAGAAGAGCTCCTGCACAAGATGCTATGTTTGTCACCTTTCTATCTCAAATAGAGCCTAAGCAAGTTGAAGAAGCTCTCAATGATTCCTTCTGGATAGAAGCTATGCAAGAAGAGTTGAATCAATTTGAAAGGAATGAAGTCTGGTACTTAGTTCCTAGACCAAGTCATCAAAGAGTAATTGGCACTAAATGGGATTTCAGAAATAAGATGAATGAAGATGGTATTGTTACCAGAAACAAAGCAAGATTAGTGGCCAAGGGTTATTGTCAAGAAGAAGGAATTGACTTTGATGAAACATTTGCACCAGTAGCAAGACTTGAAGCAATCAGACTGTTTCTAGCATATGCTGCTTACAAAAACTTCACTGTCTATCAGATGGATGTGAAGTCTGCTTTTCTCAATAGAGAACTGCAAGAAGAGGTATATGTTGAACAACCTCCTGGATTTGAAGTCTATCAAGAAGAGGACAAAGTATATCGTCTGAAGAAAGCCCTCTATGGACTGAAATAGGCTCCAAGAGCATGGTATGATACCCTATCTGATTTTCTTTTAATTAAAGGATTTCATAAAGGTAAGGTAGATAAAACCTTGTTCACTATTGAATGAGAGAACCATATATTAATTGTACAAATATATGTGGACGATATCATTTTTGGTTCAACTAACCAAGAGATGTGTGACAAGTTCTCTAAGCTGATGCAGAATAAGTTTGAAATGAGCATGATGGGAGAACTTAATTATTTTCTTGGTTTACAAGTTAAACAGTTGCCTGATGGAATCTTTATAAATCAAGCCAAATACACAAGAGATCTGTTTAAAAAGTTTGGTATGGAAACCAGCTCAACTGCTACCATTCCTATGTCTACAAGTCTTCGTTTGGATAAAGATGAAGATGGTAAATCAGTAGACATAACCAAATATAGAGGCATTATAGGGTCACTGTTATATCTAACAGCAAGCAGACCTGACATAATGTACTCAGTAGGGGTTTGTGCAAGATTTCAATCAAATCCCAAGGAATCTCATCTCTTAGCTGCTAAGAGGATATTGAAATATGTTAAAGGCACTCAAGAATTGGGATTATGGTATCCTAGAGAATCTGGATTTGAGCTTATTGGTTATTCAGATTCAAACCTTGCTGGCTGCAAGATTGACAGAAAGAGCACAACAGGTGCCTGTCAGTTCTTAGATAGTCGTCTGATCTCATGGATGAGTAAGAAACAGACCTCAGTTTCTATATCTACTGCTGAAGCTGAATATATAGCTGCTGGAGCTTGTTGTGCACAGATACTATGGTTGAAGCATCAACTAGAAGATTACAACATCAAAATCAGTGGAATTCCAATCTACTGTGACAATACAAGTGCAATCTCACTTACTCAGAATACCACAAGTCATTCAAGGACTAAACATATAGAGATCAAGCATCACTTCATTAGAGATCATGTGGAAAAAGGCAATGTAGTGATTGAGTATGTTGATACTGACAATCAGATTGCTGATATCTTCACTAAACCTTTAAGTGAAGTAAGGTTTTCAACTCTAAGAGCTGAGCTAGGACTACTAAATTTGGATGCATAAGCTGAGGGGGAACTTATCAGAAGACTGAAGTTCAACAGCTTAGTTATTCACTATTCTACTCAAGGATTAACTTTCAACAGACTAGTTAACTTATGAATTCTTAAAGACAGGGGGAACGTGTAAGACTAGCGGTACTTCTGCTCTAAAGATGAAATTTGTTAATGACAGTTAGTTGAAGTTAGGTTATCAAGAAGATGTGTTCTTAATTCTTGAAGATTGAAGATTATTTTATCTTGCTGGATTGACAAACAGCAGAGGAAGATTACTAGCTATTGGCATTCTCTAGTAATATCAGATAACAGATCACTCGTCTGTCAGATAAGTTAAACTCAACTCATCTGATGTCTTATATAAGCATGGTTATAAAATCGCATTATTAGAAACACGCTTCTATAAGTAACAGATAAGTAACGATTGAGTTTCCCGCCCATCTGACATTAAAATAATAAAATTGAAATCCGCAACTCCCAACCACACGATGTAAAACTGTCAGATTGATCCAACGTATCAGATAAATCACGACAACCCAAATAATGGAAACATATAAAATCCGATCTGAACAGATCAGTCGTCTTATGCACTCATAAATTCTCAAATTCTCTAACTCTCAAACTCTCTTGCTTTCAAAAGTTTATTGCTTTCGCAGATTTACTCTTAGAAATCTCAGCAATGGAGAAAATTATAGATGGAAGGTACTTAAACTACAGCAAATTTCACTTTTCGGGTACTGATCTGATGCGCTCCATCATGGAAAAGATCAAAGAGGCATCACTTGTTCCTGTTCTTGAAGCGCATGAAGATAGGGTTTACCTAGAAGATGTTGATCACTTCTACAAGACCAGGAAATTCTCCGATGATGATACTGTTATGACGGTTGTCATTGGTGGTAAGAAAATTGCTATCTCTGCTGCTGTTTTATGTGAAATTTACAAATTGAAAAGTGAAGGAGGAAACGTAACAGACCTAGGGTCTGAGAAAGAGGAAGAATTTGGGCAATTTGTGCGAAAGAGGGAGAAAAGATGACTGGAACTCTGATGAAAACTCAATTAAAGAATGAGTATCAGAGGTTCGCAGACATCATTGCGAAGGTACTGGAAAGCTACACGAGCTCACTAGATCGGTTACCCAGGAGGAGGTACTACACCATGGTTTGCATATACTATGGACTGAAAGTTAACTGGGCTGCTCACGTCTATGAAATGCTAAGTGACAAGAGGCTTTCTCATACCATCTTACTTAGTAATCTGTTTGCATCCCTGCAATGTCCTATGGGTGGTGGAAAGACCACTCACGGTAGCAAGGAATTCAAATTGTATGAACCAGTGAGACAAGTGGTGGCAAAACCAAAAAGAAAGGCCACTGCAAAATCCAAAAAGACCCCTTCTAAGAAGAGCAAGAAGGAGGGTCAGACAAGTCAACCGGCTGAGTCAACAGCACAGTCTGCTGTTGTGATTGAATCAGCACAAACTGAAGAAGCAGTTCCAGAAAAGATGATTGAAGATTTCACCAAGGAGATTGAGCAGATGAAAACTGACTCTTCTCCTGAAAGAACTGAGTCTGAGGAAGAAATGCCTCTTCAAATGTTGAAAAGGTTGAGAACCAGAAGTGAGGCAAGGGGACCTCCTACTGTCAAACCCTCTGCCAAAAGAATTGCAAAATCAAATGTCAAGAGAAAGGTCACTTTCTCTGAGGAGCCAGTTGCAACAGTTAGAGAAACAACAACATCAGCAGACAGGCCATTAGTTGTTGAAGAGGCTGTTGTTAAGCCTACTGAAATTGTTGCTGCTGAACTTGGAGTCTCTGCTACAGACTCATCTGTTGCAGTATCTGCTGAAGTTAGAGAAGAACAGCAGACTGGCACAACAGGTGAAGGAGAAACCCTTCTTCTGCATCCCACTCCTGTTGCTGCAACTCCAATTCAAGCCATTGAAAGTCCTGAATCAAAAAGGAAAAGGACTGGTAAGACCTCAACTTACCTAACTGCTGCTGAGAAGAAAAGACAAGATGCTGTTGAAAAGCTAAGGAAAGCTGCAGAAAAGGCAGAAGAAGATAGGCTGAAAAGCCTAGAGTTAAAAAGGCTGGAAGAAGAGGCCAGCAAGATGACTCAAGAGCAAAGGGATGCTATTGAGCAAGCAGAATTGGCTGCTGCTATTGAAGCAAGCACCAAGGATGCTCATGGACCACAGCATACTGGTGGAGTAATTATTGGTGAACAAAGAGATCCTAACAAACCAATACCAGCTATGCCTGCACCAAAGATAAAGGCAAAAAGAAGAGAGGAGATTAGATTGTCTTTGGAGATTGTCAGGGATGACCCTGCTATCTTTTAAGAATTCCTTAAAAGGTTGGATGCTGAAGGTGCAAGAATCAACCGTCTGACGTTATTCCATGCTGAAAAGATCAGATACAACAGATGGAGAGAATTCAGACTGACAAAGAGTCCAGCTGAAATGGCCAAGTGGAAAGCCTTCACTGCTGAAGAAGCCTGGGTGCTGAAGTGGCTTGAGACTGGATCCTTAATTCAAGCACTTAATTCAGAATTCTTTCTGGACAGGTTAAGATTAAGAATAAGCCACATAGTCAAGGCTGAAGCAAAGAAGATCTTTGAGTCTGTTCCTGAGGATTATGATGAATCAGAAGACCTCAAGGAAAGATCAATCAAGTTGGCTATTGCTCAAGCAATGGAGCTATGGGCAAAGAAGTCTAGGAAGCTGAAGGGACAACCTAGCTCAATGGTCCCTCTTCCTAACATCAAGCACATTGTTTATGGTCCAAACATCAAACCATTTGAAGAGCTACCTGAGGAACCATACTCACCTTTTATTCCTCTTGACAATTTTACATGGATTTCTCACAGGTCTGCTGTAGATAATGAAGGTTTGATAAAAACAGTTGAGACTGTTAAAAAGATCAAGTCCCCTGCTGACAAAGAAAAAGGAGAATCTTCTGATCAACAAAAGAACAAAGAGGGTACATCAGACCCATCTGATCAGAACAAAGACAAGGGTGACAAGTCTGACACAGCTGATGAATCAAAGGGAGAAGAAACCATTCCAGCTGATCAGATTATTGAAAGAAAGGCTACTACTGAGCAAGATGATCAGACCAAGGAGAAGGAAAGCACTCCTGGTCAGGCTGATGAAACCAGAGAAGAAGAGATTGCTTCTGGGTCAGCAGATCAGACTACAAAAGAGTCAACTCAAGCAGAAGAACAGTCTACTGAAAAGGAAGTTCTTGCCTTACCTCCAACTCAAACTGAAGTTGCTTCTACTTCTCAGAACGTACAGCAAACATCTCTGTTGGATTCCATTCAACAGATGATATCAAAATCAATGAAGGAAATGGAGGAGAAGTTAACTGCAAATCAGAAAGCTGCTGCTGTTCCAATCTATCTGATAGAAGATACTGCTCAGAATGTCAAATCTGTCTATCAAGACATGGACATTATCAGAAGAAGAACCCAAAGCACAGCTGCCGGTTGGAGAGATATTACTGAAACAGTTGAATTGGCCATCCAAGCTAAGGATGAAACCTTAGATAATATGATGAGAGACTTCAAAGCATCTGCTGATTGGATACTTGCCACTCAAATTCAGCTAGGTGACCAAGGTGAAGCTGTTCTCAAAAGGATGGATGATTTTGAAGCCAATCAGCTGAGACAACAAGCTCAACTAGATGCATTTAGAGCAACTCAACTACGACAACAAGCTCAAATGCATGCTATGGAAGAGAACATCAAGCTTCTATGTGATTCACTTCTGATCACCCCAATCTTACCAAATTATCAAATCAACCCTGCTGATGATGACAAAAAGGGGGAAGATAAGGTACTAAGGGAAGAAAGGGAAGATAAGGCATCATCTGCTGAAAGAACAGAAGTGTTAGAAGAATCTGCTGATGATGATGAAAAGAATGATGCAGCAAATGAAGGCACAAGCAGATCAACAGATGAGAAGATCACAGAAGAAGAAGGTGAAGCTGCTGAAGAAACTGAAGCTGAAGCAAAGGCTAAGTCTGATAAGGAAATAGCTGGTGCTAAGGACTCAGCTGAAGAACAGCTTGACCCTGATGTCAAAAAGAAGAAGTTAGAGCTGTTGAAGCAGAAATTGGAAGCTGAAACTTCCAAACCTGCTGAAGAAGAAAAAGAGAGCAAGGAAGATAAAGAAGACAAGCTAGTAGAATAGTCCTGCTTAAATTACTTATGTATCTCCTTGTAAATTTCTTTTGCACAACTCATCTGAACAAACTTGTAATATGTAATCAGTTCAATTATCTATAAAATTGCAAGTTTTAATCCAACAGACTATTTCTATCTCAGAAATTTTTGAGGATCAAAACTTTAGTTTAGGTACAGGTACTTAGCTGAAGTTTTGTCATCATCAAAAAGGGGGAAATTATTGGATGAAGATAAAGATGGAGTGCAAAGAAGATGTGTAATTAAGGGAAGGTTTTGATGATTTCCAAAACATCATAATCAGCTAAGTATGGAAGCTTAGTTCCCTTAGAAGAACCTTGAACAAACAAAGAAGATATCAGAAGAGTTCAAAGTTCAAAGCCCAAAAGACTAGTGATCTCATGCTGAAACAGCGAACAGAAGGGTAGGTCATCAGCCGAGTCAAATCAGATTAGTTCAGTATTTGATCAGCAGAGTGCCTATCAGATGAGTCGTTTTGATCAGCAGAGTATAAGAGATCAACAGATTAGTTCAACGGTAATAAATGCCCCAAGTGAAATAAATGCTGTAAGAGAAGGGTAGTAATGGCAAATGATTGGAATTAACTCTCGGATCAGCAGAGTGCATTTAATGCAGCTACAGGAAAGTACAGCAGAAAAGGTACTGTAGCAGGTTACCGTTCTAATTTCGGGCTAAGGCTATGGATTTGAAGATTTGATTTGCTTCAACGGTCTTATTTTCAAATTCAAGTATAAAAGGAGCTGATTTAATCGAGCGAGACACACAACAACAATCAGAGATTTTGCATTCGAAGCAGAAATTTATCTAAGTCTCAAAAGCTCAACAGCTCACTCGTCTGGTGGAAGTCATCTGTTGACAGAAACCAAGTTGAAGAAATAAGAAAATTACTATCTGAGTGATCTTTTAATAGCTAAATGTTGTGCGAAGTTGTGATCCATCTTTGTGAGTGATCAAACTTCAGAGAGTAGAATTTCTTAGTGATTTTCTATTGCGAGCTTATAGCCTTTTCATTAGTTGTCTAGGTATAAGTGGAGAAATATTGTAATCTGTGTGATTATAGTATAACCCAGAATCTAAGTGATCTGGAAGAGTGGACTAAAGGATTTATATCCATATAACCACTATAAAAATTCTTTGTGTTGATTTGCATTTAAGTTTTTCTTGCATATTTCAAACTGCATATTTAAACACTTTGAGTTACCTAAAAGATTTTAAAAAGGAGTTTGTAAAACTGGGGATAAAATCTTTTTAAGAACTTAGTCTACTTGTGAAAAACACTTTCAAACATCCGCTGCAAGTATACTCTTTGATAAAACTGTTTTGCTGAAAAACAGCTAAGTATTTGTAAGAAGAGTGGTCAGTCTGCTGTTCAAGATTTGTTCACGATCAGCTAAGTCTGCTTACTGTTCTTCATCAGCTTAGTCTGCTGACAGAAGACTGAAAAGTTTTTAAGTTCAAAAATTTTCAGAGGTCTATTCACCCCCCCCCCCCCTCTAGACCTCATCTGACCACTTGGGACCAACAATTACATATTTTTCACTTATCTCCCAAGTACTATTTAAATCTATATTTACCTCCATTATACGATTTAAACATTCAGTTACCTCCCTTATACTATTTAAACATTCATTTACAGGATAACTATCAACTCAATATTCTTCGTTAAAATTAATGAAATTTACGAGAGTACCATTTTATCCCGATATATGTCAAAATATCGATAACACTTCTGTACACGCAATACATTTTTTCCCTCAATTCTACTTCCAAATTGGTTGTATTAGAATTTTATTATGTAATTTTCTTTTCCAAACCAAAAAATCCTTCCCAATTTCATTGTTATTTTCTTTCGAAGCAAAATACTATTTTTTCAAGACTAACTGAGGTACATCGATTGGAGACAGAAAAAACTGTTTGGAGAAGGACCATAAATATATGTGGCTAGATCCATTTTTGTAAAAAAAAAAATAATAAATTTAATATTAATTGACATAAAGATTATTTTATTAAATGGTATTTTGAAATTTTTGCTTAAAAAAAGTGATTATTTATAATATTTTTTAATTCGTATGCAATCCTCCAAAACGACAAATAAAAAAAAGGAGGGAGTAAGAAACAAACAACAGAAGAAGGGTAGAAGAAAGAAGAAGGAGATTAGTACAATAACTTACCTTCATAATCAGAATAAAAGAGAGAAAGTCGCCGGAAAATTGACCAAAAGATCTTATTTTTGTGTTTGTGTATAAATAATAAATAGTTTAGTGTTTTTTTAAAGACCCATTTAAAATGCCATTAAGTAAATTTGAAGCCTAGTCCAATATTCTAATCTTTTTAATAGAAGGCGTTTAGTTAAAATGATTAAAGCTAGATTTCTGACACGAATGAAGACTTCAAGTGAAATAACTAAAGCTTAGATTACATCATACATTAAAAAAAAAAAAAAAAAAATTACACTCAAAAAACATTGATATGAAGAATTGGAAACTAGCACAAGGATCATGGCTTTTGTTATTTTATAGCAACCAGTCACAGTGTTAAATTGTGCACATAAAAACCTTAGTTTATTTAAAGAAAAATAACTGTAGGTTAAGGGTGAATGAAATTAAGACCTGGACATCCAAATAAAAATGCTATTTGAACAGTCACTGCTCTTACAGCCAAGATGTGCTGCAAATTTCATCCTTCTCAAAAGCAAGTCTCAGATTCGGACCCATATATCCCTGAAAATAATGGGAGTTGATCCTGAACCTACTGAACCAAATAGTACACCAATACTTCAAAAATTCGATCAAATTCATAAGGAACCGGAAAGGTTTGGCTTCATCCACGAAAATGATAAGTTGGATGCTGATCCAAGGACTTACGAAGAAGCTATGTCTGACATAGAATAGGGTGCGTGACTCGAAGCCATGCAATCCGAAATGGATTCCATACATTCCCACAAGGTATGGACCTTGGTTGATCCACCTAAGGGAACTATCCCTGTAGTATGCAAATGGATCTTCAAGCGCAAACTTGGAATGAAAGGTGGATTTTTCTAGGGTGCGGGCATGTGAGTTACGCCCTCACATGCGGGAAGCCTCATCATGCCGTTCATTTGGCTCAGATTGATCTGGATCGTTGATTAGGTAACTTGGTCAAATGAATTTGTAACTATTGACTTTGTTAGGAATAAATAAAGCTACAAGAGAGATCATGACAAATTTTGAAAATCATAGTATAGGACACGTGTAAAAGTCTCCAGGTATGTAGGGTTTTATGTTTCAGATTAGGGCTCCCTTCCCAAGATATAAAAGCACATTTACAGCTACTATTGTAAACAGTGAGAAAAATTGAATACAAAAGGAATACACACAAATTCTTAATGTCTTATCTTCTCTGCTTCTCAATATATGGTAATCAGAGCTTTATAGGACCAACGTCCATTATATATTATTTTTTTTCTCCCCTTTCTTCCTGTAACATCAATGGCAGAAATTAATGAAGCAAACACAACACCTTCGGCCTCTCTTCCTCCCATCGCCGCCCCTCCTCCCTCTCACACCACAACCTCTCCACCCACCATATCTATTCCGGCTTCTCCTCCGACGGCTATATCAATACCGTCAACCCCCCCACCCCATCCTCTCTTCTCACTATTAAACTTACAAACGATAATTTTCTGATGTGGAAGGCTCAAGTTATTCCCTTTCTTCGTGGCCATAATCTCTCTAGATTTATTGATGGAACTCCATCCCCCCCTCAAGTGTTCGATGGTATGTCTGAACCAAATCCTTCATTCCTCATTTGGCAACAACAAGATCAAGCTGTTTTAAGCATCCTTATTTCTACTCTTTCTGAACCACTTATTGCTCATGTGCTTGAAGCCACAACCTCTCGTGAAGTTTGGCTTATTCTCGACTCCATGTTCACTGCCCGATCCCAAGCTCGCTCCACTCAAATTCTTTTTCAACTCACCAATATGAAAAAGGGTTCCGAATCAATCTCGGATTACTATCGTCGTGCTAAGACGCTTGTTGATACTTTGGCCATGGCTGGAAAAATCATCCCCCCCACCGAGTTTATCGTATACCTTCTTAATGGTCTTGGCACTGATTACGACTCTATGGTTACCTCCATCACTACCCAAGTTGACTCTATCACCCCTGCTCAAGTTTTTTCCCATCTCCTCACACACGAAGCTAGACTATCTCACCAAATGTTAAATCTCACTGCCTCTACTGAGTTTTCAGCCAACAACACTTCTAGATCCCTCTCTTCGTTCTCCAACAGAGGTCGTGGTTCTTTTCGGGGACGAGGAGGCTCCCGTGGAAGAGGGGGCAGAGGCCGCTTTACTGGTCGCGGTTTACTCCCTACTCCGTCTCCTTTCAACTCAAACAAACCAGTTTGTCAAGTGTGTAACAAACCGGGTCACACTGCAGCCTTGTGTTACCATAGATACGACTACAACTATCAACCTTCCCCTCCAGCATCCCTCACGGCTAACTACACTGCTGGTCCTTCCTCTATCTCAAATCAATCTTCTTTCACTGACCCGTCATGGTACCCCGACACCGCAGCTACTCATCATTTTACTAACGATTTTTCCATCCTCACAATAAACCTGACTGAATATCATGGCTTGGAGCAAGTTCGTGTGGGAGATGGTTTGGCTCTTCCCATACAACACACTGGCGGATCTTCTCTACCTTCAAACAATGGAAATTTCTCTCTTTCTAATGTTTATCATGTTCCTCATATTTCTAAGAATTTAATCTCTGTTCATAAATTTTGTAAAGATAACAATGTCTTTTTTTAATTTCATTCCGGTTTTTTCTTTGTGAAGGACTCCAACTCTCAGATGGTTCTTCTTCGAGGCACTACTAAAGATGGCCTCTACATCTTCCCATCCTCATCCATTCCACCTCAAGCTCACATCAGCGTCCGTGCCACACCTTCACTTTGGCACACCCGTCTAGGCCATCCGTCTATGAAGTTAGTTCAACAAATAATCTCTCAAGTTTGTCTTCCCATTCATAAATCAAAGTCTTCATCTCTTTGCTCTGCATGTTGTCAAGACAAGATGCATCAACTTCCGTACACTCCATCACCACATCATTCCACAGCCCCTTTACAATTATTGTTTGCTGATGTTTGGGGGCCTTCCCCTGTTTTATCTCGTGGAGGATATAAATACTATTTATCTATAGTTGATGATTTTAGTAGGTTTTGTTGGATTTTTCCCCTCAAATGCAAATCCGATGTTGTTAATACTTTCATTTTATTCAAAAAGAATGTTGAGAATTTGTTGAATGCTAAAATTTGTGCTTTACAATCCGATTGGGGTGGTGAGTTCCGTTCATTACATAAAATGCTACAAACTTTCAGCATTACCCATCGAATTTCATGTCCTTACGCTCACTCACAAAATGGCACGGTCGAACGCAAACATCGACATATTGTTGAAACCGGCCTTGCCTTAGTATCTCACGCCTCTCTTCCCACTCTATATTGGTCGGACGCTTTCACTATGGCTGTCTACCTCATAAATCGACTTCCCTCACCATCACTTCAAAATATTTCTCCTTATGAACTTCTCTTTAAACGAAAACCGGATTACCTAATTTTAAAAACTTTTGGTTGCCAATATTGGCCTAATCTTCATCCCTACAACAATCATAAAATAAATTTCTTCAATTCCTTGTGTTTTCCTTGGTTACAGTCCTTCTCATCTAGGATATTTATGTTACAATGTTTCCACGGCTCGTATGTATATTTCTCGTGATGTTTTGTTTGATGAAACAATTTTTCCTTACTAAAAAAATCAGCCCCCAACTGTACCTAATACCTAAAACCTAAAATCATTCCATATACTTGTTGCTATTAATCCCAATAACCCAAATAACCCCCCATTTATACCCAATAATACATCTGGGCCCATTGTTGTGGACAACCCACATGAAAATGAGAATATGGCCCAAACCGCCCAACATTTATCTCAAATAAACCACCCCACACCACATACCCTGGCCCAAAACTTAAATAACAGCCCAACACCTACAAATTCAACCCAAACTTTAACCCAATCTCCAATTAATACCCAACTTGAGAACCAAAACTACCCTGATTCAATTGACCACTCACCCCCAAATTTCAACACTTCTTCGTTACCTTCTTCAAAAAACCATCCACCTACTGCACCTAATCTAATTTCACGACCTCACTCCATGTCTACTAGATCCACCACAAATTCTCTCCGACCAAAAACCCGCAGTGATGGTACCATTCCTTGGCCACCACCACGAACTTATCTCACAACTACTTCTGTCCCAGATGAACCCATTTCGATTTCCCAAGCCTCAAAATATCTGTAATGGCGCCAAGCTATGCAACAAGAGTTTGATGCTCTCATGACTACTCAAACTTGGACCTTGGTTCCACCACCTCCAAAACAGAATTTAGTTGGCTGTAAATGGATTTTCAAAACAAATTTTTTATCTAATGGCTCGATTGACCGTCGCAAGGCTCGACTAGCATCAAAAGGCTATAATCAATTGGAAGGGCTCGACTACACTGAAACTTTTAGCCCAGTTGTGAAACCGACTTCAATCAGACTGGTACTCTCTATCGCTACTTCTCTTAATTGGCAAATTACACAGTTAGATATTCAAAATGCTTTCTTACACGGCTCTCTAAATGAATCTGTGTTTATGTCTCAACCTCCCGGGTTCGTTCACCCAGATTATCCCACATATGTCTGTAAATTGAATCGTTGCTGTATGGTTTAAAATAGGCCCCTCGGGCTTGGTATGCAAAATTGAGTTCTCGCCTAATTGAGTTGGGTTTTATGGTTTCAAAATCGGATGCCTCTTTATTCATATATCGTCGTGACAATGTGATTCTTTACCTACTTGTTTATGTCGATGATATTGTACTTACGGGGTCGTGTCCTAGTACTATTAATTCTCTAATTTCTTTACTTAGCAAGGATTTCCCGGTTCGGAATCTTGGGGGTCTTCATTACTTCTTGGGATTGGAGTGCTCTCGTTCATCCTCTGGTCTCCTAATATCCCAAAAGAAATATATTTTGGATCTTCTTCAAAGAACTAATATGGCAGATTGTAAACCAGTAAACAGTCCCATGGCTACAACAATGCGACTTAGTGCATTTGACTCTCTCCCGTTTGAGAATCCTACTCTATATAGAAGTGTTGTGGGAAGTCTCGGGTTTGTCAATACATGCATTCGCCTCGAGTTTCACACTGGCAAGGTGTAAAGAGAATTCTTCGGTATCTAAAGTACACATAAGATTTTGGTCTTCTCTTACGACCTTCTCCAAATCCATGTTTTGTAGCCTTTACCGATGCCGATTGGGCCGGCTCCCTTGATGATAGGAAATCTACGGGTGGTTATTGTATATTCTATGGGAAGAACCTCATATCATGGAGTTCAAAGATGCACTCGACAATTGCTCGTTCGAGCACAGAGGCGGAATATAAAGCACTTGCTTTGGCCACATGTGAATTACTTTGGCTTCAATCTCTTATGACGGAACTCGGCATCCGCTACCCAACACCTCCAGCATTGTACTACCCAACACCTCCAGCATTGTACTGTGACAACCTAGGAGCAACATATTTGTCCAAAAATCCAATTCTTCACTCACGCACAAAACATGTGGACATTGACTATCATTTTGTCCAGGATCGAATACAAGCAAAGGCATTGCAAGTTTCCTTTTTATGCATCAAGGATCAACTTGCCGATATTCTTACGAAGTCTCTCTCCCACTCCAAATTTTCCTGTCTACGAACGAGTCTAGCTGTGATGCCTCCCCAGCTTGACTCGAGGGGGCATGTTAGGAATAAATAAAGCTACAAGGGAGATCATGACAAATTCTGAAAGTCATAGTATAGGCCACGTGTAAAAATCTCCATGTATGTAGGGTTTTATGTTTCAGATTAGGGCTCCCTTCCCAAGATATAAAAGCACATTTACAGCTACTATTGTAAACAGTGAGAAAAATTGAATACAAAAGGAATACACACAAATTCTTAATGTCTTATCTTCTCTGCTTCTCAATAGACTTTAATTAAATTACAATATACCTAATTTACCCTTTCAATTAATTTTCTTATAAAAAAAATCGGTAATTTTATACTTTACCCCCTATTTTGTTAATTGACTTTGACAATTTTACAAATTGACCCCTATGTTCCGCGATTTTACAATTATTTTGCTTCTAAAAAAATATAAAAAAACCTCATTTCATATAAAAAAATCGCTTTACCCCCAATTTTGATAATAATTGACTTTGATAATTTTGCAAATTGACCCCTATGTTCCGCAATTTTACGAATAGAATTATTTTGCTTCTAAAAAAATATAAAAAAACCGTCTTTCATATAAAAACACCGCTTTACTCCCAATTTTGATAATAATTAACTTTGACAATTTCGCCAATTGACCCTTATATTTTGCGATTTTAGGAATTGAATTATTTTGCTTCTAAAAAATATAAAAAACCGTCTTTCATATAAAAAGACCGTTTCACCCCCAATTTTGATAATAATTGACTTTGACAATTTTGCAAATTGACCCCTATGTTCCGCGATTTTACGAATTGAATTATTTTGCTTCTAAAAAAATATAAAAAAACCTCCTTTCATAATAAAAAGACCGCTTTACCCCTAATTTTGATGATAATTGACTTTGACAATTTGGCAAATTGACCCCTATATTTTGCGATTTTACGAATTGAATTATTTTGCTTCTAAATAAATATAAAAAACCCGCCTTTCATATAAAAAGGCCGTTTTACCCCCATTTTGATAATAATTGACTTAGACAATTTTGCAAATCGACCCCTATGTTCCGCGATTTTACGAAGTGAATTATTTTGCTTCTAAAAAATATAAAAAAACCTCCTTTCATATAAAAAGACCGCTTTGATAATAATTGACTTTGACAATTTTGCCAATTGACCCCTATATTTTGCGATTTTACGAATTGAATTATTTTGCTTCTTAAAAACTATAAAAAAAAACCGCCTTTCATATAAAAAGACCGCTTTACCCCCAATTTTGATAATAATTGACTTTGACAATTTTGCAAATTGACCCCTATGTTCCGCGATTTTACGAATTGAATTATTTTTCTTCTAAAAAATATAAAAAAAAACCTCATTTCATATAAAAAAGACCGCTTTACCCCCAATTTTGATAATAATTTACTTTGACAATTTTGCCAATTGATCCCTATATTTTGCGATTTTACGAATTGAATTATTTTGCTTCTAAATAAATATAAAAAACCCGCCTTTCAAATAAAAAGACTGCTTTACCCCCCCATTTTTATAATAATTGACTTTGACAATTTTGCAAATTGACCCCTATGTTTCGAGATTTTATGAATTGAATTATTTTACTTCTTAAAAAAATATAAAAAAAAACCTCCTTTCATATAAAAAGACCGCTTTACCCCCAAATTTGATAATAATTGACTTTGACAATTTTGCCAATTGACCCCTATATTTTGTGATTTTACGAATTAAATTATTTTGCTTCTAAAAAAATATAAAAAGATCGCCTTTCATATAAAAAGACTGCTTTAGAATAAAAATAAAGAAAAGACGAAGATGTTGGGATTTCGTGGGTATAATTGTCAACTACAACGGTGCGGAATTTAAAATTTTTTTATATCCACATCCCAGGCATCTTATTAGTACATATGAATAAGGTTGAATTTATTTATGCATACAAATACAAAAATAAATACAGTGGAAAAATTTTGATTTTACCTCACCACAGGCAAGGTGGTGGTTTCTCCGGTCTTCTTGTCGGATCACTAGAGCACCCCAAGTGTTGTGCCTCTAGAGAAAAGTTCACACCAGCTGGATCTGCAATCACTTTAATCCTCAGGCTCAGAACTAGGAGAAAAGCAGCTCAGATTCAAGAGTTGGATTTGGATCCAACTCTAGATTTAGAATGGAAGAAGGAGAGAGGTGCTCATCCCTTCTCCACAACCACGGCGGCGGCGGCTTGGTTGTAGAAGGTGGCGGCGGCTAGGGCTAGTGAGGGAGAAGGGGGGCGGCCAAGAGAGATGAGAGATTAGAGTTTAGAGTTTTTGCTTGGGTTAGGGTTTTGATTATGCAAGACTCCCTTTTATAGGAGAGAGAGTCCAACCCTATCCCTAATCTCTATTCTTATCCTTATCTCTTCTTGACCTTATCTCATTTTTGGCCTAATGGGCCATCAGATAAGTTAGCCCATACCTCTTATTTAATTAGTCCTTTTAATTAAATAAGCCCAAGTCATTTAATTAACCACTTTAATAAAATGGCCCATTTATTTAATTAATACTTTAATTAAATAATCCAATAAATCTATTTAAAGACTTAATTTAATTAGATAAATCTAATTAATTTTTTAATTCCTTATCTTGATTTAACTTCTTTAAATCGTTTCGTTCTACAACTTACTATCACAGTTCCAGCTTTTGTGTGTGACCCTCTAGGTTCACCATCAATTGGCCGCAGTCTCACATTTCTGCGATTTAATTAATGAGCAATTAATTATTTAATTAATTGCTCCGATCAATTAAACTACTTTCAATTGACCACTCCAGAACTAATCTACTATCAATTCAGGAGTACCCACGCCTCATGGTCGATGTCTAGCAACAAGCCCATGAGGCCCAACTTCAGGTGAATTGACTTCAGTGAACCTTTAAACCTCTTATAAGTACCATGTACATACGGTCCCTCTAACGACTAATTTCCCGATCGAGACCTAGGGTATGTGAATTGGTCGGCACCTCTAATCATCTCGATTCTGTACTTTCTAATTCAGGATAATACTTCCATTGTGACTGCTAAATCTGGAAACCCCTTTCCAAATCCGTCACTGACCATGGCCATGGATTTCTCGGAATGCATCATCTAAGAATGTACAGGAAATTCCCTCATCCATTACGATGAGTCGGTAGATCCTATATTGACGCTAACCATCCGCACATACGACTATACGTACTCAACGTAGGCGCACAATGGACAAGCTATGTGCCCGGCTCCTAAATCAAAGTATGCACACCCGTATACCGAATTCGCCCTAGCATCTCAAGTCTAAGGACTAAATCGTACACTGTTATAAGTCTTGAGAGACATCCCACCACCGATATGCTTTTTACGCACTTCCACAATGGGTCTCTCTGTTCGGGTCGTTCGATGCGTCCGATCCCCTATCGAACCACCTAGTCATATGCACTGACATTAACAATGTCTTGTTCATGAAACAACAACAAATTCACTTTAAGTGAATCATGCATAATCGTACAAGTCTTGACGATTCATTCGATACCCCGTCTCGATATGAATCTATGACTTGGAACATTTTTGAGATCACGACCTTTGAGACTGTTTCATGATTAATCGCACCCAATACTGAAGTGAATAGTCCCGTAGTCATGAGTGATCTCAGGGTTTCAACCAATCGCTTAAATGTGTTCGCGAAAGATGAAGATGGCCATTTGTTTAAATTATGAATTCTCAATAAAATAAACAGTTCGTATTAATTGATAAATCAAAGATTCTTTCAAGATAAAATAATGTTCCTATTACAAGCTATTTTGTTGGCTTGCAGGGCACTATCCTATCAATCTCCCACTTGCCCTAAAGCCAATCACAAACGTTTCTAAGACCCATCCTTGTCAGATGCTCTTCGAACACCTTTTGCGATAATGGCTTAGTTAGTGGATCAGCTATGTTATCCTTTGAGTCGACACGCTCCATTTGAATGTCTCCTCTACCTATGATCTCCCTGATCACATGATATTTCCTCAATACGTGTTTGGACTTGTGGTGTGATCTCGGCTCCTTCGCTTGAGCAATCGCCCCATTGCTGTCGCTGTAGACAACTATGGGATTTGCAATGCTAGGTACCACATCCAGCTCTTGGATGAAGTTTCTCATCCAAACACTTTCCTTCGATGCATCTGATGCGGCGATATATTCTGTTTCAGTGGTTGAGTCTGCAGTGGTCGACTGTTTGGAGCTCTTCCAACTCACCGCTGCGCCGTTGAGGCAAAATATATATCCAGAATTAGATTTAAAATCATCCACGTCAGACTGAAAACTCGAATCAGTGAATCCTTCGAGTTTCAATTCTCCACCCCCACCGTAGACCAAGAACATATCCTTAGTCCTTCTCAGGTACTTTAGGATAGCCTTTACGGCGGTCCAGTGTTCCTCCCCTGGATTCGACTGGTAGCGGCTCGTTACACTGAGAGCGTGAGCTACGTCAGGTCTAGTACATAACATTGCATACATTATGCTGCCAATGGCAGATGCATAAGGTATGAGAGACATTCTCTTTCTTTCTTCATCACTTGTAGGGCACATTGATTTAGAAAGATAGATTCCATGTCTCATTGGAAGCAATCCTTTCTTGGATTCTTCCATACTGAATCTTTTCAGTATAGTGTTAATGTACTGGGATTGGGAGAGACCTAACATCTTCTTCGATCTATCTCTGTAGATACGTATGCCTAGTACGTAAGATGCGTCTCCCATATCCTTCATGGAGAATTGTGTGGATAACCACGCTTTTGTCTGCGTCAACGTTCTGATATCGTCTCCGATCAACAGAATGTCATCGACATATAACACAATAAATTGTACCGAACTCCCATCGAATTTCTTGTACACACATGACTCATAAACGTTCTTGATGAAGCCATACCCCTTGACTGTCTCATCAAAACGTATGTTCCAGGTTCGGGACGCCTGTTTTAGGCCATAGATTGACCTTTGAAGTTTGCAAACCTTATGCTCACTTCCTTTAGATGTAAAGCCTTTTAGCTGTTGCATATAAATTTCCTTATCAATGTCGCCATTGAGAAAGGCGGTCTTTACATCCATTTGCCATATCTCGTAGTCATGCCACGCGGCTATGGCTAATAGTATCCGAATGGATTTAGACATCGCTACTGGCGAGAAGGTTTCCTCATAGTCTATTCCAGGCCTTTGAGAATAACCTTTTGCCACAAGGCGAGCCTTATGAGTTAATACCTCTCCATTCATTCCTAGCTTGCGCTTGAAGATCCATTTGCAGCCTACAGGGATGGATCCCTCAGGTGGATCAACCAAAGTCCATACTTTGTTGGAATGCATGGAATCCATTTCGGATTGCATGGCCTCCTGCCACGCACCCGAATCTATGTCAGACATAGCTTCTTCGTATGTCCTTGGATCAGTGTCCAATTGATCGTTTTCGTGAATAAAGCCATATCTTTCAGGCTCTCTACGAACTCGATCGGACATACGAAGTACTGGTGTACTAGATGGTTCAACGGGTTCAGGATAAACTCCCACTGCTTGTGGGGATGGGTCCGCTTCCTGGACTTCATCAAGTTCTACAGATATCCCGCTTCTTTTGGTGAGGAAGTCATCCTCCAAGAAGTGGGCGTTCCTGGACACAAACATCTTTTGTTCCTTAGGTTCGTAGAACAGGTATCCAATGGATTCCTTTGGATACCCCACAAATTTGCACAACTAGATCTACTCTCTAGTTTATCTCCTTTCTTGTTTCTTACATAGGCAGGAGATCCCCATACTCGTAGATATGAGTATATGGGTGCTTTACCAAACCACTCTTGGTATGGCGTCGTTGGCACCGACTTTGAAGGTACAATGTTAAGTATCTTCGAAGCAGTTAATAGGGCTTGGCCCCAAAACGAAAAAGGAAGGTCAGCGAAACTCATCATGGAACGAACCATGTCTAACAAAGTTTTGTTCCTTCTCTCAGACACACCATTCAACTGCGGTGTTCTAGGAGGAGTTCGCTGAGAGAGAATTCCATTCTCTACAAGATAATCGAGGAATTCTTGACTTAAGTATTCACCACCTCGATCCGACCGAAGTGCCTTGATACTATGTCCAAGTTGATTCTCAACTTCCATTCGAAACTCTTTGAATTTATCAAAAGCTTCGGACTTATACTTCATCAGGTATACATACCCATAACGACTGAAGTCGTCTGTGAAGGTTATGAAGTATGAGAATCCTCCTCTCGCACTGATACTCAGTGGTCCACAAACATCAGTATGGATTAGATCCAAGGTTTGTTTGGTTCGCTCCGGTTTCCCAGTAAAAGGCGCCTTGGTCATTTTTCCCTTGAGATAGGATTCGCAAGTTGGGAGATCATCTAGGTTCTTTATTTCAAGAGCCCTAGAGGAGACCAACTTTTGAATTCTACTCTTGGAAATATGTCCAAGCCTAGCGTGCCAAAGTTGTGGATTGTTTTCATCTTGTTTTCTTTTCTTTGATTGAATGTGCATGACATTAGAATTAGCATGTTCTAAGGAATAAAGACCATCTATCAAAGTACCACAAGCATAAGTAAAACCACCTTTTATTATGCTAAACTTTCCATTAGAAATGGAAAAACAAAAACCATCATTGTCCAAAAGAGGAATAGAAATAATGTTTTTGATGATTGTTGGTACGTACAAACAGTCTTTCAAAACCAAAGAAAAATTGCCTAGGACTAACTCTACGTCTCCTATGGCCTCTGCTGCAACCCTAGCTCCGTTTCCAAAGCGCAGGATTCTATCCCCAGGTTTAAGATGCCTTACTGCTCACATCACCTGCAAATCATTGCAGATATGAGAACCGGCTGCGGTGTCTAACACCCATGATGCACAGTTAATAGAAATATTAACTTCAATAAAGAAAATACCTTTGACCACCTCTTTCAGGTAGTCTGGGCAGTTCCTTTTCCAGTGCCCTGCTTTCTTGCAGTGGAAACATTCATCTTCTGGGCTTTTTCTTTTCTTCTCGACAACCTTCTTGGTTGTTTTAGAAGAGATTACTTTCTTCTTCTTTTTCTTGCCCTTCTTAGGCTTTGCAGCCTTGGGTTGCTCAGCAATCATGACAGACTTCTCCCTTTTCAGGGTTGATTCTGCCGTGACCAATAAATTGGTCAGTTCGTGTAGAGCGAGCTCTCTATCTTCCATATTGAAGTTTATCATGAACTGATCAAATGAGCGCGGCAGAGTATGGAGGAGAAGGTCAGTGGAGAGATCAGCGTGCAAGTCTACCTCCAAGTTCTCTAGGTTTTCAACCAGATGAATGAAGCGCAAACAGTGATCCTTCACACTTGAACCCTCAGCCATTCTCAGATTGAATAATTCTTTTGTAGTCTTGAACCTTTCGGTCCTAGACTTCTCTCCAAATAGCTCTCGGAGATGAAGAATTATGTCAGCAGCATGCAACATCCTTGCATGCTGTTTCTGCAGCTCATTGGTCATTGATGCCAGCATGAGGCAACGAACCTGAATATCATCATCGACCCACCTTTGATGGGTAGCTCGTTCCTCTTCCGAAACCCCTTCCGGAAGTGCACCAGGCATGGGTGCATCGAGAATGTAACTCCTTTTCTCGGAGTCGAGGACTATCCTCAGATTTCTAAGCCAGTCGACAAAATTTGATCCGTTCAGTTTGTTAGTGTCAAGGATGATAGCTAATGGATTCTTAGACATTTTGCAGAATTGATCTACAAAAGTAAATGATAACGTTTAGCTGACTGATCTATATTAATAATTATAATTAACGATGTTGGACTTGTTATCGAAAAAGTTCTCCCACTATTTTCTCGAAACAATTACCCCTTCAATTGTTCGGGAAATCTAATCTCCTAGTAGGTCTTGACGTCCCAGCAGACATTAATTGCACCCACGACTCGTGGCCATACAATTAACTCCCCAGGTAGGTATACTTTTACCAATTGTGTTCCTCCACAACCTTCAAGCTATTTTGCCTCGGTCTTCGCATTTATCTAGCACTGCTACATCATAAGTGTTACTAATCGTTAAGTCTAACCCATCAATCATGATGAGCAACTGGCCCGGTCGTGAAGTCCCCGTAACTAGTTATCGGTCGATAATCACATCCCGACCAGTCCTCACCCTTGTCGAGTTTAGTTAAAAACAGGAATCAAGGAATTTCGTGTATTGTCCCTTTCTTCGCCTAGGGTGCCAGACTCTGGATCACCTTCAACGATAAGTAGACAACATACACTAGTCCCTATTGATGGAAGGCTTGGATCTTTAAAACATCATTTTAAATGTACCCAATATGACTTAATATTATTTTCAAGAGGGGTTTTTCGGGTTTAAGAGTTTGAGGTAACTCTCCTCGAGATCTCACCGTTCCAGTTATGCATTATCTTTTATTTACGATCTAAATATAACTAGCGCGCATCACCATACAAGCTCAGATATAAATACGTAAATAAACACATACACACCTAGCATGCATACTACCACAGTATGTTTTCGATCGGGAGCCTCCTATGCGGACCACCATCGACCCAAAGACGATGGTCCAATTGGTCAATCTATTAGGTTTCAAAGAGACCTACTCTATTACACATTTTACCATGCATACATGGCCTTTAGTCTTCTTGGGCTCCCACCTTGCTTGTAACGGGCCTCCATTCTAAACTAATAAAACAGTAAAGCCCTATCTATTACAATGGCTCAAAATGGCCCAAAACTTAAGGCTCGCAGGCCCAATAAAACCAATAAGATAAAATTAACCAATCACATCTACCCTAAGGGTTAAGGCTCGGCGCGATCGAAAACCACGTAAACAATTTCACGTAGAGCAAGAAACAAGCAAAACCTAATTTCTTATTTCTTATTCTATTTTAAAACAGCCCTTTAAAACTTAAGATTCTAGTTTTAAAACCCCTTCTAAAACAATCTCTAACATCATTTTAAATCCCTTTAAAATGACCCTTTGATTCTCACTTTAAGTCCCTACTAATTATGATAAAATTGACTTTCCGGATTTACTAAACCCTTTTAGTGCACAAAACAGTTTCTGTTTTTCAAGTTTGAAAAATTGCGGTTCGGCCCCTGAATTTTCAAAAATTACACTTTGACCCCTCAACTTTTGGAAATTACAAGTTAGCCCCAAAATTTCCAGAATATGCAAATTGGACCAGAAAGCAGAAAATTAAAAAAATTTCCAGAAACTTTTGTTTATTGCAAAACAGACCCCAGATTTACGGAAAATAGCAAAAACACCCCTAAACTTTCGTAAATTGCAAAATGGTCCAAATTTTGAAAAATTCCAGAATTTACAATTTGGTCCAGAATTGCATAAAAACAAAATTTTAATTTCTGTCCAGATTTATAAAAAAAAATCGTAATTTGCAAATTAGCCCTCCAATTTTCGGAAATTACAATTTAGGCCCAAAAACCGAAAAGTGCAAAAAATCCGAACACTCAATTTATCATAACAAGTAAGAATCAAAATATCAGAACACAACAAATACATATAATCACATAATTTGATGCATTCATGCCTTTTTCATATGTACATAATAAGTTTGGCTCTGAAACCACTGTTGGGATTTCGTGGGTATAATTGTCAACTACAACGGTGCGGAATTTAAAATTTTTTTATATCCACATCCCAGGCATCTTATTAGTACATATGAATAAGGTTGAATTTATTTATGCATACAAATACAAAAATAAATACAGTGGAAAAATTTCGATTTTACCTCACCACAGGCAAGGTGGTGGTTTCTCCGGTCTTCTTGTCGGATCACTAGAGCACCCCAAGTGTTGTGCCTCTAGAGAAAAGTTCACACCAGCTGGATCTGCAATCACTTTAATCCTCAGGCTCAGAACTAGGAGAAAAGCAGCTCAGATTCAAGAGTTAGATTTGGATCCAACTCTAGATGTAGAATGGAAGAAGGAGAGAGGTGCTCGTCCCTTCTCCACAACCACGGCGGCGGCGGCTTGGTTGTAGAAGGTGGCGGTGGCTAGGGCTAGTGAGGGAGAGGGGGGGCGGCCAAGAGAGATGAGAGATTAGGGTTTAGAGTTTTTGCTTGGGTTAGGGTTTTGATTCTGCAAGACTCCCTTTTATAGGAGAGAGAGTCCAACCCTATCCCTAATCTCTATTCTTATCCTTATCTCTTCTTGACCTTATCTCATTCTTGGCCTAATGGGCCATCAGATAAGTTAGCCCATACCTCTTATTTAATTAGTCCTTTTAATTAAATAAGCCCAAGTCATTTAATTAATCACTTTAATAAAATGGCCCATTTATTTAATTAATACTTTAATTAAATAATCCAATAAATCTATTTAAAGACTTAATTTAATTAGATAAATCTAATTAATTTTCTCTCTCCAGGAATTAACCCTTTAATTCCTTATCTTGATTTAACTTCTTTAAATCGTTTCGTTCTACAACTGACTATCACAGTTCCAGCTTTTGTGTGTGACCCTCTAGGTTCACCATCAATTGGCCGCAGGCTCACATTTCTGCGATTTAATTAATGAGCAATTAATTATTTAATTAATTGCTCCGATCAATTAAACTACTTTCAATTGACCACTCCAGAACTAATCTACTATCAATTCAGGAGTACCCACGCCTCATGGTCGATGTCTAGCCACAAGCCCATGAGGCCCAACTTCAGGTGAATTGACTTCAGTGAACCTTTAAACCTCTTATAAGTACCATGTACATACGGTCCCTCTAACGACTAATTTCCCGATCGAGACCTAGGGTGTGTGAATTGGTCGGCACCTCTAATCATCTCGATTCTGTACTTTCTAATTCAGGATAATACTTCCATTGTGACTGCTAAATCTGGAAACCCCTTTCCAAATCCGTCACTGACCATGGCCATGGATTTCTCGGAATGCATCATCTAAGAATGTACAGGAAATTCCCTCATCCATTACGATGAGTCGGTAGATCCTATATTGACGCTAACCATCCGCGCATACGACTATACGTACTCAACGTAGGCGCACAATGGACAAGCTATGTGCCCGGCTCCTAAATCAAAGTATGCACACCCGTATACCGAATTCGCCCTAGCATCTCAAGTCTAAGGACTAAATCGTACACTGTTATAAGTCTTGAGAGACATCCCACCACCGATATGCTTTTTACGCACTTCCACAATGGGTCTCTCTGTTCGGGTCGTTCGATGCGTCTGATCCCCTATCGAACCACCTAGTCATATGCACTGACATTAACAATGTCTTGTTCATGAAACAACAACAAATTCACTTTAAGTGAATCATGCATAATCGTACAAGTCTTGACGATTCATTCGATACCCCGTCTCGATATGAATCTATGACTTGGAACATTTTTGAGATCACGATCTTTGAGACTGTTTCATGATTAATCGCACCCAATATTGAAGTGAATAGTCCCGTAGTCATGAGTGATCTCAGGGTTTCAACCAATCGCTTAAATGTGTTCGCGAAAGATGAAGATGGCCATTTGTTTATATTATGAATTCTCAATAAAATAAACAGTTCGTATTAATTGATAAATCAAAGATTCTTTCAAGATAAAATAATGTTCCTATTACAAGCTATTTTGTTGGCTTGCAGGGCACTATCCTATCAGAAGATAGTACCCAAAATATAGACAAAGGCAAATGGACCAATAACCACTTTTACATAAGGAGCCATAGCCATTTTTTACAGTTTAATAGAATCCCAAGTATCAAACACTTCAGAACATTAGCAACATATAAGGTTGCATTGTTCTCCCAAACTAGATTAAGGTTAAAACTAAGGATTTGATATTGACTACCTCAAAGACATTCAGTAGGTGTCAAAATTCAAAATCCCAGCTAAAATTTTTCAGAAGAAGACCATGAAAATCTGAAGTCGAAATGCAGAGGACAATAAGCCATCAATCAACAATACAAAAATAATCAAGTAACTAACTCCAGGAGAAGAACAAGATAAAACAAAAGTTCAAGCAAGCATATTTGAGTTCAAATTTCAAAACTGAACATATCAGAAGACTAAATCACCTTAACATGAAATTATTTGCTATATACTATGAAATCCAACCCTAAATCCAACCCTAATATTCAACATCAAAGAATTTAATCACAATTCTGTAATTCATGCTCTTATTTATCAAGATTTCCCTAAATGAAATTCCACTTCGGTTCAATGACAGAGTCGGAACAAGTCAAAGACAGCTCTATAACAGAACTAATCGCACAATAAAAAAACCCAAGGTAAATTAATCGAAGTTATCAACAATAAAAGAGTCATCTAAAAAAATATCCCAGAAAAGAAGTTAACATGCCAACATCTCCAAAAAGTTAAAAATAATACCAATACAAGACGGAAATAGAAGTAAAACATTTGAGTTCAATTTAAACCGACGGACTGCATAAATTTGAAAGGACCGTCCCTTTCATATGAATCATATAACTCAAGCATCCCGTGGTTGCCCCCGTCTTTATTGGTTTCGTGCATTGCGGGCACGGTCCTCCTCTTCATCAATAGGCAGCTCTTCCTCTTGATCTCCTTCCGGCTGCGGTGGTAGATTTATTCGCCTAGGAAGATCAGGTTGCTGAAGGGCGTTGAATCGATCATCTCCAAGTACCGCACGGAACATTGTATCATGCCTGTCACTCATGGCATAGACGAATCGAGCCAACATATCTTGCTTGTCACTCATGTTTTGGACAAGTTGAGTCAAATCACGAATCTCATCCCGAATATCCGTCTGTTCCTTTGTTCTTGGCATTGGATGCATTTCCACTTGTTCACCTTGTTGATCGCCTTGAACCTGTTGACCTTCTTGACCCTCTTGATCTGGCTCACTGAATTAGTAGACTTTACCGGTGCAAGGACTCCTGTATTCTAGCTTCAATGTCTTGCAGAGAGTATGGGTGTTGATCGAGCCAGTCAACTTAGTTTCTTCGCTAATCTCCCCAAAGTCGACCCCGACGTTTCTACTCAAGTCGTCAATGAGGTGCGGAAACACGAAGCTTCTAATGTTACCTTTCTTTCTTGAAATGGTTTCCTCAAGCACTTCATTTATAATCCGACCAACATTTATTGTAAGTCCCCGGGTGAGTGCATATAGCAAGGGGATGCGATTCTCACCGTAAAAGGTGTTGTATTTGGCCGGACGGAAGTGAGCTACCAAGACCAAGGACCAAGCTTTCGCTTCTTAAGTCAAGCGGTTATGTGCAACCTTCGGAATACCTTGAACAACGGTTCCCGGCAAAGTGATGGACTCTTTCATTTCATCCATAGTTATATCATCGTCGTTGAATAATTCTTCGAGCTCATCATCCCGATTCGCAGGCCATTCGATCTTGTAGTAGGCATTAATAGTGTCCAGATCGAATTTGACCTCCCTGCCCCTCACAGTTGTGGCTTTGTCATCCATATTCCAATCGGCGTTAGCATAAAATCCCCTAACAATTTCCCCGGCGAAAGTCTCACGAGGTGGCTGTTTCAAGAATTCGGTCCAACCTCTTGCTTCAATCTGCTCATACATATACGGAAAGGCCTCCCTTTCATATGTAACAAATCTCTCGGAGACAAACGACCAACCTTTATCCTCCGTATATGCATCCGAGGCCGGCTTAGATACGAATCTGTAGGTGTCGTACTCCTCCTCGACTACCTTTTTCTTCTCCTTTGCTTCCCTCTTCCTCTTCGGAGGTTCACTAGAACTTGCTCCTTTCGATTTCTTTTTCATATTCGAACTTTGATCCCCTTTTTTTTATTTCAAATGTGCAAGAATTTCCCCTCAAACTTAAGTCCAATCACACTACAACTTCCTCAAACAATATCAATAGATATCCAAAACCAAAAGCTAACAAAGAAAACAATTTTTTCTCACAGACAATTTATCGAACACCTGGCATACCAAACCGAAAACTATATCTATCAAGCGATGAACCCTATCAATCCAATCCATCCAACAACAATCATGACAAACAAGTAGAGTTAAGCTATTTTTACCTCAATAATCGCTAAAATCCGACAATGCAATATAAATCGAGAACTTGGTGGGAATTTAGGTGTGTTTGATTTAGGGTGGATTTTGGAGGTTAGGATTAAATTTGTTGTGTGGATGTTGTTTAAGTGGTGAGAGGTGTGATTGTGGGACGAATTTTTCAAATTGGAAGAAGAAAATTTGTAATGTAATTTTTTTGAATGAGGGGATTTGCGTAGAGGGTTTGGAATATGAAATTATGAGTTGAAGAAAGCATAAGATGTTTACTTGTGCTTGTCTCGCCGCGGTGAGGTAAAGCTCGCCACGACGAGACGGGTTGTTAATATTTTAGATTGTTACACTCGCCGCGGCGAGTGTTACACTCACCGCGGCGAGACACTGGCCATGTCCTCGCCGCGGTAAACCTTTGACTCACCGCGGCGAGAATGAGGCAGAGAGTTTTTTAACTTCTGCCCATAGCTCACTGCGGTGACTAGTCATCACCTCCGTAATTTGATATTTTTTCCATAATTTCAAAAAAAAATACGAGTAGGTCGTTATTTCGAAGAAATTGTCTATTAGATGGTTCTGTGAGACCAAGTCCGCCATAATTTGATATTTTTTCCATATTTCAAAAAAAATACGAGTCGGTCGTTATTTCGAAGAAATTGTCTATTAGATGGTTATGTGAGACCAAGTCCTCCGTAATTTGATATTTTTTCCATAATTTCAAAAATAATACGAGCCGATCGTTATTTCGTAGAAATTGTCTATTAGATGGTTCTGTGAGACCAAGTCCTCCGTAATTTGATATTTTGTCCATAATTTCAAAAAAATACGAGTCGGTCGTTATTTCGAAGAAATTGTCTATTAGAAATTGAATTTGCAAGCTACAATAAAATAGGCTTCAATCCTCATAATTTTTTAAGAAATCATGCATATATGAAAATTTATATAAAAAATAAATAAAATTTTGCCAATAACAATATTTATTAATCTAAAAGTAATACTACTAATACGAATGAGTTTGCATTTCAACAATTTAAGAATTAATATAATTTAAAGTTCCTCATGACTTGGTCCACTACTCGGATACTCTTCTTCTCCTTCAGATGTCACATCCGGTTCCTCATTTTCTTTCTCACCTTCCTTTAGTTCATCTTCACCCACGACTCCGTCGGCTTGAATCTCCTCCACAACAGCATTACTTGGTTGAGGTGGGTGGACTGCCGAAAAAATGATGTCTAGTTCCCGCCAATATATTTCACCTTTATTACGGTACCTCTTCGCCCACCATTTGAATTGCATTTCCTGTTGCACAAAAATAAAATAAATACATCATTTCAATGTAGATAATTTTAATTTTTATCTGACACATTAATAAAAACATTGGTGAATGAGTTACCTTAAGAAGCATTTCCCATATTTCGGCACTGGCTAGCAATCTGTTCTCTTCCGGGTACCACCTCACAAAACGGCACTAAAGTGCCTCCTGCCACGAGTAATAGCGAGTATGCAGCCTATGAAATTCTTTATTAACAATGTCGTACGTGTAACTCTTCCCTGTTTGCTGTTGTAATCTTAAAGCAAGTTGATGAAAAACCGTTGTGTTTGGCCAGGTATAATGTATCGTGCCAGCTCTCATTTCATCAATCAACATTGCCAAGAAAAGTTCGAGGTCAGCTTGAACCCAAAATACGACAGCTTAACATTTAAGACAAGCAAACATGAAAATAATCAGAACTTTTAGTGAAAATTTAAAAAAATTCAAAAAACTCTAAATTTAATCAGAACAATAACATTGATCAATATCGCATGAATAAGGAAAAATTGAAGCACCGGGATGATTTAAATACTTAAATTCCAAACATTTGACAACATTGATCTATTAAAAAAATCAATATTTTTGAATATATAAACAAAACAATTCTAAACCCCAATTTTAATTCACAAATAAAGAATAGCACGTGACATCTCGTTGCGGTGAAATTCGCGCGGTGAGAGAAAATCTCGCCGCGGTGAGCTTGAACCTCACCGCAGCGAGACGGGATGCAATTATCATGCACACCGTCTCACCGTGGCCAGGTTTTCCATCACCGCGGATTTAGGAATACGTAAATATAACAATTAAAAAATTCACAAATAACGAGAATTGTTCTATAACTCAACAATTAGGAATATAGAGAAGATTTCCGGCCATGCCTAGTGATCGGAAATTTCATAAGGTAATAATTTTTTAAATATTTCCCATGATCTTGAATCCCTATATTCGAGGGAACAAGTATTCTAATCAAACTCAATATTATTAAATTGTCGCCTGCCTCTAAAAAGGACGATTTGATTTTTTCTTTTTAAATATTTCCCACGGTTTTAGGGTTCCCTATCTTGGAGTAACAAGTATCCTAATTAAACTCAATCACCTAAACAACAATTTCAAAAAAATCGCCTACCTCACTACATTAACAACCGATTTGAAGTTTTTTTATAAAACTGCTCAATTTTAATTCAATTTTTACTGCTCATAACCTTATTCTCTCTCAAGAACTTGTTATTCGATAAATTTAGTATTGCTGGAATCACAATCACATCGAGCTTCGAGGTTCTTGCGTTGAAGATTGATTTGGACATGTGAGTTATTACTGCCACTTTATGTGATTTTAATTACGTATATGTGTTATTAATGTTATCATAGAAGTAATTTGCTCAATTTCAATGTGATTTTAGATTCAATTTCATAGGGCTTTTGATGGAATTTTTATTATTATGTTTTCTTGGATAATATGTCATTGATGAACTGGCATGAACTTTTAGCTTTGAAATCATGAAACTATGTGTTAAGGCTTGAATTTTCGATCACTAGTAACTGCCGCACGCGGTACTCGCGCACGTAAATTTATTTGAGCAACTTAGTTCTTGTAAAAAATTATAATTATCAAAATTAGAGGTATGACTTTGTGTTTGTATAATTGAAGTTTGATTTCTTTAAAAATTATATACTTATATTCAAGTAGATTTGTCATGAAATTCACTAATGCATGGTAGAATTATGTAGTTGTTTTGCACAAAATTGCAGACTACAAATATGAACGAAGTAGTAAACGCCCCATCTTCCTATGTGTATTAAGAAGGATTACATAGATTATACCTCTAATTCGTGTGGAGGTTGCATGTGGGCCAAAAAAAAGATTGATCTAACACTATGCAAAATTATGAGCCACCAAATAGAAACAAATGACCTGCTAAATCAAACCCCAAAATAAAAAACAAAAAAAAAAAATTACACGGTTAAAACAAAATAACTGGTTTACAGCTAATGAAGTGTTTTTTTTTTAATTGCATTTTTGGTCTTCTCTATTTTTATGCTACAACTATTTCATTTGTTTCTTTAATCTTGGATGTAAAGACCTTACAATGTTAATTACTTTATTAATATAAAATGATTATTCTTCTTGTAAAAACGTTACATAATATATATTCAATTTATGTAGGGATAAATCATCAAATGGAAAGAGGAAGGCCGGATATGTAAATGATACGGCTAACATTCTCAAAAAGCTTTCAAGGGATTACGCTAATGTGAGAAAAATATATTATGATGTATATAGACTTATTTCTATGTATATCATGTTTTTACATAGATAATTACAGAGTATATATCAATTTTCGTGCAGGTTGGATCCCAACAAACAAGAAGTGAAGGTTTCAAACAATACGAACTTAAAATTCAGCATAGCGATTTACGGGATTTCATACAACCCAAAAAGGTTACAATATTTATTATTTTTTTATACAGTCCATTTCTAAATTTGAAGTATATGTATATTTGTTGTGTTAATTAGTTCATATGATTATTTGTAGTCATTCGAAGTTTGTTATGCTTGTTGACCCATTTTGAAGTTTCTATTTTCGTTTGAAGTTAATATGAAATTCTGATATTATTACTATATCACTGACATTTGGTAATCAACACATGTAGCAACAAACTCTCAATATGAGGATGTCACTCCCTAGATTGATGGCGGTGAATAAAAAACTAAATAACTCTGAACAGACAGTGGTAGACGAAATGGGGTTTGGATCGTTGGCTAGACTTGATTGTGTTGATCTTATCGTGTAATGCTACGTTGGATCATAGAACAGTATAACCCCACAACAGATATGCTGAATATACATGGTGAGGAGTTTAAGTTGACTAAGTTCACAGTTCATGAGGCGTTTGGAATTCAGCGTAAGGGTGATCGAATCTATTTCAATTGGACAGACAAGTTTGGCCTCGATAAATACAAATCATTGCTCCCAATAAAACGGGGTCGAGTTGACGTGACAGAGTTGATGAAAACACTGATGAATTGCTCGAGTAGTGGAAATGAATTCAGGGTCACGTATATGACATTTCTGTTTGGCGTGTTTCTCTTTCCGGGAACCCAATATCACATTCCTTTTGAAAACTTGAACCTACTTGTTAACTTGGACAAAATTCCTAATATAGATTGGGCATCCCTAGTTATTGATAAGTTAAATGAAGGTGTAAGATTCGTAAAATCAAACAGCCAATGTTATGCATGTGGATGTTTATTTTTACTTCAGGTACTATAAATTTTATTTTATTTTATTTATGATACTATTTTATACATATTATTATTTATTGTGAACATCTTACCAATTTAACTTATGTAATGTAGATAATATTCATGGGAAGAGTTCATAAGAAAGGTGCAAAACACACACTCGATTTGAATAATGAGATTCTTTTTATAACTTTTTTGTCAAAGGAACGTAAATTGTTATTGTCTGAATTGCAGTCCAATGGAGGTTACTAGAACGTGAAGGTCAAATATTTAATGCATATGAACTATGCTCTAATGCACATTCATTATAGAAAAATATGTATATTGACATTTACTGATACCTCGAAATTTTTCATTTTCAGACTATGACTTTTGATGCTAAGAAATCTGATATTGACCAGTTGGATGCTTGGGAAGAATCCAAGAGGAATATTCCTGCAACTGGTTACATTGACCCAATTATGGACATGAACCATGCCGAATACATGGAAACTTACGGGTAATCAGAGAATCAGTTGCAGTCACACTCTAGCAATATCACTGGAGACATGGATAAGGCGGGGGTCTTTGCATTGTTAACAGGCAGGATTAATGTTATTGAGCATCAAGTCGTCCAATTGACACATATTAAACGTGATTTTAATTCAACAACAAAGCAATAACATGTCATCAGGGGCAAAAAAGATCTCACCATTTCATATGGTTGCCAATAATATCCAGTCATGCCTAGAAAAAATACCACAAACTGTTGAATCCACACTTCGTGCTATATTGCCTAACTTGTTGAGGTCGCAAACGGGAAAAGCGTATAGTACTCCATCCGTGAATAATCAAGAATCTTGTTCGAAATTAACCTAGCGACATGGTAGCCAAAAAGCGAAAACTTCTTACCCAAGAACTAGGTCTCGAGGCAAAGAAGAAACACTTACGCCTAAAACTTTGAATTTTAATGGTAGTTCAAAGAAAACTGGTGATAATTCGGACAAATTTGATTTCAATGGAGACGTTGATTTGATGGTTCAAGATGGTGATCAGTGTTGGGATAGTGGTTGGGATGCCTCGATTGTCAGAACAACGACAGTGCGGAATTTAAAATTTTTCGAAGCACCCAAGGTCCCATATTAGATTCTCCATATTATATATACGTAAGCAAGAAACAAAAACGCACATAGTAATTAAACAAGGGGGTTTTGCGATATACCTCACCACTGGCAAGGTGGTGGAAACCTTCAGTTCTGGATCTGGATCTGGATCTGGTTCACAGAAGTGATCCAAACGTCTCACCTCCAAAGTTAGTCCACACCAATTGGATTCTGGCAACACCTCAAGATCTTAGGCTCAGAACTGGATTCAGGAGGTTTGTTATTGCAGGGTTGTGTAGATTCTCTTGAAAGGTCAAGATCTAACATGGAGGAATAAAGGGAGAGGGGCGGCGGCACTAGGGCAGCCCACGGCAGCAGGTGGCGGCGGCTCTAGGTGGCGGCGGAGGCTAGGGTTTCTAGCACAAGGGGGCGGCGGCTACTAGGTCTTAAAGAGGCTAGGGTTATGCTTAGGGTGTTCTCCTTTTGAGCTCAATTAGAACCCTATTTATAGACTCCTTCTTGACCTAGGTTTTGCAAGACTCCTTATGGGCTTTTAATTAAAGGCTCATGTCTTGAAAGCCTTTCATTTAATTAATTACTTAATTAAATACCCAATCCAATTAAATTAATATTTCTTTTATATAATTAATTAGCAACTCAATTAAGTATTTAATTAATTAAGTCAGCTAATTAATTAATCTCCCACTTGAATTAAATACTTTTAATTCATTTAATTGATTTAATTACCTTTAAATCAATTAATTCCTTTTGTATCCCTTTTTAACAGTCACTGTCCAATTGTATTGTGTGTGACCCTCTGGGTTCACCATCAATTGGCAGCAAGCCCACGAATTCCTCGTGATTTAATTTATGAACAATAAATTGCTCCGGTCAATTAAACAACCTTTAATCCTTTAATTGACCACTCCTAGAATCAAATCCTCTATTAACTCAGGAGTACCTACACTTCATGGTCGATGTCTAGCCACAAGCCCATGAAGCCCAACTTCAGGTGAATTGATACTTGTGAACCTCGTCTCATATAATTACCATGTACATACGGTCCTTCTATCGACTAATATTCCCGATCAAGACTTAGGGTGTGTGAATTGATCGGCACCTCTAAATTTGTCTCGATAACTATACTTTCTTATTAAGGATAATATTCCAGTGTGACTCCTAAATTTGGAAACCCCTTTCCAAATCCGTCACCGACCGTGGCCACGGGTTTCTCGGATATATTATCTAAGAATCGTATAGGAAATTCTCTCACCCATTACAGTGAGTCAATAGATTCCATATTGGTACTAACCACTCGCATACATGTCCATATGCACCCAACCTAGGCATGTTATGATCAAGCTAAGTGACCTATACCTAGATCTAAGTACGCACTTTCATGCACCGAATTCGCCCTAGCACCTCAAGTCAAAGGACTAAATCATACACTATTATAATCCTTGAGAAACATCCCATCACCGATATGCAACATGCGCTTCCACAATGGGTTTCTCTGTTCGGGTCGTTCGATGCGTTCAATCCTCCATTGAACCACCTACTCATATGCACTGGCCTCAAATGCCTTGCTCATGAAACGCTACAAATTCACTCAATGTGAATCATGCATACTCGTACAAGTCTTAGCGATTCCTATGATACCCCGTCTCGTTTCGGAATCTATGACTTGGAACAGTTTTAAGATTACGACCTTTGAGATTGTTTCATAATTGCACTCAGTACTGAAGTGAATCGTCCCATAGTCAAATGTAATCTAAGGATTTCAACCAATCGCTTAAATGTATCGCGAGAGATGAAGTTGGCCATTGTTTATCCTTATACTCGTATAAATAAACGTGCGTACTAACTCATTTATACTAAAGCAAGATAATGATAGTTCCAGTACAAGTTAAATATATTGGCTTGCAGGGCACTATTCCATCAATCTCCCACTTGCCCTAAAGCCAATCACAAACGTTTCTAGGACCCAACCTTTTAAAGATGTTCTTCGAACTCATTTCATGATATAGCCTCTTTTTAGTGGATCCGCTAAGTTGTCTTCTGAGTCGACACGATCCATTACGTTCGTTAACTCTACCAATGATTTTTCTAATCAAATGGTACCTTTCTTTCAATTGTGTTTAGATTTCTGGTAAGATCTCGAATGCTTTGCTTTAGCAATAGCTCCAATGTTATCATAGAAGATAATCATGAGCTTCGCAATGCCAGGCACTACATCCAACCATAGGATGAAGTTTTATATCCAAACACTTTCTTAAGCCGCATTTAATGCTACATTTAATGCTGTAATATATCTTGCTTCAGTGGTTTAGATGGTTACGGTGATTTGCTTGGAACCCTTTCAAATTCACCATTACCCCATTGATGCAGGATATGTATCCAAAGATGGATATTCTTAATTCATCCACATCAGACTGAAAATTCGAATCAGTGAATCCTTCAAATTTTAATTCTCCATTACCGCCATAGACCAAGAACAAATCCTTAGTCTTTGTCAAGAGCTTAAGGATATCTTTTACGGTGGTCCAATACTATTTCACTGGAGTTTGATTAGCAACTGCTCGCGATACTTGAGCAAGTTCTACGTCTGGTCTAGTACATAGTAAAGCATGCCACATGCAACCTTTTGTTTGAAACATAAGGTATTTGAGACATTCTCCTTTATTCTCATTTGATGTAGGGCACATCAATTTTGGAACAAGGGATACAGTGTCTCACTGGAAGCAATCCTTTCTTGGATTCTTCATACTGAATATTTCCAGTATTGATTCTATGTAATTAGATTTAGAGAGTGTCGGCATCTCTTTCCGATCTATTCTATAGATACGTATCCCAATAGGCAAGATGCTTCTCCTAAATCTTTCATGGAGAATTGCATGGACAACCATGCTTTCGTCTGTGCTAACATTCTGATATCATACCAGATATTCAGAACATTATCGACATATAAAATATGAGCTTCATCGTGCTCCCACTAATCCTTTTGTACACTCATGTTTCATACTCGTTTTGATGAAGTCAAATGTCTTGATTAACTCATCAGAACAAATGTGAATCTAAATGGATTCAGACATTGCTAATGGAGAAAAGGTTTCATCAAAGTCTGTTCCAGAAAATTGTGAATAGCCTTTTTACCACTAGTCAATTCTTAGAGGCAACACCTCTCCATTCATTCCAAGTTTGAAGATCCATTTATAACTTATAACCAACTTATAGGGATAAATCCCTTAGGTGGATCAATCAAGGTTATACCTTGTTGGAATGGATGGGATCCATTTTGGTTTGCATGGCTTCGAGCCACGCATCCGAATCTATGTCCGACATCGCTTCTTGATAGGTCCTTGGATCACTTTCCACTTTCTCGTTTTCGTGAATGAAACCAAATCGCTCTGGCTCCTTACGAATTCGATCAGACCTTCGAAGAGTAGGTGTACTAGTAGGTTTAGTAAATTCTGGATTAACTCCCACTGTTTGCGAGGACGGGTCCAAATCTTGGACTTCATCAAGTTCCATGACGTTTCCATTTCCTTTGACGAGAGATTCATCAACAGAGGAACGGGTATCTAGAAGAAACGATTGTTTCTTATTGTTGTGGAACAGGTATCCAATGGATTTCGTTGGATACCCCACAATTATATACAAATTGGATCTACTAGCCAATTTATCTCCTTTATCGTTTCTACCATCGGCAGGAGATCTCCATACTCAGAGGTAAGAGCATAGAGGTATTTTGCCATACCTCTATGCTTAGTATCTTCGATGCAGTCAGGAGGACGAACTCCTAGAATGCATAAGGAAGCTTAACAAAACTCAATATGGATCGAACAATGTTAAACAATGTTAGATTCCATCTCTTTAGACACTTCAATAAGTCGTGACGTCTTAGGAGGAGTTTGTTGTATGAGAACCCCATTCTCAATGAGATAATTGAGGAATCCTTGACAAGTATTTGCTACCTCGATTAGATCGAGTAATACTATGTCTCTGTTGATTCTCTACTTCGTATTGAAATACCTTTCTTGGTTTTTCGGATTTGTATCTCACTAGAATCCTTTTTCACTAACGACCAAGGTCTTTTTCACTGTTGGGATAGTGGTTGGGATGCCTCGATTGTCAGAACAACGACAGTGCGGAATTTAAAATTTTTCGAAGCACCCAAGGTCCCATATTATATTCTCCATATTATATATACGTAAGCAAGAAACAAAAACGCACATAGTAATTAAACAAGGGGGTTTTGCGATATACCTCACCACTGGCAAGGTGGTGGAAACCTTCAGTTCTGGATCTGGATCTGGATCTGGTTCACAGAAGTGATCCAAACGTCTCACCTCCAAAGTTAGTCCACACCAATTGGATTCTGGCAACACCTCAAGATCTTAGGCTCAGAACTGGATTCAGGAGGTTTGTTATTGCAGGGTTGTGTAGATTCTCTTGACAGGTCAAGATCTAACATGGAGGAATAAAGGGAGAGGGGCGGCGGCACTAGGGCAGCCCACGGCAGCAGGTGGCGGCGGCTCTAGGTGGCGGCGGAGGCTAGGGTTTCTAGCACAAGGGGGCGGCGGCTACTAGGTCTTAGAGAGGCTAGGGTTATGCTTAGGGTGTTCTCCTTTTGAGCTCAAGTAGAACCCTATTTATAGACTCCTTCTTGACCTAGGTTTTGCAAGACTCCTTATGGGCTTTTAATTAAAGGCTCATGTCTTGAAAGCCTTTCATTTAATTAATTACTTAATTAAAAACCCATTCCAATTAAATCAATATTTCTTTTATATAATTAATTAGCAACTCAATTAAGTATTTAATTAATTAAGTCAGCTAATTAATTAATCTCCCACTTGAATTAAATACTTTTAATTCATTTAATTGATTTAATTACCTTTAAATCAATTAATTCCTTTTGTATCCCTTTTTAACAGTCACTGTCCAATTGTATTGTGTGTGACCCTCTGGGTTCACCATCAATTGGCAGCAAGCCCACGAATTCCTCGTGATTTAATTTATGAACAATAAATTGCTCCGGTCAATTAAACAACCTTTAATTGACCACTCCTAGAATCAAATCCTCTATTAACTCAGGAGTACCTACACTTCATGGTCGATGTCTAGCCACAAGCCCATGAAGCCCAACTTCAGGTGAATTGATACTTGTGAACCTCGTCTCATATAATTACCATGTACATACGGTCCTTCTATCGACTAATATTCCCGATCAAGACTTAGGGTGTGTGAATTGATCGGCACCTCTAAATTTATCTCGATAACTATACTTTCTAATTCAGGATAATATTCCAGTGTGACTCCTAAATTTGGAAACCCCTTTCCAAATCCGTCACCGACCGTGGCCACGGGTTTCTCGGATATATTATCTAAGAATCGTATAGGAAATTCTCTCACCCATTACAGTGAGTCAATAGATTCCATATTGGTACTAACCACTCGCGTACATGTCCATATGCACCCAACCTAGGCTTGTTATGATCAAGCTAAGTGACCTATACCTAGATCTAAGTACGCACTTTCATGCACCGAATTCGCCCTAGCACCTCAAGTCAAAGGACTAAATCGTACACTATTATAATCCTTGAGAAACATCCCATCACCGATATGCGACATGCGCTTCCACAATGGGTTTCTCTGTTCGGGTCGTTCGATGCGTTCAATCTTCCATTGAACCACCTACTCATACGCACTGGCCTCAAATGCCTTGCTCATGAAACGCTACAAATTCACTCAATGTGAATCATGCATACTCGTACAGGTCTTAGCGATTCCTATGATACCCCGTCACGTTTCGAAATCTATGACTTGGAACAGTTTTAAGATTACAACCTTTGAGACTGTTTCATGATTGCACTCAGTACTGAAGTGAATCGTCCCATAGTCAAATGTAATCTAAGGATTTCAACCAATCGCTTAAATGTATCGCGAGAGATGAAGTTGGCCATTGTTTATCCTTATACTCGTATAAATAAACGTGCGTACTAACTCATTTATACTAAAGAAAGATAATGATAGTTCCAGTACAAGCTAAATGTATTGGCTTGCAGGGCACTATTCCATCAATCAGTTGGATTCTAAACCTTGCAATCCATTAGCTACGAATGATGAAATAGAGAAATTCTCGTTCAACCAAAATCTCGATCAAAGGTAAAAATGCATTTTCAGTTACTCGAATGACAATTATGGATTTATAATCAACATTTAAGATAATTTTTATTTATTGCTTATAGTGAGATTGTTGTGGACCTTGGTATTTGGTTTCCAAAAAGGACAAATATTCAATTCTTGTTGACTGCAATTGAGATAGTTGGAAATGTAAGTAAAAAATATTTCTCAAGTTTATTAATCTAGTTATCACCTCATTTGATAAGGAACGCTAATTATCTTAATGCAGTTGATAGACTGCATTGCATATATGCTTTCTCTGAACACGTTTCACGAGGATATTTCTCCGCGTCGATGGTACTTTCCAACTGTATTTTTGGTAAGTATAAACATTCCTGTGAAATACATTGTCAATATATAAATTTCGATAGTTAATAATCAAAATTATTGTCAATTCAATTGTCTATGTACCAACAACTCTTGAGTGATGAATTTGCTCTCCAATCAATCATGGATAACTTTTTGAGGAGTAATATAAAGTATGTTGAGTCATTGGGATATTGTGAAAAAATATTCATCCCAATTCACGACATGATGGATCACTGGTTTTCTGCGATAATAGACCTCGAAACTCACACTGAAACTGTTTGTGATTCTCTGGCATCAAGTGAAAGGAGCCCCTATCGTTTCGAACTTGTAAATCGTTTGGTACTTAAACTCATATTAATCTAAGTATACTTTAGTGTTATAATATGAAAACAGAATTTTAATTGTCAACTCAATTATACAGGTTACAAGATTAGAGAAATTGTTCCTACTTTAGGACCCCGTCGTGGCTAAATACAGACTTAAGCGGGAACTCTTAAATTTTGAAGCAGCGGATTGGGTATCACGTCAACCAAATGGGTATAATATAATAGTGTCATTATACCGATAATTTCAAAATATTCAGACTTGTTAAATTGGAAATTATTCCTATGTACATGTATGACAGCGGATTATATGTGTGCATGATAATGTTATTTGAAAAAGATTTCAAGGACGAGATGACGAATGTGAGCATAAGTTTTAATCTTAAATATTAGATATACTACATTGATGTGTTTTGCATATATTTATATATATAAATATTAATTTGATTCGTATCATTTGTAGGAAGAGTCTATAAATGTGAGGAAATATTTGGCTTTGAAGCTTTACAAGTGCAAGTGGAACACAGTTGCTTGGAATCCAACACAATAATTATATTTTTCTTTAGCTAATTGGGCGTTTAGGAAATTATTTTTGTTTTTGTTATTATGTTGATAACTTTAGGAATATTCTATTTAATTTATGGTTTTTAGACAACACATCTTGATGAAATTTGATGGTTTAGATTTATTCGATGATTATTGGGTGTTCAGATTATATATGGTTAACCAAGTGATTTTGTACTCAAACTGCATCAATTATATTATTAAGCTAATTATACAACTACATATTCACTTAAATTACCTTTTCTTTTTTATTTCATCAATCATGTAATGTGTGCGTTGATGGAGTAGAACGAGCTTTTCAGGACTTAGGGTTCGTATTTGAATTTGTTAAATATCGTAACGTTGTTTTATTACATGATTAAGGGGTAATGTAATGCGTGCGTTGATGGTTTAGTTTCACAATTTATTAACTTTCATTTTTTACTCATAATTTTTTTAAATTATGGACATATTTTTTTTAAATTATGGAGGAATTGGCCTAATTTAGGATTTTTCCAGCACAAATGATGCTCACCGCGGTGAGAGTGGGGCAGAGAGTTTGCGAACTCTCTACCCAAACCTCACTGGGGTGAGAATCAGCCTCGCCGCGGTGAGACACTGGCAGATACTCGTCGCGGTAAGCTTAAAAATTTTCTGCCACATACTCGCCGCGGTAAGCTTAAGGCTCGCCGCGGCGAGCTTGAAGCTCACCGCTACAAGATGCCACTTGCAAATATGATGTACCCCGTCTCGCGGCGGCCAGGTTTTTCCTCACGGGGGTTGGGGTATGCGCATGGATAAAAATTTCCATCTTTTCCATAAAAAAAATCAATTTTTTTTTTGAATTAGGCGAAACGAAAACAAGATGTAATTTCCGAATAGTCTCGAAAAGTTTTCAATATTTGGCCAACATCAACATACATTGAAAGCGAAATATTTGGCTTGTATTTATCAATTATTTTCGTGTAACAAGATATGTGTTCATCAATTTTGGTTCCACATTTCAAAGTTGACATCAACCGCATCGATTATATGTGACAAAATATTACCTATTATTGATTAAAAAAAGACAATAATTTATGGACAAAAGTCTGCTAAACTTAATATTTCTATGAAAAATGTTTCATTTCAAACGTCTGGGTTGGGAAGTGATTACGTTGGTGGTCGTGGTCTGTGTTGACCGAGTACTGTAAAACCTGTAATATAATTTCCAAAAACTTGCGAATTGTGAATACTTGGGCCTCCCTGCAATGCAAATACCATAACATATTATTGTGAGTCAAAAAGTTCGACCTTATTTGATTGAATAACTAAAATGTGAAAACTGTAATAATAATTACAGTTAAATTTTAACCTGTGGATTCATCGGGAATCGGACTTGAGGACAAATTCCAGGATTCGAATTTGGAAATTGAGGAGGGTGCATACTAAAGAGAAGATTGGTGTGTGAAAATTGATGCTCGTGCATAGCAAATAATGACGTGCTTGCTGAAGGTTGATGAATCGAATGTTGGGTTCCACCATTATCGCCAACATAATCTTCATTTCGTGGTTCCTCATAAATCATGGGAAAACTTGTCGACGGCATGGTATCCTCTTTGGCACGAGAACTACTAGCAAATTTTGGGTTCAACTCACAAGTTGTTACTTTATGTCCAATTTTCCTGAAACATTAATAAACATAATAAGATGAAGAATACTTTTAAGAATAATGACATTAACATAATAAGAATCCCTAGTAGCTGACCTGCACAAGCCACAACGTTGCTTCTTCGCTTAGATTCCACCTTTAGGAATAATCTTATCGGGATCTACAACATTGTGGGAATGTTTCACAATTTTTGTGGGAATTTCCTCACCGCCAGACTCTGAAATTGCATCGGATTCATCCTCAGCCGCTGCTTCCAAATTTATGACTTCCTGAATCGATTTATCAAAGAATCTTGTACGATTTTTGGGAGGATAACTTAGAGAAGTGCATACACTCCAGGTTCATCTTAGAAAACCGAATTTCTTCAGGGTTGTCATCTCTTCGGAATGGGAAATCATTGATGAGTTTCCGTCAAACATCAACAAACCATCGAGGATTAATACTATTTTCAGGAAATGTGGAAATTCTCATGTTCTTGAATGCACATATTATGTGCCGACAAGAAATTTCATCAGATTGAAGCATCAGACATTCACACTTGAATTTGGCCTCATCCAGATCAATGATGATAGAAAAATTGTGATGTTTTCCCTTGCTATGATCGCCAAATTGAAATTGGTACCGCCAATCTTTAAGTGGAGACATACTTTCAAGTACAATATCCGGCTCAGCATTTATCTCAACTCGTATATGATGGAATATAGCTCTCGTGCAGATGCGTCCAGCATGGTTCTCAAGATTTGGTAGTAACCCAACTTGGAGTTCCTTTGGTGGCTTCTCATAAACTTTTTGTATTTCATAAAACCTTATCCTAATATATTTTAAAAAAACACTTGTTGTAATGTACAAAAAACCGTCAAACTAAAGCCGGGGCTCACCTTCTGTTTTAATGCTGAATTCAAGGATTCTGCACGTTGTGAGCTCCTCATCATTGAAAAGAAATGTCCCCGAAAGAATGCTTATGCCCACTGATGTCGTTTTGAGTAAGTTTCTAATTTCCATGGATGATTTGTAACTTCGTAATCCTCAATCAATTTAGACCATTTTTCTTCAAATTCATCGATAGAGCACGGCCTTTTCATCAATTGGGAGAACTTTGTTGAAAAATCTCCATTTTTAATATTTGATTCGGCATTACGGGAAATATGCCAGCAACAAGGACGATGTTTCGCCTCGAGAAACTAACGATCCAGAGCAACACGCATTGCAGCGCCCTGATCTGTCAAAACTGCAATAGGAGCTTTTCCATTCATGCTTTCGCAAAAAGTTCGTAGCAACCACCTGTTTGATTAAGTTGTCTCATTGTATAAAAAAGCGATTCCGAATATACAAGTGCACAAATGACAGTTGACTCCCGAGAACATAACAATAGGAAACCGGTACATGTTAGTCTTGTACGTACTGTCAAATAGTACAACATTACCAAAATGTTCATATTCAGCTCTTGACATTCCATCGCACCAAAAAAGTCTCGTCAATGCCCCAGTGCCATCAACAATGTACTTGAATCTCACTGATTCGTCTTTCAACTTCATACCTTCAAGTAGACCCAAAACAGTAGTCACATCCCCACCTTCAATCCTTTTCAAACGTTCATGGTTCAGATAGTTGTACCGATCTTTTCTATTAAGTACACCACTTGCACTGCCTCCCCCCAATTCTTCTATAAAATCCAGAACATGACAAGGATTAAATCTGACATTTGTCATCACATTCAACATTGACTTTGTTGATGAGGTCAAAAATCTGTATGCAATATCCTAACAAATAAGAATGGTAATGATATTAACTAATTACAAAAAATCAAATCATTGCAGATTTTGAGGAATCCTAATTAATTATTACAACGTAGACGATGAGATGTATCAGAAGTTTCAAGAGGATGATTGTGTTGCTGTTGGAATCTCGTCACTTTATATTCTCATGTATCACGATCGAGAGCAACACTAAAACTAGCTGTGCATCCACACCGTGTCTCTAATTTTTTTTCCCGCTTTCGATCATAATCATTTAGTTTTTGCGTGCGAAAGCCTTGTCGAGCACATAGCCATTCCCTGTTCAAAATGAGGCTAGTACCTTTCTTCCTTTTTATGGTGCTCTTCCAGACATCAAATCCAACCTCCCTTCCGTGAGAAATATAGAAATCTTCTGCTTCCTTAACACTGTTGAACTTTAATGCTCGAACACGATCAATGTTAGTGATATGTGGACATCTTCATTGCCACTGTTCCGATGCGATTTGGTATTCGAACCACTTTCCTCATTAAAAGATGATGATGCTCCACTACTGTTACTATACTCTGAATACAAAAGATCAATTCAAGTAAATACAAATTATTACCAAGTTCAATATAACAATTTATGAAAAATCGACTAGCAATAAGACATCGTAATAGTTCAGACATTCACACTCAAAGTATTCGAAGTTAGAACACATTAAATAATCTTCCAAGTAAAGAATCGCATTATTAGCTTTTCCCTTCTTTTGGTTAAAGATGTAAAGTAAGCTAGCTCTTAGCTTTTCTTTGGTTATTTAAAATTAACTAGACTTATAAGGCTAATATATTGAAATCTACCTCGAGATTTAAAGAATCGCATTATTATACTTATGAATCCGTCCTGATGGGTAATTAAAATAATCTTCTTTTCTGTCATGTTTATTTGTGTATGTCTTTGATCATGTGGAGTTTTCACTTTCAAAATAAAATTTGTTGTGTATCTAACTTTTATATATGTGTTAAAGATCTTGGTTTTGTAAATATGATTTTTGTTCAATTTGACTCACTTCTTTAATGGTGCAGAACTTGGATTATTGATAGTCGAGGGTTTGCGAAAAAGGTGAATAACAGTGGTGTTTCTTCTGGGCATGAAATCGAAGATTTTGGAACAAATCGCCAATGCCCCAATTGCGAATAAAAACACAACTCCTTAAAATATCAAATTAGCGACTTTTGATATTAAGATTATGGTCAATTACTTACCATCTTCAATTGATAACTTCGGGCTTGCATCCTTGTCCTCTCCTATGATTGTAGAATTACCCACCATTTTCAATAGGTGTAAGAGAGTTTGGGTGATGAAGAATTTTGTGGCGGTGATGAAGATTAATTTGTGGAGAAAAAAAAACCTGCTGTTAAATTTTGTGGCGTGATGAAGATTAATTGTGGAGAAGATTCATCTTGATAAAGATTAACCGTGAAGAAGATTAGATTTTGTTGGGTGATGAAGATTAATTTTGCAAAATCAGATATCGATTTTTGGAAGAGGAGGCGTGATGAATTGGAGAACATGGTGTGATGAATGAATTGGAGAAGATGCCGTGATGATACCCTAATTGATCGACTTAATTGATTTACATGATCGACCGATTTTTTTTTTTAATTCTTTTGATTTAAAGGTTATAAATGTCTTTTATTAAATGAAGATTATCTCAACTTTTATTTAAAATTAAAAAAATGGGTAAAATGGTCTATTTACACACCGAGTCAACTCGCCGAGTTACATATTAGTTACGCGTGCCACATGGCATGATTTCAGGGCCGTCCCGCATGTGAGAGGACAAGTTACCTTGCCCGCACCCTAGAAGCCTCGATGAAAGAAACTCATAAAGCTCGCTTAGTGTCGAAAGGTTATTCTCAGATGCCTGGTATAGACTATGTGGAAACATTTTCTCCAGTTGCGATGTCAAAATTCATTCGGATATTCTTAACCCTAGCCGCGTGGTATGACTACGAAATATGGCAAATCGTTGTAAAGACCGACTTTCTCAATGGAGACATGCATTGACAATGAGATCTTTATGCAACACGGCTTTGCATCCAAAGGGAGTGAGCACTGCAAACTCCAGAGGTCGATTTATGACCTTAAACAGGCATCCCGAACGTGGAACATACGTCATGATGAGACAATTAAGGCGTTTGGCTTCATCAAGAACGTATGTGAGCCATGTGTGTATAAGAAAATTAGTGGGAGTTCGGTACAGTTTATCTATTAATATAATTATTACTAATTTTAATTATTAACGATTTAGCAAAAAAAAAATTGTTTCTTCTTCTTCTTCCCGTAACCCCCAGCCCATCCACTCCACCACCTTCTCCCCTCGCCCCACCAAAACCCAGGTCATCATCGATCTGGGAGATCAATCACAGGCCACTACCGACTTGGGTTTTTTAAATTTCTAAAATTCAGGTCGTGGTGGCCTAGGTTATTCAGTCCCATGTCGGCGGCGGCGTGGGAGGCGAACCCAGTTTGATGGAGACCTAGGACCAACAATTCTAGCCCATCGAGTTTATGTTTTTAATTAGGGTTTTTTCTGTAATTTTTTAATTTAAATTGATAAAAAAGAGTTTCAGTCCCATATAATGCGAGTGAGATACACTCAGGGCTAATTTGAACAGAAAGAAAATTATGTTCAACATTTTGTAAAACACAAAGGGATATTTCAGGCAATAAAAATAACATAAAGGGGTTTATGCAATTTTTTCCAAACACAGATACATCTCATGCTTTTTTTCTCGGTATATAATGTTGGCAAACCAAACCTATGGTTAAATATATGATTTTAATTAAATTCATTCACTTCTCGACCTGTATCGGGAAAAAGTGACTTTAAAAATGAATGGCTACTATTGAAGATAATTCTATTCTCATACCGGGTTAAATTAGTTGACTTTAAAGATTAATGGCTAATATAGGCATGTATTTATTTTTTACCTATCTTGGACTAGCGTCCAGCTTAATTCATAAGCGTACACAAATGTGACTTTAGAGATGGTCTTTTTTACCTATTTTGGGTACGTAATTTATCAAATTGTATATTATTAGAATTTTTAAAATTTTAGATGTTGGTTCAAGTGGTCAGATGAAGTTTATAATGGGGTGAATAGACTTCTGAAAACTTTAAAAAAAAAATTAACTTTTCTTATCAGCAGAGTAAGTTGATCGAACTGGTGAGACTACTTAGCGGATTGTGCACTTAGCTTAATCAGCAGAGTTGAACACTCGTCTGATTTACTTATTTGTTTCAACCCCGATATGCGACTACCGCTTCCATGGTGAGTTATTTCCTAATTGGGGTATTCAGTGCGATTGCCATCCTAGCAAGCCACCCACTTATGTGTATCGACTATCCCAGTCACGCTCGTGGACCCCATCGTCCTCCAGTTCATCGGAGTATACACAATAGTGAGAGTCTAACTGAATCCAACGATGTCATATCTCGATTGGATTCTACGACTATTGAATATGTTCTAGATCACGGCCTTGGGGATCAGTCCACGGGTTGTCCCATAGCCCTGTGATCTAAGGACTTCTATCCTTATGCGTAGACAATTATTACATAAGATAAAGTTGACTATTTAATAAAGTGCATTTATTAATCTAAATTGAATAGTTCCGCATTTATTACAACGAATACTAGCCATACAGCTGGCTTGCAGGACACTATTTCTATCAATCTCCCACTTGTCCTAAAGCCAGTCTTTTATGTTCTTGAGTCCCATCTTATGCAGATGTTTCTCAAATGCCTTTTGAGGCAGAGGCTTCGTTAGCGGGTCCGCCGTATTATCTTCTGAGTCGACACGTTCCATCTTAATGTCTCCTCTACCAATGATATCTCTTATCACATGGTATCGTCTCTGTACGTGCTTGGATTTCTGATGAGATCTCGGCTCCTTCGCTTGCGCTATTGCCCCATTATTATCGCAGAAGATAGTAATGGGCTCAGCAATGCTAGGTATCACATCCAATTCCTGGATGAAGTTCCTCATCCAAACACCTTCCTTTGCTGCGTCACTCGCGGCAATGTATTCTGCTTCGGTGGTTGAATCCGCGGTTGTTTCCTGCTTGGAGCTCTTCCAGCTAACCGCACCACCATTGAGGCAGGAAACGTATCCTGATGTCGACTTGAAGTCGTCTACATCACATTGGAAGCTTGAGTCTGTATAGCCTTCCAATTTCAATTCTCCTCCACCGTATACCAAGAACAATTCCTTAGTCCTTCTCAGGTACTTCAGAATTGCCTTTACGGCTATCCAGTGCTGCTCACCTGGATCAGACTGGTAGCGACTTGTAACGCTTAAAGCGTATGCTACGTCTGGTCTCGTACATAGCATACCATACATTATGCTTCCTATCGCGGATGCATATGGTACTCGAGACATATTACTTGTCTCTTCTGGCGTCTTTGGGGCCATAGACTTAGAGAGTGCAATCCCATGTCTCATTGGAAGCAATCCTCTCTTGGATTCTTCCATACTAAATCTTTTCAAGATTTTGTCTATGTACTGGGATTGGGAGAGGCCCAGCAGTCCTTTTGATCTATCTCGGTAGATCCTTATACCTAGTACAAAGGATGCTTCTCCCATATCCTTCATTGAGAATTGTGTAGACAACCATGCTTTAGTTTCAGACAACGCTTTCACATTGTTTCCAATGAGAAGAATGTCGTCAACGTAAAGCACCAAAAATTCAACTGTACTCCCACTGATCTTCTTGTACACGCAAGGTTCGAACATGTTCTTGATGAATCCAAAAGTTTGGATTGTCTCATCAAAACGAATGTTCCAACTTCGGGAAGCTTGCTTCAGTCCATAAATGGACCTCTGGAGTTTGCACACCTTGTGTTCATCTCCTTTGGATGCATATCCTTTTGGTTGCTCCATGTAGATCTCCTTATCAATGTCTCCATTGAGAAAGGCAGTCTTTACATCCATCTGCCATATCTCGTAGTTATACCACGCAGCTATGGCCAGCAAGATCCGAATGGATTTGGGCATTGCGACGGGCGAGAAGGTCTCCTCAAAGTCGATACCTGGTCTTTGAGTGTATCCTTTTGCCACTAGTCGCGCCTTGTAGGTTATTACCTCTCCTTTCACTCCAAGATTTCGCTTATAGATCCACTTGCAACCCACGGGAGCCACTCCCACTGGTGGATCTACCAAGGCCCAGACCTTGTTTGAGTGCATGGAGTCCAGTTCGGATTCCATGGCTTCGCGCCACTTTCCCGAGTCTATGTCTAGCATAGCCTCTTCGTAAGTCCTTGGGTCGGTAAGAGACTGTCCTGTCTCATGCAACAGACCGTAGTACCTCTCGGGTTCTCTACGTTGTCTTTCTGACCTACGAAGTATTGGTGTACTGTCTGGTGCACTTTCATGCTCATGTTCTCCCACTGCCTGTGGTGACGGGTCAGCTGGATCGACCTCTAAGGCCTTTTCAGCTTCAGTGACCTCATCTAGTTCTACGTTATTTTCTTTCTTGTCCACCAAGAAATCCTTCTCCAAGAAGTGAGCGTTCCTCGAGACAAACGTTGTTTGTCTTGTAGGATCGTAGAACTCGTATCCTATTGAGTTTTCTGGATACCCCACGAATTTGCACAAAGTGGATTTAGTTTCCACTTTATCTCCCACTAGCTTTTTAAAGTAAGCGGGAGATCCCCATAAGCGGGAGATCCCCTTGCCAAACCATAGTTCGTATGGTGTCTTTCCTACGGATTTTGAAGGTACCATATTCAGTATCTTCGTTGCCGTGAGGAGGGCATGTCCCCAAAATGAAAGAGGAAGGTCAGTGGCACTCATCATGGATCGAACCATGTCCATCAAGGTTCGATTCCTTCTCTCTGCTACTCCATTTAATTGGGGTGTTGCAGGAGGAGTCCATTGTGACAATATTCCATGCTCTACAAGATAATTTAGAAATTCATTACTAAGAAATTCTCCACCTCGGTCAGAACGAAGAGCCCTTATCGTATGACCAAGTTGATTCTCTACTTCCATCTTGAATTCTTTGAATCGTTCAAAGGCTTCAGACTTGTGTTTCAGCAAGAACACATATCCATAACGACTAAAGTCGTCAGTGAAAGTGATGAAGTAGTCATAGCCACCTTGGGCGCTTTTTCTTAGTGGTCCACATACGTCAGTATGTATTAAGTCCAATGTTTGCTTGGCTCGCTCAGGGTTTCCCTTAAACGGCAACTTAGCCACTTTACCCTTTAAACATGGTTCACATGTTGGCATTTCATCAATGCGATTGATTTCAATCGCGCCAGATGATGCTAACTTTTGAATCCTAGACTTAGATATATGTCCAAGTCGAGCGTGCCATAATTGGGCAGATATTACATTATCTTGTTTCCTTTTGTTTTGTTGTACGTGCATGACTAACTTAGGCGGTTTTTATTATGTAAAGTCAATAATTCTATGTACCAAATGAAAAACTAAAACAGGAGCTTTTATTAAAATCATCATTATTCATTAACATGAATAAAAGTTTTTTCATTAATAACTAGGTACATAAATGAAAGTTTCCTAATGACTTTATCAAACCACCTAAATCTACTTTTGCCTACGGCCTTGGTAGCAGCTCCAGCTCCATTGCCTTATTCAAGGATCCAATCCTCAGGCTCCAGTTTCCTCAACGCTCCCATCACCTATAAGGATGAGAACTCCAGTCAGTGTCTAACACCAAAAAATGCACAGTTAATTGTAAAATTAACTTCAACAAGGAATATACCTGTCCGAACTCTCCATAGGTTCGAATTTAATCCTTTCCCTTGACCTTGTGCAGTAAGGAGCTCTGGTTCCCATTTGCTTTGGTTTTGAACGCCGCCCAGTCCTTTCTCCAACCCTCGCTTTCTTTCCAAAAGAAGCTTCGTGTTCCTCGAGCATTTGTCGCAGGACATGCACAGTGATCTCTCGCCTCTGGAGATTCAAGTCCGCGATAAAACGGTCATATGATCTAGGAAGAGATTGTAGAATAAGATCTACCCGAAAATCATTGTCTATCACGACACCCATATCATCGAGTTCAGAAAGAAGTCGAATCATCTTGTGTACGTGGATTCCGACAGGAGTTTCCCTTCTCTTTCTTGCTTGCAAGAGTTCCCTCGTGATCGCGAATCTGCGACGACCATCTCTAATCCCATAAAGGAATTTGAGATTCGAGAGAATCTCTTTCGCGGATGCCATATGCTCATGTTGCAAACGCAGATCAAGTGACATATATTCCAACATGTATTCACGAGCTAAGCCATCATCCAATTTCCATTTGGTGATGCTTTTACGGAGCTCATCAGGAACGTCATGTGAAATAGTAATGGGTGGTGGCACAGACAAAACATAGGATATGTTTTCAGCTTCAAATAATCCATTCAAATGATGCGTCCAGAAATGCAAGTTGGGTCCAGTTAAAATATTACGTTCAAGTGATGAGATGGACAAATCTCTAAGTGCTCTAAGCTCTTTTGACATCATATCTATAAAACGACGAGAGAAGAAATAAATACGCGAAAGATTAATTTAAAATGCACAATTTACAAACATGGTTTTTATTTGTAAATTACTCCCACTATTTTAATCAAAATCTTATGCCCCCACATAAGTTTCGGGAATTTAAAATATCCTAGCGGGCTTAAGGCCCAAATGCAATCTCCTAGTACCCACGACTCGTTGGCCATACTATTTGATTCACTTGGTGGTCGAATACGTCGACGGTTAACCATCGCAGCTAACCCTTTAGTTCATTTAGCCTCGGTTTTCGATATGGACCCACGACTCGTGAGACATCCATACTTACTAGCGTTAAATCACGTCCAATACTCGTGGAGAGAAATAGTTCAATCCTAGACACCCCACGACTCGTGAGACAGCGCCTAAAACCTTGCTATCCCCTCCCTTGGCACTAAACTCGTGCATCGAGGCAATAGACACATCATCTTCCTATAGCTCGACCCACGACTCGTGAGACATCGAGATATATTCGTACAATATGCCTAAGACCTAGTAATTGGATAGGCTCGGACCATAGACACTATTCTTATGCGCCCGTTATTCGATTTAATATTCTAATTGAATTTTAACGTTCAATTGGAGGTTTTAAGTTTTCTTGAGCGAGGTCTCATCAGATTAAGCTTATCTTGTTTACGTTTTCTATCCTAAGCATGCATCTCATACATCAAAGAATAATTTGCGAAAAAAGTAAACATTCATCACCTAGCAAGATATGATTGGTCGATTGCCCATCCTATGCGATCCATCACGAGCCACGTGATGAATCAATTGGTCAGTCTAGGGTGAAAATTAAATGTCCTAACTATTACAATTTTCAAACCCATACATCATGGGCCTTCTTCTAATATCCAGCTTGATCGGGCCTCCTTGTAATGAATTGGGCCTCCATGTGGATCTCCAAGTCTTCATGAGGTCTTCTCGGCTTCAAGCCTAATCTAAGCCTAGCTTACATAATTTAAATGGTCCTATTCTATTACATTTGTTTGCGCAAGCAAGGGCACCAATCAGGCCCATTTAATTACAACCCATAAAATAAATAAACCAAAAACTACACAGGTCTTAAGGGCAAAATCGACCAATCCACATATTCACACAAGAACATGCATAAATTCACATAAGGGCAATAATGTAAATTTACCGGCTTCATTAATTTTAATTCGCAAAAATTCATCCAAGTTAATTAATTTTGAATTAACAATTAATCTCTAAGATTAATTAGCTCTTACTTGAGCTCTAAGTAATCTACAATTCTTATCTTGATTAAATTGGTTAATTAAGGTAATCTAAATCTCTAAGATTCTTACCTTATCCAAAACTCTAAGTTTCCCAAAATTCCCAAATCTCCAAGATTCTCAAGATAATCCTATTTTGATTAGATTAGTTTAATTAAGGTAGTGTTCACATCTAACAAGATAACTACCTTATCCAAAAACTCTAAGTTTCCTAATCTTCCAAAATTCTCCAAGATTTTCAGGACTCCCAAAATATGCGTGTTTGAGATCAACCAAAATTCAGCCACGAAGTGACGAATAGGACACCGCCACGTGGCAGCACACACGCGACCACGAAGGCCGCGCGTGAGCTGCACGCAGCGGCTGCTGCGCGTTGCCAGCACGCGGCAGACTGCCCAAAGGCAGCTGCCGTGTGCTGCACGCGCAGACAGCGCGCTGTTTACGCGCTGCTGCTCGCGGCAGCTCGCGGTGGCCGCCCAGCCGCGGTGCGCTGCCGCGTGCCACCGCGGTTGAACTCAAAAACAATTTTTTTTTTGTTTCGATTACTCATATGATTTAATTTAACATACCCAGTCTAATTAAATCCCAATCCAAAAATAAAATTAACATGATAAAATTTTTCGAATCTAAAATTTCCCATTAACTCCAAGTTAAACAAACATACGTCCTAAAACATGCAAAGTTAAAGAACTAGCCACATAAATCAAATATATGATTTAATAAACACAGAATTTGCAAATTCATATATATACAAAGCCTAGAGTTGGCTCTGATACCACTGTTGGGATTCGGTAAGAAAAACAGCCCTAGGCACAGCGGAATATAAAAATTATAGGGCCTCTTAAAGAATCTTTCCAGGATATTCTCTAGTTGTATATATATGAATATAATTAAACGATAGTATAAGTTTTCTCGTTTATACCTATCTCCCTGCAAATCCTCGGCTAGCAAGACGAGCTCTGAATTCTGCCCCGGTAAGATCGAACCACACCTATTGAGTAGCGCCCCACGTGTTGCGCCTCTACGAGTTGATACACCACAATATCACGAAAATTAATATATCCTAATCAACTGGAACATAGGGTATATTAATATCTAGGTTTTAGAACAACTTTGGAACGAAAATCGAAAACGAAAAATTCTTCCAAAGTGGAAGTATGGTTCGGCCGATCTCTAGGAGAGGGAGGGAGAATTTTTGCTTTTCTTATTTTGCTTGAAGAATTGTGTTTGAGATATGAGACCTAGTCTCTTATTTATAGATATCTCTCATAACCTAATCCTACTAGGATTAGGAAACTAATTCTCCTACATGGGCCATGGCCCTCTTTAATTAGAAGACTAAGTCTTCTAATTAATTCATGGCCCATATTAATTAATTTTTCAGGGCTTTATTTAATCTCCCAATTAATTAAATCATCTCCCAATTAATTAATTAAACTCCAAGTCTAATTAAATTAATTATTCCATTAATTAATTAAATCCTAATTAATTAATTTACTCATAAATTAAATTCCAGTTTAATTTATAACCTTGATCCAATTCCAATTGAATCCAATTTCATTCCATATGGGTCGACCCAGTCGACCCACCTATTTAATCGACCCAGTCGACTTTGACCCAGTCGACCCAGTCGACTGGTTCGTTCTTGTTTCCTCGCTTTCGCTTCATGTGTATTGTGTATGCCCCCGTAGGTTCACCACATAATTGGCCGCGGGTTGTAATTAAATATTATTTAATTACTCGAGCAATTAATACTCTAAATTAATCGAACACTCTGTCGATTAATCATTCCAAAATTAGCACCCCTGCTAATTTGGGAATTCTCCCACACTCCACGGTCGATGTCCAGTCACAAGCCCATGGAGCCCAATCACTGGTGAATTAATTCAGTGAACCTTTTTATCATTTACAATTTCCATATACGACATAATCTCTCCATTGATCAATCTCCCAGTCGAGACTTAAGGGTATGGTCTTTCGTCGGATTCCCTTTTCTTTTATCTTGACCTTATGTACTCTGGTCTCGAAATAAATTCTCTTTGACTTAATCTTTATGAGCTACTGTTACGCTCCAAATACGAGTGCGTAGAAACGCAAGTATACGGTCGCTTTCAAGTAATAAAGTGGTAAAGGGTGTCGAACCCACGAGGAATATAACGAATAATTATCAAAATCTATTCTAATATCTTTTGCGAACTTATGTGATTAAAAGTAGTTGGTTTGTTGTTTGTTTGAACATATAAAAGTGAATTAAATAAAAACACAATACGTTGATTCGATTAGATAAAGGTTCCTAGATTTCCATGTCACTAAGAGTTATCCAATCTCGAATGATTCGCAAGTTGACGACTATACTTATGTTTGTTGTTCAAGATTTCAAAATCTATTCATACGTATCTTTCGATATCGTACAAACCTACCAAAGTAAACTAATCCAATTTATTTCTAAAAGGATTAAGCTTAAATGATGCTTTAGTTTCCAAATCTTAATAGAACATGAAATGATCTAGGTATATTTCTATCCTAAAATCAAATCACAACCTAGTTTTATAATCTAATCTTTAATCAACTATATCTAGCCATTAAAGATCAATCCATTTCATCCTATGGTTGGCCTAACCACAAGTTGACAAAGGCTCAAACTAGATTAACAAACACATGTAAGCATAGCAACAATCATAAACTTATCATTCAATCATAGATCCATCAAAGCTTCATGAAAACCTAGGAGTTAAATGCTTAGCTACTCATATTTATAAACAAAATATTCATTACATTCAATGAAATCATAAGTACAAGATAAAGATAAGGATAAGAATAAGCTTTTGTAAATGGAAGCCACTACAACTCTTCTCTCAAGCTTCTTTAGTCTTCCAACCAAAGCTCCAAGCAAGAACTCTTCTTCTTTTTGATGGAGGCAAGAGATATTTCTTCTTCAAGTATTTTTGTTGTAAGTTGCAAGAGTTGTTTTTTGACTTCCAACTTCTAACCTTATAACCTAGCAAACTATCACCCACCAATGCCTAAATTGCCCCAAAAACTATAGCAACTTGGCCCAAAAGATCCCTAAAGGAAGGTTCTAATTACAAGTGGGGAGGAAGGTTATCTACATAAAGGCCCTCAAAAACGCAGAAAAACAGAGCAGACCTCGCCGCGGCGAGGTCCCACCTCGCCGCGGCGAGGTTTATGCCGTAAGTAATATGGTTTGTTCTGCCACCACCTCGCCGCGGCAAGCCTCCACCTCGCCGCGGCGAGGTTTATGCCGAAGGTAAGGTTGAGTTTTCTGCCCTGCCGCATTTTCTTCCGAGCAGCATATCTTTTGATTCCGAACTCCGATTGCGGATCCGTAAAGTCCGTAGCGTAGCTAACTCACTCATCTATGATATATCCAAAACTCAGCTCATTTGGATCATCCATGAAATATTTATGCATGTTCTAGTGAGCAGCTATCTACATTCTTGTAATATTCGCACCGGGTTCTAATTCCTTTGAAGCTCAAGCTTGACTCGCGGGGTGGTTAGAGCGACTCGCATCATTGATACGCAACTCCGAATTTCTCTAAGATGTCAATATCTACAAATCACGGAGAAAACGATCAAAACATGAACAAAAAGATAAAAACCGAACAAAGGCCAAGCAAAGGGCCAAAAGCGCAAAAGAAGCGACAAACACGCAAAGACACACGAAAACTCGGATCAAAACAAGATGTTTTGGGCTTAAAGAGATAGGTAATAACGACGTTTTCACGGCGTTATCAACACCCCCAAACTTAAACATTTGCTCGTCCTCGAGCAAACAAAACAAAACAAGAACAAAACAAGCATGCTTGAGATCGAAGTCACCAAAGCTTAACACATTCGAATTATTCTCAAAACAAGCTCCACGTGTGTGTGTGATGGCTTTTGGCTAGATTCTATCTTAGGTGAATAATTCCCGATAGGTCAAAATCATCGGTTCTATTTGCATGGGCTTCTAATGTTTAACAAAGAATCCCTCCTAGCCGTAGATTGCAAATTTAATGCTCAAATCACTTCACGGGACTAAGTTATAGGTAATTTAAGAGTGTTGTCCCTATTCTTGAGTTAATTGACGATTTTAGCTCCTAACTCGTTACTCACCATTCTTTACTTTTCTTTTGATTTACAATAATAAAATAGCACTTTGTGCTTTACAAGAGTATTGCGATACGAAACTTGCACTAATGGCGAACTTTATGCAATTTTGCTTTTGTGGGCTACTAGCTCCACTCTTTTCTTTCTATTACAACTTTTGCACTAAAGCAATGAAATAGAGTAATTACCAAAAATGATCAATGAAAACTAGCAATTGAAGGCTTAGCCTTTCTTTTATCTCTTAGAAGTGCGTACATTTTAGCAACTTCTCTACTCATTTCTTTTAAGAGTTAGGTGTTTAAAAGTCTTTCATTCTCGAAAAGGGTTTACTCCCCCAAACTTAGGCCCTTTATGCTCTTTTTACATTTAATTTCCAAGCTAAAGATTGGAGCGATTTTAAGTTAAGCAAAAGGAGTCCTAGATCCTATTATCGCTAAAGTTCGTTATCCACTTTAAATATAATCATAGCCATTGCCAATGTGTCTTAAGCTTTGTAGAGCATGTTCAAATAATAATAAGAATTTGAAAAATTTTGGTGGGTCGACCTAGCATGCAATAAAAGACCTTACTCCCCCAAACTTAAAATGCACAATGTCCCCATTGTGTGAATTGAGAGTGACGGAATAAGGTACGACACGACAAAACAAAAGCAAAACAAGACAAAACAAAACGAAATGAAACGGTAAACGAGCGAGCACGGCTCTAAATAAGTTCAACAAGTACAAATTGTAAGTTAAAACTAGCAAACAAGTTAATGTCTCAAAATAGCGAAGTAGCAGAACAGTACAAGACGAAAACTAGAATAAAACATTGTAAAATCAATAGAAACCGACGGGACTGCGTAAATTTAAAACCAACGTCCCTTTTTGTATGCATCCCGTGGTTGCTCTTGTCTTTAACGGTTTCGCGCATTGAGTGCACGCTCTTCTGCATCATCAAAATGTAGCTCGTCTCCTTGATCCATCGGAGGCTGTGGAGACAAATTGATACGCTCAGGAAAAGTATTTTGGGGAAGGGCATTGTACTGGTCGTCTCCGAGCAATGTTCGGTACACAGCATCATCTCTGTCTTTCATTGCATAAACATATCGAGCCAGCTGGTCTTGTCTATCAAACATGACATCTTGCCTGTTACTCATGGCATCTTGCTTGTTACACATGGCGTCTTGCTTGTTACTCATGGCTTGAACAAGCTGAATCAATCTGCCAATATCATCTCCGTGGCCTATCTGCGCCTGACCGCTCGGTTGCTCATCAACCTGTGCCTCTTCCTGTCCATCCCTACCCTCTTGATCCGGTTGATCTTCTGGTTCTGCCTGACTGTACAAGTAAGTTTTAAGGTTGTACGGACTCGTATAGTCCAACTGTAAGGTCCTGCAGATAGATAACGTGTTGATCGGGGTAGGTAACTTAATAACTTCATCTACTTCTTCAAAGTCAACTCTTGCCTCTCTACATAATCCGTCTATGAGGTGCGGAAACAAGAAGCTCCTGCTGTTATAATTCTTCCTCGAAATGGTTTCCTCGAGCACCTCACGGATTAACCGACCTACGTCGAGTGCACGTCCCCGGGCGAGTGAATAGAGTATGGGGATACGATCCTCACCGTAGTCTGTGTTAAACGTGGAAGGACGGAGGTGAGAAAGCACGACTAAAGTCCAAGCTTTCGCTTCTTGAGTTAACCGGTTTTGTGCCACCCTCGGTAAACCACGAACTACTGTGCCCGGCAGAGTAATGAACTCCTTCATTTGATCCATAGTATACCACCGTTGATCTTCAACATAATCGTTGCTTTGGTTAGCCGGCCATTCGATCCTGTAATAGGCGTTGATAGTGTCCGGATCGAACCTGACCTCCGTACCCCTCACATATGTGATACTATTTTCCCTAGTCCATGTGGCGTTTGAGTAGAATTCTCTGACAATATCGCCGTCGAAGGTTTCCCTAGATGGCCTTTTCAAAAATTCTGTCCAACCCCTTGCTTCAATTTGATCCTGTAAATGCGGAAAGGCTTCCCTTTCGTAGTCAACAAACCTTTCTTTAACAAATGACCAATTCTTGATTTTCTTGTAAGCCTCCCAGGCGGACTTATCACCGAATTTGTAGGTGTCGTATTCTTCCTCGACCACCTTCTTCTTTCCCTTCGACTCCCTCTTCCTTTTCGGAGGTGCACTTGAACTTGCGCCTTTTTTCGTCATTGTGTTTAAAAGAGTTCTTTTCCTTGTAACCAAAGTGCACCAATTTCCCAAATTCAAGTAGCAACCACCCAAAAACAACTAATCAACCACTCCGGCAATACCTCAATCAAGAATTAGTAAAACGGGCGAAAAACTCTCACAAGCAATTTGTCAAACACTTAGTGTGCACTTCTTTTTCTACCAAATCCCCAATATATTTTCAATAAATTCAACCCAAAAAATTCAAAACCAACAATACCAATACCAATTACACCAAATCAATACAACAAAAGCAAAAAAGAAGTTTAGCCACACTTACTTTCCAATTGGAATCGAAGAATTTCGATTTTTCAACCCTATGGTGAATTCTCGGATTTTTGTTTAATGGGAAGATTTGGGGAGATTTGAGGGTGATATTGTTGATTTAAATGAGAGAGGGATGGGTGATAGTGTGAGTAGTTTGAAGATTAAGAGAGTTTAGAGAGGGAGATTGAGAGTGAGAGTGAGCGGGAGAGAGTTTGAAAGTGAGAGTGAGAGCTGAAATTTGAGAGTGAGGGCTCGGGTTTGGGGTAGGGGTTTATAAAAAAAATAAAATTTCGGGCTGACTCGCCGCGGCGAGGTTTTCACCGTAAGTTACTGGCAATACCTCGCCGCGGCGAGGTTCCAACCTCGCCGCGGCGAGGTTTGTGCCGTAGCTTACGGCCAATACCTCGCCGCTGTGAGCTGTAAGCTCGCCGCGGCGAGGTTGTTTCCCTCTTCCTTCTTCTTTTTTTTTTTTTTTTTTTTTTTTTTTTTTTTAAGAAATCGAACCACTCACCTTATGACGTTGCGATCCATTGGTTCGTTCGCTTGACCTCGCTCGATTCGTGCTTGTCAAACTTCGATCCTTCACGCGTGCTCGTTTACCTACAACACAAAACGAAAACAAAAGCGAACAACAAAAACACAAAACGAAAACACAAAACACAAAAAAAAAAAAATAAAGCAATAGGCTCGGGTTGCCTCCCGAGAAGCGCTTGTTTATAGTCGTGAGCTCGACTTGGATACGGAATGATAACTTCACGATAGGACCACAGAAGTCCTATTTCTTTCAAATTCTCCACCCCAATAGTGTTTGAGGCGCTGACCATTCACTTTGAATTTGTTTCCGGTTGATGGATCGGAAACCTCCACGGCTCCATAGGGAAACGCTTCAACAACTTGAAAGGGTCCCGACCAACGAGACTTGAGTTTTCCGGGAAATAATCGAAGCCTTGAGTTGAAAAGTAGCACTTGTTGCCCCGGTTCAAACTTCCTTTCCAATATACGTCGATCATGCCATTTTTTCATCTTTTCCTTATAGAGCTTGGCATTCTCATAAGCTTCCAAACGAAATTCATCAAGTTCATTCAGTTGGAAGAGCCGTTTTTCTCCGGCTAGACTTGCATCCATGTTTAGCTTCGTGACAGCCCAATAAGCCTTGTGTTCCAACTCCAACGGTAGATGGCAAGATTTTCCGAACACAAGCTTATAAGGAGACATCCCAATTGGCGTCTTGTACGCGGTACGATAGGCCCATAGAGCATCGTCAAGTCTTAGCGACCAATCTTTCCGGTTAGGAGATACCGTCTTTTCCAAGATACTCTTTATTTCACGGTTAGATATCTCGGCTTGCCCATTAGCTTGCGGGTGATACGCAGTCGTAACCTTGTGCTTTACTCCATATTTTGCCAAAAGAACATCAAGCCAACGGTTATAAAAGTGCGAACCACCGTCACTTATCAATGCTCTCGGCGTGCCAAAACGACTGAATATATTTTTCTTTACGAAGCTCATGACTGCTTTTGAATCATCCTTAGGAAACGCACTTGCCTCGACCCACTTGGAAACATAATCAACGGCCACCAAAATGTATTGGTTCCCGTTAGAAGGTACAAAAGGTCCCATGAAGTCAATTCCCCATACATCAAACAACTCCACTTCAAGAATGGTCGTTAGTGGCGTCTCATTTCTTTGGGAAATGTTTCCTACCCTTTGGCACCGATCACATTGAGACACGAACATGTGCGCATCTTTGAATAAAGTAGGCCAATAGAATCCCGATTGCAACACCTTTGCAGCCGTACGATCTCCCTTGAAATGACCTCCATAGGGTGTGGCATGGCAATCTTTTAGAATTGCATTTGTGTCCTCCTCGGGAATGCACCTCCTTATGACCCTGTCTGCACAAATCTTAAAAAGAAACGGCTCATCCCATACAAAACTCTTTACATAATGTAAAAACCTTTTCTTTTGTTGATAAGTAAAATCAGGGGGTAATAAGCCACATACCAGATAATTCACGTAGTCGGCATACCATGGAGTTGGAGATAGTGCGAGGGCAAAGAGTTGTTCATCCGGAAAAAATTCGTTAATAATCTCGGGATCCTCCGTAGTCTTAGCATTCTCAAGCCTAGATAAGTGATCGGCTACTTGATTTTCGGACCCTTTTCTATCCTTGATCTCCAAATCAAACTCTTGAAGCAATAAGATCCAACGGATTAATCGGGGTTTCGCATCTTTCTTTGTCATCAAGTATCGAATAGCTGAATGATCCGTGTAAACTATTACCTTCGTACCAACCAAATAGGCTCGGAATTTGTCGAAAGCAAACACCACCGCCAAAAGCTCCTTTTCCGTAACTGTATAGTTTAGTTGGGCGTCGTTCAAAGTCTTGCTAGCATAGTAGATAGAATGGAAAACTTTGCTTTCCCTTTGTCCCAAAACAGCTCCAACTGCTATATCACTCGCGTCGCACATTACTTCGAAAGGTAAACTCCAGTCCGGTGCTACAACAATCGGTGCCGAGATTAGCATTTGCTTCAAAGTTATGAAGGCTTGCAAGAACTCATCCGTGAAGATAAAGGGAACGTCTTTCTCTAATAAATTGCATAACGGTTTGGAAATTTGTGAGAAGTTTTTGATAAACCTCCTATAAAAACCCGCATGCCCTAGAAAACTTCGAATTCCCTTTACGGATATAGGCGGAGGTAGCTTCTCTATTGCTTCAATTTTTGCTCTGTCTACCTCGATACCTTTGCTTGAGATCTTATGACCCAAGACGATGCCCTCTTTAACCATAAAATGGCACTTCTCCCAATTCAATACCAAGTTCGTTTCTTCGCACCTTTGAAGTACTTTGCTTAGATTACCCAAGCATTCATCAAATGAATCCCCAAAGATAGAAAAGTCATCCATGAAGACTTCTACGAACTTCTCGATCATATCGGTGAAGATAGCCATCATACACCTTTGAAAAGTAGCGGGAGCATTACACAAGCCGAAAGGCATTCTTCTAAAAGCAAACGTACCATACGGACATGTGAAAGTTGTTTTCTCTTGATCCGCAGGGGCGATGACGATTTGATTGAAACCCGAATATCCATCCAAAAAGCAATAGAAAGCTCTTCCCGCTAGTCTATCCAACATTTGATCAATGAAAGGCAACGGAAAATGATCTTTCTTTGTATTTTGGTTCAGTTTTCGGTAGTCCATGCATACTCTCCACCCGGTAACCGTTCTTGAAGGTATTAACTCGTTCTTTTCATTGGTTATCACCGTCATACCACTCTTCTTTGGAACACATTGAACCGGACTCACCCATTTGCTATCGGAGATAGGAAAAACAATCCCGGAATCTAACCACTTGATTATTTCCTTTTTGACCACCTCTTTCATAATTGGATTCAATCTTCTTTGGTGCTCAACGGACTCCTTGAAATTGTCCTCCAAGTTGATCTTATGCATGCAAAAGGTGGGACTAATCCCTTTGATGTCGGAAATAGTCCACCCGATGGCTTTCTTATGGCACTTGAGAACTCTCAACAGTTTCTCCCTTTGAGTCTCCGTTAAGTCCGCCGCAATAATAACCGGCAAGGTAGAAGAATCTCCCAAGTAGGCATAGTTCAAATGAGAAGGAAGTGGTTTCAACTCCAAGATTGGAGGTTCCTCAATAGAAGATTTCAATGGCTTGGGGTTTGATAACGGCAAGTCAAGAGATTCAAATCTTCTTCTATAATTCTCTCCAACCGAATTAGCTTCCAATTGTGAGACGACTTGAGCCATTTCCTCGATTTCTTCATCAAGTTTATTCAAGATAGCTCCTTCGATTAAATTCTCATAGTGACTCTCTTCAAATGTACTAGCCACCAATGAATCAATCATACAAACGGAAGAACACTCTTCCTCGTCATCCGGGTATTTCATAGCATTAAAGACATCGAATTTAACTTCTTCATCATGTACTCTCATGGTAAGTTCACCTTTTTGTACATCAATCAAAGCTCTACCCGTAGCTAAAAATGGTCTCCCAAGTATGATAGGTACATTGACATCTGCCTCATAATCAAGAACAATAAAATCGACGGGGAAAATGAATTTATCAACTCTTACCAAGACATCGTCGATTTTTCCTTCCGGATAAGTGATGGAACGGTCGGCAAGTTGCAAGGAAACCGTAGTAGGCCGTGCTTCTCCAATTCCAAGCTTTTGAAAGATAGATTTGGGCATAAGATTAATGCTAGCTCCCAAATCACAAAGAGCTCTTCCAAAATATTTATCACCAATACTACACGGGATAGTGAAACTCCCCGGATCCTTGAGCTTTGGAGGTAATTTGTTTTGTAAAATAGCACTACATTCTTCGGTTAGTGCAACCGTTTCAAATTCCCCCAATCTTTTTTTCTTTGATAGCACGTCTTTCATAAACTTGACATACTTTGGCATTTGCTCAAAAGCTTCCACTAGAGGGATGTTTATGTGCAATTGCTTCAAGATATTTAATAATTTTTCAAATTGCTTGTCATCCTTTTTCTTTTGAAATCTTTGAGGGAACGGAGGAGTTGGATTGCTTGCCGGAATTGGTGTTGAAATGATTGGTTCTTTAGATACCTCCTTTTCCAACTCCACTTCTTCAACCAAAGACTCCTTAGTTCCACTTTGAGTCTCCTCGGCTTCCATTGGATTTTCATTAGGCATAGCCGGACCTTCATACCTCTTTCCATTCCTCAAAGAAATAGCTTTGCAATGTTCATTCGAGCCTTGATTAGGTGACTCGGTTGTACTTGGCAAAGCTCCTTGAGGTCTCACACTTAAAGCTTGTGAGATTTGCCCCATTTGAGTTTGAAGATTTCTCAAAGCTACCGAATGTTCTTGTTGATTTCTTGAGAAATCTTGTTGATGTTTGAAAACATCTTGCAACTTAGAGTCATTGGCTACCATATATTTGGTGGTATGTTTCATGAAATCACCAAATGCATCTTCCCACGAATGCTTCGACTCTACGGGTTGCTTTTGTCTGTCTTGAAATCCGGGGGGAGCGGAGGATTGATGACCTCCTTGATATGGTGGTTGTTGTTGGGCATTGTTTGGATTACTCCAAGAGAAATTTGGATGCTTTTGCCAATGAGGAATGTAGTTGTTGTTTTGATAGGGGGCATGTCCTTGATTGTTTCGATAATTGTTCCCAAGGTAATTCACCGCCTCGGGATTTCCGGGACACATATCATAAGTATGAGCTCCCCCACATGTCACACAACTTGGCGGCATAGATTGTACTTGTTGTACCACTTCCGGCTTTTGGCCAAGCTTGTCTACTTTGTTGCTCAAAATCGCCATTTGGGCACTTAATGCCGTAATTGCATCCAATTCGAGCCTTCCCGGAGTAGATTTAGCGGAAGTTCCTCTCTCGGACGTCCATGAATGATTGTTATAAGCCATGGAGTCAAGAATTTCCCACGATTCATCGTAGGACTTGGAAAGCATAGTACCACCCGCAGTGGCATCAACGAGAGCTCTAGTAGGCCCGTGCAAACCATTATAAAATGTTTGCATCAAAATATACTCTGCTATGCCGTGGTGTTGACACTTCTTTAACAACTCTTTGAATCTCTCCCAAGCTTCATATAAAGATTCTTGATCTAATTGCCGGAAGCCTAGAATGTCATTCCTTAATTTTATAGTCTTCGGGGGAGGGAAAAACTTCCTCAAGAACTTTCCCGTTAGATCTTCCCACGAATTAATAGATTGGGATTGAAGAGAATCCAACCAATCTTTTGCGAGGTCTCTCAACGAGTATGGAAATAGCATCAACCTCAACGCCTCCTTTGTTACACCCGCTATGATGAATGAATCACTAATCATCATAAACTTCTTCAAGTTAGCGTGAGGATCTTCGCTAGAATGACCTCCAAATTGATCCGCGGCATTGAGCATATTGAACATGACTGGCTTAAGCTCAAAGTTAGTTGCCGTAATTGTCGGTCTAACGATGCAAGAACCGAGCTCATTCAACATAGGTGTACCATACTCATTAATAGGCCGATTCCTATTATTTGGCTGTTCGGGAGCAACTTGTATAGGATTAACCATAGCCGGGTTAACTCCTTGATCGTCCATGGGTAGAGATTTACCCTTCTTTTTCCTTGCTTTTCTTCGATTTCGAAAAGTCCTCTCGATCTCCGGATCAACAAGAGCTAGGGGTGATGACGAAGCTCTTGGCATACACTAAGAGAAAGGCACCTATGAATACAAAGATCACAAGATAAATAATACGTTCAAGCTAAGATAAAAAAGAATATAAATTGGCAATAATCGTTACTACTCCCCGGCAACGGCGCCAAAAACTTGTTACGCTCCAAATACGAGTGCGTAGAAACGCAAGTATACGGTCGCTTTCAAGTAATAAAGTGGTAAAGGGTGTCGAACCCACGAGGAATATAACGAATAATTATCAAAATCTATTCTAATATCTTTTGCGAACTTATGTGATTAAAAGTAGTTGGTTTGTTGTTTGTTTGAACATATAAAAGTGAATTAAATAAAAACACAATACGTTGATTCGATTAGATAAAGGTTCCTAGATTTCCATGTCACTAAGAGTTATCCAATCTCGAATGATTCGCAAGTTGACGACTATACTTATGTTTGTTGTTCAAGATTTCAAAATCTATTCATACGTATCTTTCGATATCGTACAAACCTACCAAAGTAAACTAATCCAATTTATTTCTAAAAGGATTAAGCTTAAATGATGCTTTAGTTTCCAAATCTTAATAGAACATGAAATGATCTAGGTATATTTCTATCCTAAAATCAAATCACAACCTAGTTTTATAATCTAATCTTTAATCAACTATATCTTGCCATTAAAGATCAATCCATTTCATCCTATGGTTGGCCTAACCACAAGTTGACAAAGGCTCAAACTAGATTAACAAACACATGTAAGCATAGCAACAATCATAAACTTATCATTCAATCATAGATCCATCAAAGCTTCATGAAAACCTAGGAGTTAAATGCTTAGCTACTCATATTTATAAACAAAATATTCATTACATTCAATGAAATCATAAGTACAAGATAAAGATAAGGATAAGAATAAGCTTATGTAAATGGAAGCCACTACAACTCTTCTCTCAAGCTTCTTTAGTCTTCCAACCAAAGCTCCAAGCAAGAACTCTTCTTCTTTTTGATGGAGGCAAGAGATATTTCTTCTTCAAGTATTTTTGTTGTAAGTTGCAAGAGTTGTTTTTTGACTTCCAACTTCTAACCTTATAACCTAGCAAACTATCACCCACCAATGCCTAAATTGCCCCAAAAACTATAGCAACTTGGCCCAAAAGATCCCTAAAGGAAGGTTCTAATTACAAGTGGGGAGGAAGGTTATATACATAAAGGCCCTCAAAAACGCAGAAAAACAGAGCAGACCTCGCCGCGGCGAGGTCCCACCTCGCCGCGGCGAGGTTTATGCCGTAAGTAATATGGTTTGTTCTGCCACCACCTCGCCGCGGCGAGCCTCCACCTCGCCGCGGCGAGGTTTATGCCGAAGGTAAGGTTGAGTTTTCTGCCCTGCCGCATTTTCTTCCGAGCAGCATATCTTTTGATTCCGAACTCCGATTGTGGATCCGTAAAGTCCGTAGCGTAGCTAACTCACTCATCTATGATATATCCAAAACTCAGCTCATTTGGATCATCCATGAAATATTTATGCATGTTCTAGTGAGCAGCTATCTACATTCTTGTAATATTCGCACCGGGTTCTAATTCCTTTGAAGCTCAAGCTTGACTCGCGGGGTGGTTAGAGCGACTCGCATCATTGATACGCAACTCCGAATTTCTCTAAGATGTCAATATCTACAAATCACGGAGAAAACGATCAAAACACGAACAAAAAGATAAAAACCGAACAATGGCCAAGCAAAGGGCCAAAAGCGCAAAAGAAGCGACAAACACGCAAAGACACACGAAAACTCGGATCAAAACAAGATGTTTTGGGCTTAAAGAGATAGGTAATAACGACGTTTTCACGGCGTTATCAGCTACTTACATAAAGTCGTCAGATACCTTGGCCAAGGATTTTACCAGAATTAATTTCTCACAGAAATCCATAGGAGAATTTCCCAACCTATCAAGTCGGGTCAACGGATCATTTGTTGATGATATGAATCTGCATACGAGTTCCTCTATACCCAATGTGAGTCCACAGAGACTTTCTGGTGATCCCCAATCAGTCGGAACTCACATCAAAGCATAGACGTTCTCGTACCAGATAAACCCTATCATCTCAAGTTGTTAGGGATCGTTCCTCGTATACTATTGCAAATTGGAATAACTTCAACCCCGATATGCGACTACCGCTTCCATGGTGAGTTATTTCCTAATTGGGGTATTCAGTGCGCTTGCCATCCTAGCAAGCCACCCACTTATGTGTATCGACTATCCCAGTCACGCTCGTGGACCCCAGCGTCCTCCAGTTCATCGGAGTATACACAATAGTGAGAGTCTAACTGAATCCAACGATGTCCTATCTCGATTGGATTCTACGACTCTTGAATATGTTCTAGATCACGGCCTTGGGGATCAGTCCACGGGTTGTCCCATAGCCCTGTGATCTAAGGACTTCTATCCTTATGCGTTGACAATTATTACATAAGATAAAGTTGACCATTTAATAAACTGCATTTATTAATCTAAATTGAATAGTTCCGCATTTATTACAACGAATACTAGCCATACAGCTGGCTTGCAGGACACTATTTCTATCAATCTCCCACTTGTCCTAAAGCCAGTCTTTTATGTTCTTGAGTCCCATCTTATGCAGATGTTTCTCAAATGCCTTTTGAGGCAGAGGCTTCGTTAGCGGGTCCGCCGTATTATCTTCTGAGTCGACACGTTCCATCTTAATGTCTCCTCTACCAATGATATCTCTTATCACATGGTATCGTCTCTGTACGTGCTTGGATTTCTGATGAGATCTCGGCTCCTTCGCTTGCGCTATTGCCCCATTATTATCGCAGAATATAGTAATGGGCTCAGCAATGCTAGGTATCACATCCAATTCCTGGATGAAGTTCCTCATCCAAACACCTTCCTTTGTTGCGTCACTCGCGGCAATGTATTCTGCTTCGGTGGTTGAATCCGCGGTTGTTTCCTGCTTGGAGCTCTTCCAGCTAACCGCACCACCATTGAGGCAGAAAACGTATCCTGATGTCGACTTGAAGTCGTCTACATCACATTGGAAGCTTGAGTCTGTATAGCCTTCCAATTTCAATTCTCCTCCACCGTATACCAAGAACAATTCCTTAGTCCTTCTCAGGTACTTCAGAATTGCCTTTACGGCTATCCAGTGCTGCTCACCTGGATCAGACTGGTAGCGACTTGTAACGCTTAAAGCGTATGCTACGTCTGGTCTCGTACATAGCATACCATACATTATGCTTCCTATCGCGGATGCATATGGTACTCGAGACATATTGCTTCTCTCTTCTGGCGTCTTTGGGGCCATAGACTTAGAGAGTGCAATCCCATGTCTCATTGGAAGCAATCCTCTCTTGGATTCTTCCATACTAAATCTTTTCAAGATTTTGTCTATGTACTGGGATTGGGAGAGGCCCAGCAGTCCTTTTGATCTATCTCGGTAGATCCTTATACCTAGTACAAAGGATGCTTCTCCCATATCCTTCATTGAGAATTGTGTAGACAACCATGCTTTAGTTTCAGACAACGCTTTCACATTGTTTCCAATGAGAAGAATGTCGTCAGCGTAAAGCACCAAAAATTCAACTGTACTCCCACTGATCTTCTTGTACACGCAAGGTTCGAACATGTTCTTGATGAATCCAAAAGTTTGGATTGTCTCATCAAAACGAATGTTCCAACTTCGGGAAGCTTGCTTCAGTCCATAAATGGACATCTGGAGTTTGCACACCTTGTGTTCATCTCCTTTGGATGCATATCCTTTTGGTTGCTCCATGTAGATCTCCTTATCAATGTCTCCATTGAGAAAGGCAGTCTTTACATCCATCTGCCATATCTCGTAGTTATACCACGCAGCTATGGCCAGCAAGATCCGAATGGATTTGGGCATTGCGACGGGCGAGAAGGTCTCCTCAAAGTCGATACCTGGTCTTTGAGTGTATCCTTTTGCCACTAGTCGCGCCTTGTAGGTTATTACCTCTCCTTTCACTCCAAGCTTTCGCTTATAGATCCACTTGCAACCCACGGGAGCCACTCCCACTGGTGGATCTACCAAGGCCCAGACCTTGTTTGAGTGCATGGAGTCCAGTTCGGATTCCATGGCTTCGCGCCACTTTCCCGAGTCTATGTCTAGCATAGCCTCTTCGTAAGTCCTTGGGTCGGTAAGAGACTGTCCTGTCTCATGCAGCTGACCGTAGTACCTCTCGGGTTCTCTACGTTGTCTTTCTGACCTACGAAGTATTGGTGTACTGTCTGGTGCACTTTCATGCTCATGTTCTCCCACTGCCTGTGGTGACGGGTCAGCTCGATCGACCTCTAAGGCCTTTTCAGCTTCAGTGACCTCATCTAGTTCTACGTTATTTTCTTTCTTATCCACCAAGAAATCCTTCTCCAAGAAGTGAGCGTTCCTCGAGACAAACGTTGTTTGTCTTGTAGGATCGTAGAACTCGTATCCTATTGAGTTTTCTGGATACCCCACGAATTTGCACAAAGTGGATTTAGTTTCCAATTTATCTCCCACTAGCTTTTTAACGTAAGCGGGAGATCCCCATATGCGCATGAATGCGTATGAGGGTGCCTTGCCAAACCATAGTTCGTATGGTGTCTTTTCTACGGATTTCGAAGGTACCATATTCAGTATCTTCGTTGCCGTGAGGAGGGCATGTCCCCAAAATGAAAGAGGAAGGTCAGTGGCACTCATCATGGATCGAACCATGTCCATCAAGGTTCGATTCCTTCTCTCTGCTACTCCATTTAATTGGGGTGTTGCAGGAGGAGTCCATTGTGACAATATTCCATGCTCTACAAGATAATTTAGAAATTCATTACTAAGAAATTCTCCACCTCGGTCAGAACGAAGAGCCCTTATCGTATGACCAAGTTGATTCTCTACTTCCATCTTGAATTCTTTGAATCGTTCAAAGGCTTCAGACTTGTGTTTCAGCAAGAACACATATCCATAACGACTAAAGTCGTCAGTGAAAGTGATGAAGTAGTCATAGCCACCTTGGGCGCTTTTTCTTAGTGGTCCACATACGTCAGTATGTATTAAGTCCAATGTTTGCTTGGCTCGCTCAGGGTTTCCCTTAAACGGCAACTAAAACAGGAGCTTTTATTAAAATCATCATTATTCATTAACATGAATAAAAGTTTTTTCATTAATAACTAGGTACATAAATGAAAGTTTCCTAATGACTTTATCAAACCACCTATATCTACTTTTGCCTACGGCCTTGGTAGCAGCTCCAGCTCCATTGCCTTATTCAAGGATCCAATCCTCAGGCTCCAGTTTCCTCAACGCTCCCATCACCTATAAGGATGAGAACTCCAGTCAGTGTCTAACACCAAAAAATGCACAGTTAATTGTAAAATTAACTTCAACAAGGAATATACCTGTCCGAACTCTCCATAGGTTCGAATTTAATCCTTTCCCTTGACCTTGTGCAGTAAGGAGCTCTGGTTCCCATTTGCTTTGGTTTTGAACGCCGCCCAGTCCTTTCTCCAACCCTCGCTTTCTTTCCAAAAGAAGCTTCGTGTTCCTCGAGCATTTGTCGCAGGACATGCACAGTGATCTCTCGCCTCTGGAGATTCAAGTCCGCGATAAAATGGTCATATGATCTAGGAAGAGATTGTAGAATAAGATCTACCCGAAAATCATTGTCCATCACGACACCCATATCATCGAGTTCAGAAAGAAGTCGAATCATCTTGTGTACGTGGATTCCGACAGGAGTTTCCCTTCTCTTTCTTGCTTGGAAGAGTTCCCTCGTGATCGCGAATCTGCGACGACCATCTCTAATCCCATAAAGGAATTTGAGATTCGAGAGAATCTCTTTCGCGGATGCCATATGCTCATGTTGCAAACGCAGATCAAGTGACATATATTCCAACATGTATTCACGAGCTAAGCCATCATCCAATTTCCATTTGGTGATGCTTTTACGGAGCTCATCAGGAACGTCATGTGAAATAGTAATGGGTGGTGGCACAGACAAAACATAGGATATGTTTTCAGCTTCAAATAATCCATTCAAATGATGCGTCCAGAAATGCAAGTTGGGTCCAGTTAAAATATTACGTTCAAGTGATGAGATGGACAAATCTCTAAGTGCTCTAAGCTCTTTTGACATCATATCTATAAAACGACGAGAGAAGAAATAAATACGCGAAAGATTAATTTAAAATGCACAATTTACAAACATGGTTTTTATTTGTAAATTACTCCCACTATTTTAATCAAAATCTTATGCCCCCACATAAGTTTCGGGAATTTAAAATATCCTAGCGGGCTTAAGGACCAAATGCAATCTCCTAGTACCCACGACTCGTTGGCCATACTATTTGATTCACTTGGTGGTCGAATACGTCGACGGTTAACCATCGCAGCTAACTCTTTAGTTCATTTAGCCTCGGTTTTCGATATGGACCCACGACTCGTGAGACATCCATACTTACTAGAGTTAAATCACGTCCAATACTCGTGGAGAGAAATAGTTCAATCCTAGACACCCCACGACTCGTGAGACAGCGCCTAAAACCTTGCTATCCCCTCCCTTGGCACTAAACTCGTGCATCGAGGCAATAGACACATCATCTTCCTATAGCTCGACCCACGACTCGTGAGACATCGAGATATATTCGTACAATATGCCTAAGACCTAGTAATTGGATAGGCTCGGACCATAGACACTATTCTTATGCGCCCGTTATTCGATTTAATATTCTAATTGAATTTTAACGTTCAATTGGAGGTTTTAAGTTTTCTTATGCGAGGTCTCATCAGATTAAGCTTATCTTGTTTACGTTTTCTATCCTAAGCATGCATCTCATACATCAAAGAATAATTTGCGAAAAAAGTAAACATTCATCACCTAGCAAGATATGATTGGTCGATTGCCCATCCTATGCGATCCATCACGAGCCACGTGATGAATCAATTGGTCAGTCTAGGTTGAAAATTAAATGTCCTAACTATTACAATTTTCAAACCCATACATCATGGGCCTTCTTGTAATATCCAGCTTGATCGGGCCTCCTTGTAATGAATTGGGCCTCCATGTCTTCCAAGGTAAATGGGCCTCCATGTGGATCTCCAAGTCTTCATGAGGTCTTCTCGGCTCCAAGCCTAATTTAAGCCTAGCTTACATAATTTAAATGGTCCTATTCTATTACATTTGTTTGCGCAAGCAAGGGCACCAATCAGGCCCATTTAATTACAACCCATAAAATAAATAAACCAAAAACTACACAAGTCTTAAGGGCAAAATCGACCAATCCACATATTCACACAAGAACATGCATAAATTCACATAAGGGCAATAATGTAAATTTACCGGCTTCATTAATTTTAATTCGCAAAAATTCATCCAAGTTAATTAATTTTGAATTAACAATTAATCTCTAAGATTAATTAGCTCTTACTTGAGCTCTAAGTAATCTACAATTCTTATCTTGATTAAATTGGTTAATTAAGGTAATCTAAATCTCTAAGATTCTTACCTTATCCAAAACTCTAAGTTTCCCAAAATTCCCAAATCTCCAAGATTCTCAAGATAATCCTATTTTGATTAGATTAGTTTAATTAAGGTAGTGTTCACATCTAACAAGATAACTACCTTATCCAAAAACTCTAAGTTTCCTAATCTTCCAAAATTCTCCAAGATTTTCAGGACTCCCAAAATAGGCGTGTTTGAGATCAACCAAAATTCAGCCACGAAGTGACGAATAGGACACAGCCACGTGGCAGCACACACGCGACCACGACGGCCGCGCGTGAGCTGCACGCAGCGGCTGCTGCCGCGCGTAACAGCACGCAGCGTAACAGCACGTAGCGTGCTGCTGCTGCCGTGTGCTGCACGCGCACACATCGCGCTGTTTACGCGCTGCTGCTCGCGGCAGCTCGCGGTGGCCTCCCAGCCGCGGTGCGCTGCCGCGCACCGCCGCGTGCCACCGCGGTTGAACTAAAAAACAATTTTTTTTTTGTTTCGATTACTCATATGATTTAATTTAACATACCCAGTCTAATTAAATCCCAATCCAAAAATAAAATTAACATGATAAAAATTTTCGAATCTAAAATTTCCCATTAACTCCAAGTTAAACAAACATACGTCCTAAAACATGCAAAGTTAAAGAACTAGCCACATAAATCAAATATATGATTTAATAAACACAGAATTTGCAAATTCATATATATACAAAGCCTAGAGTTGGCTCTGATACCACTGTTGGGATTCGGTAAGAAAAACAGCCCTAGGCACAGCGGAATATAAAAATTTTAGGGCCTCTTAAAGAATCTTTCCAGGATATTATCCTCTAGTTGTATATATATGAATATAATTAAACGATAGTATAAGTTTTCTCGTTTATACCTATCTCCCTGCAAATCCTCGGCTAGCAAGACGATCTCTGAATTCTGCCCCGGTAAGATCGAACCACACCTATTGAGTAGCGCCCCACGTGTTGCGCCTCTACGAGTTGATACACCACAATATCACGAAAATTAATATATCCTAATCAACTGGAACATAGGGTATATTAATATCTAGGTTTTAGAACAACTTTGGAACGAAAATCGAAAACGAAAAATTCTTCCAAAGTGGAAGTATGGTTCGGCCGATCTCTAGGAGAGGGAGGGATAATTTTCGCTTTTCTTATTTTGCTTGAAGAATTGTGTTTGAGATATGAGACCTAGTCTCTTATTTATAGATATCTCTCATAACCTAATTCTACTAGGATTAGGACACTAATTCTCCTACATGGGCCATGGCCCTCTTTAATTAAAAGACTAAGTCTTCTAATTAATTCATGTCCCATATTAATTAATTTTTCAGGGCTTTATTTAATCTCCCAATTAAATGGCCCAATTAATTAAATCATCTCCCAATTAATTAATCAAACTCCAAGTCTAATTAAATTAATTATTCCATTAATTAATTAAATCCTAATTAATTAATTTACTCATAAATTAAATTCCAGTTTAATTTATAACCTTGATCCAATTCCAATTGAATCCAATTTCGTTCCATATGGGTCGACCTAGTCGACCCACCTATTTAATCGACCCAGTCGACTTTGACCCAGTCGACCCAGTCGACTGGTTCATTCTTGTTTCCTCGATTTCGCTTCATGTGTATTGTGTATGCCCCCGTAGGTTCACCACATAATTGGCCGCGGGTTGTAATTAAATATTATTTAATTACTCGAGCAATTAATACTCTAAATTAATCGAACACTCTGTCGATTAATCATTCCAAAATTAGCACCCCTGCTAATTTGGGAATTCTCCCACACTCCACGGTCGATGTCCAGTCACAAGCCCATGGAGCCCAATCACTGGTGAATTAATTCAGTGAACCTTTTTATCATTTACAATTTCCATATACGACATAATCTCTCCATTGATCAATCTCCCAGTCGAGACTTAAGGGTATGGTCTTTCATCGGATTCCCTTTTCTTTTGTCTTGACCTTATGTACTCTGGTCTCGAAATAAATTCTCTTTGACTTAATCTTTATGAGCTACTTACATAAAGTCGTCAGATACCTTGGCCAAGGATTTTACCAGAATTAATTTCTCACATAAATCCATAGGAGAATTTCCCAACCTATCAAGTCGGGTCAATGGATCCTTTGTTGATGATATGAATCTGTATACGAGTTCCTCTATACCCAATGTGAGTCCAAAGAGACTTTCTGGTGATCCCCAGTCAGTCGGAACTCACATCAAAGCATAGACGTTCTCGTACCAGATAAACCCTATCATCTCAAGTTGTTAGGGATCGTTCCTCGTATACTATTGCAAATTGGAATAACTTCAACCTCGATATGCGACTACCGCTTCCATGGTGAGTTATTTCCTAATTGGGGTATTCAGTGCGCTTGCCATCCTAGCAAGCCACCCACTTATGTGTATCGACTATCCCAGTCACGCTCGTGGACCCCAGCGTCCTCCAGTTCATCGGAGTATACACAATAGTGAGAGTCTAACTGAATCCAACGATGTCCTATCTCGATTGGATTCTACGACTCTTGAATATGTTCTAGATCACGGCCTTGGGGATCAGTCCACGGGTTGTCCCATAGCCCTGTGATCTAAGGATTTCTATCCTTATGCGTAGACAATTATTACATAAGATAAAGTTGACCATTTAATAAAGTGCATTTATTAATCTAAATTGAATAGTTCCGCATTTATTACAACGAATACTAGCCATACAGCTGGCTTGCAGGACACTATTTCTATCATACCCGACTTGGCGGGTAGTGAATTTTCACACCCGAAACCCGACCCGATCTGGACTTCGGGTACCCTAAATTTTCGGGTATTGGGTTTCGGGTACCCGAAATTTCACACTTTTTTTTTTCTTTTTCAAGAATTTTTTTTAACATATATGTATGTAAAATTGTAAATAAATGAATTCAAACATTAATTGTACACAATAACTTCAAAACAAAACAATACAAATGTCTCAAGCCTTCAAGATTCAAGTATTCAATAAATTACAATCAAATCAAACTCCAAGTCTCAAAGCATCAAAATATTAAATATCACAATCGCATGAAAGTTACAACTTACAATAGACACAAAATCACAAATCACATTCAATAATATTTAACAATTTAACTCATCATTTGGATCTTCACCAATCATATCCAACTACAAGCTTGAAAATCCAACTAAATTACTCAAGGTTCAAGCATAGATGAATCCACGCCCAACTCGATCAAATCTACAAGAAAAAGAATGACATAACTCATAAGATCAAACATCAATTAAAATTAAAATTAAAATTAGTCTGTTAAAATAAATATTGGGCATTTGGGCTGTCAATTACTTAATCATTATTGGGCCAAATTTTTTTTTTACATACCCGAACGGGTATTCGAATACCCGTTCGGGTGTGAAACTAATACCCAATACCCAACCCAAAAATATATTTCGAGTTCGGGTACCCAAACCCGAATGTCAAAATACCCATTTTTTTGTCCCAAACGGGTCGGGACGGGTCCCAAAAAACCCGACCCAAACGCCCACCCCTAAACAAACACATAGAATTTTTATAGTGATTATATAGACAATAATGTCTTTTAGTCCAATCTTCTAAATCACGAAGACTTGGGTTATACTATAGACACACAATAAACAGTATACACTATATGTGCTTTACAACAAATGATAAGCCACAAGTTCACTACAGGAAATCACTAATTAAGAAGACCTACACTCTAAAGTTAAATCACTCACTAAGAAGGACATACACATCTCACAACACTCTCAGATTACATAATCACTCAAGATATGTTTTGGCTTTGTTCTTCAACTCGGCTTTTGTCAACATATGACTAAGCTGATAGGTGTTCTGTTATTGAGTTTGAGACTTAGAAAGATTTTGCTTATTGATTTTTGCTCTCAGTTGTGTTGCTTGTCTCTAACTCTTGAATCACGAACTTTTTATACTTGAGGATTTGAAATCTGCCCGTTGAAGTAAGATAGAGTTCTACACTCCCCGAGTACTGGTTTCCATTTTCTAGAACGGCTCTCTACAACTGTTCACTGTACACTCATCTGTACTTTCTATCAATCGCATTAAATGCACTCTGTTGATCCGAGTTTCTTTGTAATCATTTGTCTTTAATGCTCTTCTCTTACAACATTTATTACTCAAAGTGCATTTATTACCATTGGAGAGACTTTTTGATTACTTCTACTCTGCTGATCGCATTCACGCTTCTGATGAACATTTTGCTGATTCAAACCGAACTCATCTGATTTGACTATACTGAAATCCACCAGTCTGATTCCGAACTCAGCATAAGATCAGTAGTCTTCTGGACCAAGATTTAACCCTTCTGATTGTACTCGTATTTCCGGTTAAATATCTTCTGATGTTGACTAAGATTTCAACACTTAGCTGATGACTTTTGAAAATTATCAAAACCTCCCTTAACTTCTTCATCTTTATCCAACATTAGAGTTAGTGACAATTGATGTCCATGTGACATTTACAATATTTAACTAAATCTCATGTGATTTTAAAGTAAGCACTTTAAGCTTTATAATTTTATAAAAGTATCACACTATTTCCTGTATATTTTTAACTTTGAAAAATATAAACTGACAAAATTATTCCTCTCACGTACATATTATACTTTTGGTCCAATCAACTTATAAATGTGATACTTAAAGTGAGAATATGATGACAACAAGAAAATGATGGGCACCGAACCTATGAATTAAAAATATGATTTAGATTAATTTCATACACTTCTCGACCTTCACGGTGTATGGAGAAAAGGTGACTTTAAAAATGAATGGCTACTATTAAAGATAGGGCATATATTAATTCTATTCTCATCCCTGGCTAAATTAGGCGAATTTAAAGATTAATGGCTAATATTACAGATGAGGCATGCATTTATTCTTTACTTATCTTGGGCTTAATTCGTAAGCGTACGCAAATGTGACTAGTTTAGAGATGGTGGGGTATTGTCATTTGTCAAATTGCATTATATTTTATAATTTTTGGGTAAGAATCACTGTATTATATTTTATTTTTTTGGGTCTAACATAGTAAAATTTATTTTTTTGTTACTACATAATAGATCAATTTATAATTTTAGTATCTTTGATAAAAAAATTTAAATTTGGTATCACAGGATATGTTTTCATTATACTTTGGTACAAAGACTAATTTTTCTTCAAATTAAATGGCAATTTACCCCCTCTAAAATACATAATATTCAATTAACCCCCCTTTTGATTTAAAAATAGTAATTTGCTCCCTGTAAAAAAATAAAGAAGCCATTTTTACCCCTTTAAACTGAAGAGTGTAACTCACTTGCTGAAATTGTTAAATTTATCATAATACAAGGGGATAAATTGTCACATTTATCATAACACAGGGGTAAATTGTCACATTATATAATAAAAGGGGATAAAAAGCAACCTAAAAAAATATGTAAGAGGCAGTTTGAAACTTTTATAAATTTACATGAGCCTTTTTTTTTAAATCATGGAGAGGTAAATTGAACATTATTCATTTTTAATGGGGAAATTGCCATGAAGTTTGGAGAAAAATTGGATTGGGTACCAAAATTACAATGAAAACCTATCATGTCATACCAAATTAGTATTCTGGTGACTAATGGTACCAAAGTTATAAGGTGGTCTATCACGTGGTACCAAAAAAATAAATTTCCATTCTAACATATCTTAAAAGTTAGTTCAAAATGTGAGAATTGTTCTATCTATTAAAAGATGTATCTAGTGTCGATATTTAATCCATGCAAGAAATTTAGTCTCAACACATATAAGTACCACAACCATAACTTAGAATTCTGTCACATTATTGTGCAAAATCTGCTATATTTAATTGTTAGACTTAGGGGTGAAAATCAAACCAAGCTACTCGATACTCGACTCGAGCTAAAAGTTCGTTTGAGCTCAGTTCGTCACACTAATCAAACAAGCTTGAACAACTTTTTTCGTTCGATAACTTTTGAAGCTCGGCTCGAGCTCGACTCGATAACCTAAAAATTAAAAAAATACATGGAAAATATCAAGCTACTCGATACTCGGCTCGAGCTCGTTCGATAAAAGCTCGTTTGAGCTCGACTCAATTGAAAATCAAACCAAGCTCAAACACAAAATTTCAAGCTCGATGAAAATCAAACCAAGCTTGAACAGTGTGTCGTTCGGTACTACTCAGCTCGATTACAACCCTAGTTAGACTTTTTAATAAAATGTTAAATACATCATTAAATTAATGGTAATCACCACTTATATCCTTCTTATTATTAACTTTTTACAGAGTAGTTATTTTTTTATTTTTTTTTCATGTTAACCCCTACTATGAATTATTTATTTCACTTTGATCATTTATAAATGGTCTTTTATTTATAGTGTTATACTTTAGTCCTTCATAAAATTATTTTGTGTCAACTTAGTCCATTATAAAATAGTCTCTTTATCACTTTAATCCCTCGTAAAGTTATTTTGGCACTTTACTTCATATTGAACCACCTAAAAATTATCAAAGTGAAACAAATAATTCATAATGAAGACTAACATGGAAAAAAAATACAAAATGGACTATTCTGTAAAAAATTAATATAAGAAATCCATTAGAAATATTTACCCTTAAATTAATCATTATATCAGAAATCTATATAAATATACAAAATCACTATCAAATTACAAAGAGTATTGAACTAGAAAATTAGTTACGCTAGTGAGACTCATACCCCAAAACTTCTAATCTTGAGGCTATAAACGGGTTTCAACCTTTTATGCCAGTGTAACATATATTTCACGAAATTCATTTGTTTTTTGCTAGTTTTACCCTTTTTTTTCACCGATTCCACAGTTATTTTCTTGCCATCGGTTCACCAGTTTGCACTGCAGTTGAATTATTTTAGCAAAATCTCAGTTGGTTTTCCTTTTTCGTTTTTCTTAGGGATTTTTGCACTTCACCCCCAAAAGAGTTTAATTTTCACACTTTTTCCCCTATAATTGAAAAAACATGACAGTAAGATAAGTGAGTGCACTTTGCCCTCTGGTAAATAATTTGTTGGATTTCAAAAGGTAGAAATGTAAATTTAGGGTCTAGTGCAATAATTTTAATCTTTTCGGGGGCTAAGTTCACAAAATATTATTAATTTAAGTTATTAAAATATTAACATTTCAAAGCAAATTTTCATAGAATTATTTATCTTGATAATCACATCGTAATCTAATTTTAGCCTTATAACATATTTTTTATTTTAATTGTTTTACTTTCAAACTTCTTTGATTTGATTAAAATATTTTTAGAAAAGAGATGATTTATTTGTAACAAAAATAAATAAATAATTAGGACTAATGAAAATTTCATTTTTTAAAATTTGAATTTTCGTATAAAAATATAATTAAATATTTTTTATTTTTTTAAATTGCAAGTTACATTTGGATATTTTAAAATTTTGTTCACTTAATCCCCTAAAAGTTGTTTGTTATTGCAGAAAACCCCTGAGTGACGGTTTTACCCTTTGAAAATTACTAAAAAATGACTAGGGGGAAAGTGCACTCATTTATCAACTTATAGGGGGCATTGTCATGTTTTTTCTTTTATTAAAGAGAAAGTGCATAAATAAAAATTTTCTAGACGGTGACGTGTAAAAATCCCTTTTTCTTAAATAGATAATGTAGCGACTCTTTTAGAAAACTTAATTGGGTGATAAAAGTATATATGCGATTTACACTCTGGGAAAAAGTAAATGGATAATTATCCATCCACGTTGACACAAATCACAGGAATATACCTTAGCTTCACCCTTGTTGGTAATTAGCTAATTAAACAAACTTTTTCAAAACTATAAATAGGGTAGCTATAGCTCCACCAGAAACACAAAAAATTAATATCAACCGTGGATCATTATTTGATCATTATAAGATTAAAAAAAATGACTTCTTCTTCTTCTTCTTCTTCTTCTTCTTCTTCTAGTTCGATTACATTTATGATTAATTCTGATTATCAGTCCGAATTAATTAGAACTTCTAAAGTGAAGAAGCTTGCAGTTGTTGTAGGTTGCATTTATCATCATTTCGAAGGTTGGCAACTATATGGATGTCACAATGACGCCCGGGGGCGTGCAGGGGTAAACCACTATGCATTTGGTTGGCACTATATAGATCTAAGAGATATAGAAAAACACTTTTGATACCAAATTTTAGTGCAACCTGACTCAGAAGTAGCCGGAAAGGCGATTCGGGTGCAACCTGGAAAGAGGACACCCGATACCAACTTTTTAAAAAAAAAAATTCATACCATGATTCACACCCTCTTATATCTATATTGTGCCTACCAAATGCATAGTGGCTTACCAGCAATTCCTGCATGCCCTAGGCGTTATTGTGTCGTCCATATAGTTGCCAACCTTCGAAATGATGATAATTGCAACCTAAAATAACTGCAAGCTTCTTCCCTTTAGGAGTTCTAATTAATTCTGACTGATAATCAGAATTAATCATTGTCGTCATCGAACTAGAAGAATAAGAACCCTGCATCTAATTGTTGACCAACCTGGGAGCTTGGTCATGCCTACTGCCGGCAATATCATTACCGCTGTGAACAAAATGGTTGATAAAGACTGTTAGAGTGAGCTATATTAAATAGATAAATAAGGAAATGATCTTTGCCTAATACAACTGAAATTCTTAATACAACTGAAATTCTTAAAGATCTTACGACAAGAATGACTCAAGCCTTGACTCAGATTCAAACTCCAGCGATGATGAACGATGCTTCCGCTACACATATTTGTATCAAACTTGATGGTACAAATTATGCTTTATGGTCTCAAATTGTTGAGATGTATATCTCAGGCAAAGACAAGTTGGGATATATAAATGGTGATCTACCACCACCAGACCCGAATGACCCTACCTTTAGGAGATGGAGAACAAAGAACTCTATTGTGAAGGGATGGTTAATTAATTCAATGGACTCATCTCTGATCAGCAACTTTATTCGATTTTCAACGGCCAAACAGGTATGGGATTCAATTGCAATAACCTATTTTGATGGGATGACACATCTCAAGTGTATGATTTAAAGAGACGTGTAAGTCGAATGAGACAATCTACGGAATCCATTGAGTCATACTACAACTGTCTCCAAGGCCTCTAGAGGTAGATCGATATTCGTCGGCCAAATCCAATGGAGTGCACCAACGACATTCAAAAGTATAACTCTCTCCTTCAAGAGGATCGAGTTTATACTTTTCTTGATGGACTAGACGATAGACTGGACAAGATCCGGAGTGACGTACTTCAACTAAATCCATTTCCAACCGTTGAACAAGCATTCGCGTATGTCCGCCGGGAAGATATTAGACAAAATATCATGATTACTAACAACGGCAACACAACAGCTGCTGTTTTGGCCTCTAGATGAGTGAAATTTGGCTCAACTAACACTCCAACTGGCCAAACCCGGATCTTCCTCAACAAGTGGTAGAAAACCAAATCATTCGACAAAGGCTAAAGGACAAGCGGAGGACGAAGGAAGAGGCTGCTCTCATTGTGGAAACATGAAGAATACTCGTCAAACTTGCTTCAAGTTACATGGATACCCGGAATGGTGGACTGAACTTAAAGCACGAAAAACAAGAGAAATTGCGGGCGGAACCGGACGAGTAGCAATGGCAAATGCAGAACCGCAACTATCATTGGCTCCATTTGTTGAGTCAAAAGATGAATCCGTATTTATTTTTTGTGATCACGGTAACAACTATTATTGTAACAACAAAACTTTTCTTGCTTCAAAGGAATGTAACAATGATAGTTGGATTACTGATTCCGGTGCAACGGATCACATGACATTTTGCCCCAGCGAATTTGTCAAAGTTACAGAACCAAGGCGAACAAGTATATCCAATGCCAACGAGGTTATGTATCCAGTTACAAGGGCTGGAACAGTAAACATATCATCCTCAATATCATTGTCTAATACTTTATTAGTACCATCTCTTTCAAATAAGTTAATGTATGTGCCAAGCTACCGAAGAATTAAACTGTGTGGCACTAATATATCCAAAAAAAAATTTGTTTCAGGATATTCTCACAAAGGAGATCATTGGGCGTGGTACTAAGCGGAAGAGGTTATATTACATGGATGACTTTAGCTCCGGTCGAGTAAATAATGTGAGCCATTCACTCGATGCAAAAGAAAAACAAATTTGGATGTGGCATTACCGGTTGGGACATCCATCATTTAGCTACATGAAATATTTATTTCCGGAATTATTTTCAAAGTCCGATTGCTCAAACTTCAGATTTGAAACTTGTATTTTAGCCAAGAGCCATCGTGTACCTTTTCCAATTAGTCTTAATAAAATGATATTCCTTTTATGTTGATTCATTCTTACGTTTTGGGACCCTCCCCCATTACAACTAGTTCTGGTCGACGTTGGTTTGTGACCTTTGTAGATGATTGTACTCGTATGACGTGGCTATATTTGCTGAAACGCAAAGATGAGATATTTGGTGTATTTTGTACGTTCCATGCTATGATTTACAACCAATTCTCAACTAAAATCAAGATTCTTCGATCTGATAATGATGGGGAGTATGTGAATCGAAATTTCCAAGATTATTTTCAAAAGAATGGTATTCTCCATGAGTATACTTGTACACAGACTCCGCAACAAAATGGAGTGGCTGAACGTAAAAATCGACACAATCTAGAAACCGCACGAGCCTTATTGATTGGAGCGAAAGTACCTGGTCGCCACTGGGGTGATGTCGTTGCTACGGCTGTCTATATAATGAACAGAATGCCCTCTTAAGTATTGGACTTCAAAACTCCACTACGGATCTTATCTAAACATGTTACCTTACCATCTATACAACTGATCCCACCACGCGTATTCGGTTGTGTTGCGTTTGCTCATCTACATAAAAATCAACAAACAAAACTTGAACCTTGTGATGTTCGTTGTATTTTTCTTGGATATGGTGCAAATAAGAAAGGATATCGTTGCTATGATCCTATCACAAAATGCACCTACATTACAATGGATATTACTTTTTCAGAATCAGAGAATTTTTTCTCTACACAAGTATCAACTTCTCCTCTTCAGGGGGAGACTTCGGATGAAGAGAAGAAGTGGTGGGATTGCCCAAGTAAAGAGATTATTGCAACACCACCACCTAATGAAACAATGCCACACAGTATACCGAGTGAAGACACTGTTGCAGTAACAACATCAGAAGTTGTTATCTCAACAATCGAAAAAGATCAGAAGATTGAGTCTCATACAGTTAGAGACAAAGCCCCTCTCCTTGACGTACCCGACAATGACAATCTTTTTCCTGAGAATATTTCTTAGGTAAGTTCTCATTTACCATCTTCTAGCGAGTTTTTGGATACTCCATTTGGTTATCACTTACCTTTCAGGCACAATAGGGGTAAGCCCCCAGCTCGTTACTCACCGGATAATGAAGGGAAGCAGTCAAAGTACCCGATATCTAATCATGTAACCCTCACAAAGGTTGTCTGAACCTCTTAAAGCATTTGCACACAAGTTGTCCTCTTGTCAAATCCCTTATGGAGTTCATGAAGCTCTAACAAATCCACAATGGTCTCGAGCAATTGAAGAAGAAATGGAAGCTTTGGTAAAGAACAAAACATGGGATCTTGTTTCGTTGTCGACTGGCAAAAAGTTGGTTGGGTGTAAATGGGTGTTCTCTATTAAGCATAGAGCAGATGGATCAATTGAAAGGTACAAGGCAAGATTGGTGGCCAAGGGTTACACGCAGACATATGGAATAGACTACCAAGAGACTTTTTCACCAATGGCAAAGTTAAACACTTTCAGAGTCTTCTTATCTTTGGCTGCAAATCTAGACTGGCCACTACACCAACTTGACGTGAAGAACACATTTCTTCATGGAGATTTAAAGGAAGAAGTGTATATGGATATCCCACCTGGATATGTCTCATCCGCTCCAGGAATTGTATGCAAGTTACAACGGGCTTTATACGGACTTAAAGCAATCACCGCGTGCATGGTTTGGACATTTTTGCACGGCTATGAGAAAGTATGGGTTCCAACAAAGCATCTCTGATCATACTCTCTTCTTGAAACGACGACAACGGAAGGTAATTGCATTGATAATATATGTAGAAAACATGATCATTACAGGAGATGATACAGAAGAAATCTTTAAGTTGCAGAAACAATTGGCTAGGGAATTTGAAATGAAGAACTTGGGAGGACACAAAAAATTTCTTAGGAATCAAAGTTGCTAGATCAAGACAAGGTATCTTTCTTTCGCAAAGAAAGTATGTATTTGATCTACTTGCTGAATTAGGAATGCTTGATTGCAAGCCAGCCGACATTCCAACAGTTCAGAACCAAAAGCTTGCAGAGTATCCTGATCAAGAACCAATCGATAAAGAAAGGTATCAACAACTAGTGGGTAAGCTGATTTACTAATCCCATACTCGTCCAGACATTTCTTATGGTGTCAGCTTGGTCAGTCAATTTATGCATTCTCCTACTAAAGAACAAGTGGATACATTTATTCGAATTCTTTGATACTTGAAATTAGCTTCAGGGAAAGGGATTATGTTCACCAAGAATGATCATTTAGATATTGAGGGTTACACCGATGCTGATTGGGCAGGAAGCTTGTCAGATAGAAAATCTACATCTGGGTATTTCACCTTTGTTGTTGGTAACCTCGTTACATGGAGAAGTAAGAAACAAAAAGTTGTAGCATTATCAAGTGTTGAAACTGAGTTTTGAGGAATGGCTAAGGGTCTATGTGAGCTACTTTGTCTAAGAGGACTGCTCTCAGAGATTGGATTTGCTCCCAACTCAGGAATGAATTTGTATTGTGATAATAAAGCGGCTATTGAAATATCCTAGAACCCGATTCAGCATGACCGAACAAAGCATATTGAGACAGACCGACAACAAAATCTCGAAGAAGGAGTGATTCGATTTCCTTTCGTTAGGTCAGAGGATCAACTTGCTAATATGCTTACAAAAGCAGTCTCTAACAAAAACTTTCATAGCTCACTTGACAAGTTGGGTATGAAAGACATCTTTGCACCAACTTGAGAGGGGGTGTTAGAGTGAGCTATATTAAACAGATAAATTAGGGAATGATCTTTGCCTAATTCATTTCCCATCATTGTATTCATCCCAACTGTTACGAGATTTGTCTTATTATTTATTACCAAAAGTTAGCCTAGACCTATTGTATATATATGATGTACGATGAAAGCAAAAGAAGTAAGAATGAATTACATAAACAATTATTTTCCTTTGTTTTACAAAGACATCCTATTTTTCTTCTTCACTGGCCATTGGTCAATATTGCGCGACCGCGGCAATGTGCATAGGGGTGGGTGCGGGGCGGGTATTTAGGGTATTGGGTATTGGGTATTTCGGGTCGGGTACCCGACATGACGGGTAGTAAATTTTCACATCCAAAATCCGACCCGATCTGGCGTGTACTCGAACTTCGAGTACTCGAAATTTTCGGTTATTTCGGGTACTCGAAATTTCACTTATATATATATCCTCTCATCAGACCATCTGTAGCACTCATAGCTACTGCTCTAACTCGATTATTTCCTAATAATTGCTGTACCTCACAAGTCACATTAATTGGTTGCCCAACAGTATCTCGACCTTTAACTACCAGAGCGTTATAAATATTAGGCATCTTGCCTGGCGGAAAGGCTGCATCTAATACTGGACCAATGATTTGGACGATACGCCCCTGGTTTTTTTTTTCAAGCGTGGAAACCCCAGAACCAGAAGTAGTAGGATTAATTCTCATAATAATAAATAAAAAAATATGTCAAATTTTTTTTTGGTGAAAATTCTCGAATTCAAAATAAATGTCTGATAACACGTCGATCAGTTAATTCAATAAGAAATGGGAGTTAGCACTTCGTTGGTGCCATCCAATCGAATCCAATTCAATTGTTTACTTATTCAATAAGTGAATTTGTAAGCTCAACCAAGCTGTTTTGAAAATTTCAAATAGACAATCCCGTCTATATTATATAAAATATTCTATGGAATTCGAACCCGAACTCTATTTACATTAAGATTCATTATTTCTATCTTATTGGCTCTTATTATTTTTTATTTTGGCATATTGATTTACGCCTATAGCCTATTCTTTTCGTTTTTTTATACCCTTTCATTTCCTAGACAAATTACGCCTATTTTCACATCTAGGATTTACATATACAACATATACCACTGTCAAGAGAGAATTTCTTATTAGTTAGGTTAGGTATTTTAATTCCAAAAAAGGTCAAAAGGAAAAATGGGGTTGCGCTATATATATGAAAGAGTATACAATAATAGTGTGTTTGGTAAATCAAATACCATGTCAAACATTCTGATTAGTTGATAATATTAGTATTAGTTGGGAAGTTTGTGAAAGATTCCTGTGAAAAAGTTTCATTAACGCCTAATTAATTCGTGTCGAGTAGACCTTGTTGTTGTCAAAATTCTTAATTCATGAGTTGTAGGGAGGGATTTATGTCACCACAAACAGAGACTAAAGCAAGTGTTGGATTTAAAGCGGGTGTTAAAGAGTACAAATTGACTTATTATACTCCTGAATACGAAACCAAAGATACTGATATCTTGGCAGCATTCCGAGTAACTCCTCAACCTGGAGTTCCCCCTGAAGAAGCAGGGGCCGCGGTAGCTGCCGAATCTTCTACTGGTACATGGACAACTGTGTGGACCGATGGACTTACCAGCCTTGATCGTTATAAAGGGCGATGCTACCACGTCGAGCTCGTTCCTGGAGAAGCAGATCAATATATCTGTTATGTAGCTTACCCGTTAGACCTTTTTGAAGAAGGTTCTGTTACTAACATGTTTACTTCGATTGTAGGAAATGTATTTGGATTCAAAGCCCTGCGTGCTTTAGGTCTGGAAGATCTGCGAATCCCTCCTGCTTATGTTAAAACTTTCCAAGGCCCGCCTCATGGGATCCAAGTTGAGAGAGATAAATTGAACAAGTATGGTCGTCCCCTGTTGGGATGTACTATTAAACCTAAATTGGGGTTATCTGCTAAACACTCCGATAGAGCATGTTATGGACTTGATTTTACCAAAGATGATGAGAACGTGAACTCCCAGCCATTTATGCGCTGGAGAGATCGTTTCTTATTTTGTGCTGAAGCAATTTATAAAGCACAGGCGGAAACAGGTGAAATCAAAGGGCATTACTTGAATGCTACTGCGGGTACATGCGAAGAAATGATGAAAAGAGCTATATTTGCTAGAGAATTGGGAGTTCCTATCGTAATGCATGACTACTTAACAGGAGGATTCACTGCAAATACTAGCTTGGCTCATTATTGCCGAGACAATGGCCTACTTCTTCACATTCACCGTGCAATGCATGCAGTTATTGATAGACAGAAGAATCATGGTATACACTTCCGTGTACTAGCTAAAGCGTTACGTATGTCTGGTGGAGATCATATTCACTCTGGTACCGTAGTAGGTAAACTTGAAGGAGAAAGAGAGATCACTTTGGGTTTTGTTGATTTATTGCGTGATGATTTTATTGAAAAAGATCGAAGTCGCGGTATTTATTTCACTCAAGATTGGGTCTCTCTACCGGGTGTTATTCCCGTGGCTTCAGGGGGTATTCACGTTTGGCATATGCCTGCTCTGACCGAGATCTTTGGGGATGATTCCGTACTACAATTCGGTGGAGGAACTTTAGGACACCCTTGGGGGAATGCGCCAGGTGTCGTAGTTAACCGAGTCGCTCTAGAAGCATGTGTACAAGCTCGTAATGAAGGACGTGATCTTGCTGCTGAGGGTAATACAATTATCCGTGAGGCTTGCAAATGGAGTCCTGAACTAGCTGCCGCTTGTGAGGTATGGAAAGAGATCAAATTTGAGTTTAAACCAGTAGATACTTTGGACAAGTAATTACTCTCCGTTCTCTTAATTGAATTGCAATTAAATTCAGCCCAATCTTTTACTAATAGGATTGAGCCGAATACAAAGATTATATTACATTGGATAAATACATATATCTCTAGATATACAAGATTTTAAATACAAAATCTAAGACTCAACTGTTTCTATTGTTGTCTTGGATCCACAATTAAACCTATGGATCCTTAGGATTGGTATATTCTTTATATTAGTTTCGCTGAATCAAGCGAAGTATCATAAACCTTTCGACCCATCCTGTATATTATCTTTTTCGTTCCGTGTTGGAATAGAACCGCAATTTATGACTTGTTATTAGTTAGTTATTAGCTATTAGACGAGATTTTACGAAAAAATTATTTCTAGGAGATAAAAATATTTATTTTTTTGGTCGATGCGAAGACATAGGAAAAAACTCTTTTTCATTCTATTTAGACTGAAAGGGGATTGCATCATATTCATATTATAGTGAAGTCTTACCCCGAGATTCTTACAAAACAAAAGAGAATCCTTTTTACACTTCTTATTAGTAGTGATTGAATTTCTATGTTTAATCTGATATGAGAATAAGATATTCAAATCAATATAAAGAATTGGGGATCGAATGACTATTCATCTATTGTATTTTTATGCAAATAGGGGGCAAGAAAACTCTATGGAAAAGTGGTGGTTTAATTCAATGGTGTTTAAGAAGGAGTAAGAATGCCTGTATGGGATAAATAAATCGACGGACAATCTTGGTCCTATTGAAAAGACTAGTGAAAGTGAAGATCTGAATAGAAAAGGTAGGACTAAAAACATTCATAGTTCGAGGGGTCGTTACAATTCTAGTTACAGTAATGTCCATAATTTATTCGGCGTCAAAGACATTCGGAATTTCATCTCTGATGATACTTTTTTAGTTAGGGGTAGTAATGGAGACGGTTATTCTATCTATTTTGATATTGAAAATCAGACTTTTATTGAAAATCAGATCGTTGAGATTGACAACGATCACTCTTCTCTCAGTGAAAGTGAACTAGAAAGTTCTTTTTCTAGTTATCGCAATTCTAGTTATATGAATAATGACTCTACGAGTGAAGATTCATTATACAATCGTTCCATGTATAATACTCAATCTAGTTGGAATAATCACATTAATAGTTGCATTGACAGCTATCTTCATTCTCAAATCTGTATTGATACGCCAATTGTAAGTGAGAGGAATGACAATTACATTTCTAGATGCGTTTTTGATAGTGATAACCGTAGAACTATTAGTGAAAGCGGGAGGTCCAGTATACCAACCCGCGCAATGAGCAGTGAGTTAACTCTAAGTGATTTAACTCTAAGAGAAAGATGTAATGATCTCGATGCAACTCAAAAATACAGGCATTTGTGGGTTCAATGCGAAAATTGTTATGGATTAAATTATAAGAAATTTTTGAAATCTAAAATGAATATTTGTGAACAATGTGGATATCATTTGAAAATGAGTAGTTCAGAAAGAATCGAACTTTTGATCGATCCCTGTACTTGGGATCCTATGGATGAAGACATGGTCTCTCTGGATCCCATTGGATTTCACTTGGAGGAGGAGCCCTATAAAGATCGTATTGATTCCTATCAAAGAAAGACGGGATTAGCTGAGGCTGTTCAAACAGGCATAGGACAACTAAATGGGATTCCCGTAGCAATTGGGGTTATGGATTTTCAGTTTATGGGGGGTAGTATGGGATCCGCGGTTGGGGAGAAAATAACCCGTTTGATTGAGTACGCTACCAATAAATTTCTACCACTTATTATAGTGTGCGCTTCGGGGGGGGCGCGCATGCAAGAAGGAAGTTTGAGCTTGATGCAAATGGCTAAAATATCGTCTGCCTTATATGATTATCAATCAAATAAAAAGTTATTTTATGTACCAATCCTTACATCTCCTACTACTGGTGGGGTAACAGCTAGTTTTGGTATGTTGGGAGATATCATTATTGCCGAACCCAATTCCTACATTGCATTTGCGGGTAAAAGAGTAATTGAACAAACATTGAATACAACAGTACCCGAAGGTTCACAAGGGGCTGAATATTTATTCCATAAGGGCTTATTCGACCTAATCGTACCACGTAATCTTTTAAAAAGCGTTCTAAGTGAGTTATTTAAGCTACACGCCTTCGTTCCTTTGAATTCAAATTGAACCAAGTAGAGTGCACTAAGTTTAATTATTTTATTTGTACAAGTAGTTAGCTTGACGGAATCAATGTAAATAAGAATGGAGTTTTCTTAGGTGACCTAAGATCTAATTGTAGAAAGAATCAAAAGTGAAAGTGTCGGATAACTCTTTTTTTTACCTAGATTCCCGATTACTAATTAAGAAGTTGCGATTAATTCAACAAGATAAAAGCGTGAGTTGTTCCTTTCGTGAAATTCGGCAAATAAAATGAATTTTGTCTTACGTATATAATCAAATTCAAATATCGAAAAGATATAGAGTTTTTTATCTTTCTCCCATCTCCAAAAATTGAATTTCAATAAGGAAATGAGTCATATTATAAAAGACAATGTAATAAAGCATGAATTTTTATCTTTCGATAATTTGTAAGAAACTCTTTTTTTATAAAATTAGAATAAAATTAGAAGACAAGAACAAAACACAAATAAATGAGGAAAAATAATCAAGTTGATTATCATACGTATCTTTCATGTAGAAAGACGAATAAGTCCATTTATTTAGTTCTACATTCCTTGGACTTATTCTATATACTCACTTAGATATAGAGATACTTATATCTCTACTAAGAATTTTCAAATGGAATTAATTAATAATTACAATTGTGAATTATTATAAATATAAAAGATTAAAAAAATAATAACAGGTACAATATAGTAAATCGAGGTACCCATTTTATGACAACTTTCAACTTTCCCTCTATTTTGGTGCCTTTAGTAGGCCTAGTCTTTCCGGCACTTGCAATGGCTTCTTTATTTCTTCATGTTAAAAAAAACAAGATTGTTTAGATCTGAGGGGACCTAATCTCAGCCGTTTTTTTGTTTTTAACTTCGACTTGTAGCATAACACATATATTTATTTTGGGAAATTTATAGAGTATAACATGCGATTTTCGCCGAACAGAAAGGAAAAAGCTCTTATGCCTGCAGAAAATGATCTATGGGTAAATGAATTCTAGCTAGTTTCAAATAGAACAACATCACTGGATGCCTAAAATGTGTAAAGTTGGTGGATCTATATGTATATCAATATATATATTGAGATCATATGAAGGGTATGTTATTATTTTAGATCTAACCAATTTGATGAATTACTCCTTCCTAAAGGTTCACATCAAACTAGTGATAGTTGATGAGAGTTCCTTCGGAAACAAAAAAGTAAAGTTAAAATAATTTGGGGTATTCTCTGAATTCCAATAAAATGCAATCAAATCAAGTATGAGTTGGCGATCCGAACATATATGGATAGAACTTATAACGGGGTCTCGAAAACTAAGTAATTTTTGCTGGGCCCTTATCGTTTTTTTAGGTTCATTAGGATTCTTATTGGTTGGAACTTCCAGTTATCTTGGTAGAAATTTGATATCTTTTTTTCCGTCTCAGCAAATCATTTTTTTTCCACAAGGGATTGTGATGTCTTTCTACGGGATCGTGGGTCTGTTTATTAGTTCCTATTTGTGGTGCACAATTTCCTGGAATGTAGGTAGTGGTTATGATCGATTCGATCGAAAGGAAGGAATAGTGTCTATTTTTCGTTGGGGATTTCCTGGAAAAAATCGTCGCATATTCCTCCAATTCCTTATAAAAGATATTCAATCCGTTAGAATAGAAGTTAAAAAGGGTATTTATGCTCGCCGTGTCCTTTATATGGACATCAGAGGCTGGGGGGCTATTCCGTTGACCCGTACTGATGAGAATTTGACTCCACGAGAAATTGAACAAAAAGCCGCGGAATTGGCTTATTTCTTGCGTGTACCAATTGAAGTCTTTTGAGAAAATGAACTGGACTGAAGAACAATGCTTTCTCAGCAGGAGGGAAAAATGCAAGAATCCTGTTTTTCTATAACATAACTTAACTCAAGTTTCGTCAAAACGTTCAGTCGAGCAAAAGCCGACATATATGGCAGAACCACAAAACAAAACTCTTTCTTTTATGCATATCCAAATCCATGGAACTCAATTCAAACAAGTAACAAATCGAACGACTAGATTCAATTCATCTCATATATCAAACGATTTTGAAAGAAAGAAATTTCTCTTTTTTATTTAAGGTCAATATTTGTTGGAAGTGATACTTTAGATGCGAAAGATGCAAATAAATCATATCTTGTAAATTATTTCGATTTTGTCAATCGACCTTTTTTTATCCTTTCTTTTGTGTTCCTTACTAACCAATATTGGCTTTTCTTAATAATGATAACTGGCCCACTTCTGTCTTGTTTTGCCGCTCGTTTTTTTGATCATCAAAATATTTTTCTCTCAATTATTCTATTCTTGGCTATGGGTAATCTTGGAATTTTTTCAAAATATTGGCTTGGCTATATTTTTTTAATAGAAAAGGAGTTCTTTTGTCTCAAAATTTCAATGATATTCATTCCTTAAAGTACTTCTTTCGGTCATTCATCGAAAGGAGACACTTGTTTGGAATTTGATGAATTGAGATATTTCAAAACAATATTTTTTGATGATTTCTTTAGGAGTTTTAGTCTATTTCTGTATTCTTTACTAGATATTCAAACAAAATCACCAATCAAATAATTCATAGGTTTGGTACCTTGTCTAGAACTCATGTGTAAAAGAAATATTTCATCACATAGAGTCGACAAATGAAGTGGGTTAATTAACAAGTAACAGATGAAAAATGTCAAAAAAGAAAGCATTCACTCCTCTTTTGTATCTTGCATCTATAGTATTTTTGCCCTGGTGGATTTCTCTCTCATTTACTAAAAGTATGGAATCTTGGGTTACTAATTGGTCGAATAACTGGTCAATCCAAAATTTTATTGAATAATATTCAAGAAAAAAGTATTCTAGAAAAGTTTATAGAATTAGAGGAAATCCTCTTCTAGGACGAAATGATGAAGGAAAACTCGAAGACACATCTAGAAAGGCTTCCTATAAGAATCCACAAAGAAACGATCCAATTAATCAAGATACACAATGAGGATCGTATTCATATGATTTTGCACTTATGGACAAATATAATCTCTTTTGTTATTCTAAGCGGTTATTCTATTTTAGGTAATGAAGAACTTGTTATTCTTAACTCTTGGGCTCAGGAATTCCTCTATAACTTAAGTGATACATTAAAAGCTTTTTTGATTCTTTTACTAACAGATTTATCTATCGGATTTCATTCAACCCATGGTTGGGAACTAATGATTGGTTCTGTGTACAAAGATTTTGGGTTTGTTCATAATGATCAAATTATATCAGGTCTTGTTTCCACTTTTCCAGTTATTCTGGATACTCTTTTTAAATATGGGATTTTCCGTTATTTAAATCGTGTATCTCCGTCATTTGTAGTTATTTATCATTCAATGAATGATTGATAAATGATCCACCGATATTAATCTAATCCAATTAGAATGTTTCTTACTTTCTAGTTCTACATAAACATTAATAACTTTCTATCCGAGGGATTTTCATCCTATACTAAGTATTCCAGTAAAATGATTCTAGTAACTAAATAGCATAACAGAATCGTGGATAGGGAACTATACTATTGACTTACCCAATTTATTGTAGAAATTTTCGGATCAATGATTAGACCATGCAAACTCAAAATACTTTTTCTTGGATAAAGGGACAGATTACTCGATCTATTTCCGTATCGCTTATCATATATATCATCACTCGGACATCCATTTCAAGTGCATATCCCATTTTTGCGCAGCAGGGTTATGAAAATCCACGAGAAGCTACCGGGCGTATTGTATGTGCCAATTGCCATTTAGCTAATACGCCCGTGGATATTGAGGTTCCACAAGCGCTACTTCCTGATACCGTATTTGAAGCAGTTGTTTGAATTCCTTATGATAAGCAAGTTAAACAAGTTCTTGCTAATGGTAAGAAAGAGGGTTTAAATGTGGGGGATGTTCTTATTTTACCGGAGGGGTTTGAATTAGCTCCTTCCGATCGTATTTCTCCCGAGATGAAAGAAAAGATAGGAAATTTGTCTTTTCAGAGCTATCGCCATAATAAAAAAAATATTCTTGTGATAGGGCTTGTCCCCGGTCAGAAATATAGTGAAATCACCTTTTCGATTCTTTCCCCCGACCCCGCTACTAAGAAAGATGTTCACTTCTTAAAATATCCTATATATGTAGGGGGAATAGGGGAAGGGGTCTGATTTATCCCGACGAAAGCAAGAGTAACAATACAGTTTATAATGCGACAGGAGCGGGTATAGTAAGTAAAATCATACGAAAAGAAAAGGGGGGATCTGAAATATCCATAACAGATCCATCAGATGGACGTCAAGTGGTTGATATTATCCCTCCAGGACCAGAACTGCTTGTTTCAGAGGGAGAATCCATCAAATTTGATAAACCATTAACCAGTAATCCTAATGTGGGTGGATTTGGTCAGGGAGATGCAGAAATAGTATTTCAAGACCCATTACGTGTCCAAGGTCTTTTGCTCTTCTTGGCATCTGTTATTTTGGCACGAATCTTTTTGGTTCTTAAAAAGAAACAGTTTGAGAAGGTTCAATTGGCCGAAATGAATTTCTAGACTCGCAAATTTATCGACAAAATGAAATTATGAAAAACTTTTTATTTACTTGCTCTTTTGCCACGAGCTTCGGGGAATCCCTTGTACCGCATTCCTAGTCAGAATAGGTAGATTTTTTTTAAGAAGACTATTTTATTTGACTTTATAACTTTCCCACCCCTTTCCTTGTTTTTTTAGCCAAATTGGATTGTTACGACTATCTTACTATTGTCAGATTTCAATGTCATAAAACGGATCCATTTGATTCTATTTCAAATAGAATCAAATTGGGATAGATATTAGCATAAGGAAACGGGTAATAGACCGAACTGGGGAACAAATAATTCTAGGAGGGATTATTCGTCTTCCTAGTCTTCGACACAAGAAAGAGGTATAGAAAATACCTTGTCTTGTGTCGAAAGAGTAATTATTTTTTATCCTGTTCGTCATCCTAGTCTTGATTTCGGTTTTACAGATGTATCAGAATTTTTTTTCGATTTATTATGTACAATAACGTAGTGGATAAACAAAAAAAGAGGGAATTTCAATTTTATTGATTAAATATAATTTATTCATCAATGAATTTATAAAAAATTGACATTTTTCTGAGATACTAAAATAAATAGAGATAGAGTAAGAGTATAGAAAGTATTTGTATGATATCTAATCTATAGAAATATCATATAGATAATCCAGGAAATTGAGTGAGTCCCCCTTTCTTCTAATTTGGAAAGGACCCATAGATACTATCAAGATCCAAGAACAGGTATTCTGAATCAATTAATGAAGTTCATTTTTCAAACGCATCATCAGAAAAAAGAGAATGGAGTTTTTTGAAACAAAAGAAAAAGAAATCCACTTTGTCATTTAGACAAAAAAAACTCTGATTCTTAAGAACCCAACGGGCCCTTTCCCCTCGAATCCGACAAACAAAGAAGGGAATCCCGTTGAGTTCCTACGCCTTCATGTCTAAAACTGAATTCATCCGAGTACTACAGGGATGAACCTAATCCGGAATATGAACCATAAAAGAAAATACCTATTAAACCGATCACAAGAATACCAGTTACAGTACCTATTATCCAAAGAGGAATCCTTCCAGTAGTATCGGCCGTTTACTCCACTTCCCTCCAATTTCATCAAATGGTCATGCTAGAGACATAAACAATCATGGATAGTTATGAGATGAAATCCTTCCAAATGGGCTAAGAGGATGCCTAGAATTATTATTTATTTTCTTTCATTTTCCTAATTGAAGAAATAATTGGAAAATAAAACAGCAAGTACAAAAATGAGTAATAACCCCCCGATTCAATTCAACACTTTGTTCGTTCGGGTTTGATTGTATCATAGCTCTATAATTCGGGATTAGGTTTATCGTTGGATGAACTGCATTGCTGATATTGACCCCAAAAAAAAGACGGTAGGTACAGCTAGGCCGTGAATAGCCAACCATCGTACTGTAAAAATTGGATAGGTTCGATCAATAGTCATTTGATTAGGCCCTCCTAAAACGATCTACTAAATTCATCGAGTTGTTCCAAAGAATCAAAACGGCCAGTTATTAATGGAATTCCTTGTCGGCTCTCTGTGAAATATTCGTTTGGCCGAGGGCTTCCAAATACATCATAAGCTAAACCGGTACTAACGAACAACCAACCCGCAATGAATAGGGAAGGTATAGTAATGCTACACATATACATATATATATATATATATATATATATATATATATATATATATATGTATGTATGTATATATATATATATGTATGTATGTATGTATGTATATATATATATATGTATGTATGTATATATATATATATATATACACATACATACATATATATATCTATATATATATGTATGTGTATATATATGTATGTATGTATATATGTACAAGACAAAAGGAAAAAAAAAATAGAAATCGTATATTTTACATTCAAGACAGCCAAATAAGTATGATTAGAAGTAAAACTTAAAAGAAGACAAAACAATTAAAAATTAATTGAGATATAAACAAAAATATCACCTGGAATGAAGATTCGAAAGAACCCCAAGTCAAAAGATCCAATCTTGGAGCCACCAATTAAAGTAAATCTATAGAAAACTTCACTTTCTTTATGAAGAAATGTGCTGCTAATTGCTATTGTTGGGCCAATTTTTTTTTTTTTTTGGTTAAATACCCGAACGTGTCTCGAAATACCCGTTCGGGGGTGAGTCTAATACCCAATACCCAACCCGAAAATATATTTCGTGTTCGGGTCCCTAACCCGAATGTCAAATAACCCATTTTTTGTCTCAAACGGGTCATGACGGGTTCCAAAATCCGACCCAAATGCCCAGCCCTAAATGTGCAAGCCATTGTAGGTTCTGATCTAAATGTTATTGCTGGTAATTAATCTTTCATTAATTAATCATCAAGATAATTATATCATAATTTATCCTATATATATATATATATATATATATATATATATATATATATATATATATATACATGTATGATTCCTTGTTTAGCGGTGGTCTTATGGAGCATGAGCCAGAACAAATTGGTCCAGATCACCCTTCGGCTAATATTACTACTAATAACCTCCCAAAAGAAGTAGGCAGTGTCCCAAAAATGATACCGGTCACGGGTTGGACAACATATCTTGGGGTGCACTTATTGCATCATTATGGGCCCAAAATTGCAACCTAATATTCGAGGACCTGCCCCAATGTCAGTTGCCTAGGCCAGTCAACAAAGATCAAGGTGTATTGCTGAGTGGTTGTCAGGCCAATGAGTATTCTCTCGACGCTAGAATAGATGGCAAAAGATATGGAGCCAATTTATTTCCCCATTGAAGTAAGACAGAGTTCTACACTCCCCGAGTATTGGTTTTCATTTTCTGGAACGACTCTCTGCAACTAAAATCTTGTAACTAATGCCAGGGTTATTTTACGAACAAGCTCATCACGGATTAGCATCCTTGTCTGTACTGCAACAAGCAAAATGCCGACAACCCTTTCTTGGGCGCCAGGTTCTCTCGTGAAGATTGAAATTAATGAAACTCCATAAAATTAATTAACCATATTAGTATTACAGGGTCCTAGAAATAAATTTGAAAGTTTAATTGGTTGATATATACGAAACTAGTAACTCGTTGTTGTTGGAAGAAGTTGGAAATAAGAACTGTTATTATTTCTACTGGTCTTAGTATATAAAATATTACTACATTGTTTAGATTTTGTATGGATTAATCTTTTTTATATATGCTTTACGCACGTAGTTCATTTTTCTGAGTTGTCTTTCTGATTACAATTTTTTTTTAAATTTAGTTGGGAATCCGCTCAAAAGTCAAAATAAGTATGCTTCAGAATTTGTACCTCGTACGATGGTTTAAATGGTGTATGAACCCCACTAATTAAGTTGTGCACCAGTAAATTGACATTTATACCTTCTAAAAATAATATAATTATTATTAATTATCATATTAAATTGATATTTATATCCTTTGAAAATAATATAATTGTTTGTTACCATAATGCCCCTTCAATTTCACCCACTAAAATATATCTCCCAAATCCCAACTTAAACCTATCTTAAACACCACCGCCGCTCGCACACACCACCACACCCACTCATAGCTGGGCCATTCTGGTCGCACAAGAACGGTGATGAATTATATTGTGATTTGTCGCGACCAGAACGGCCCAGGTGGGAGTGGGTGTTTGTTTTTGCACGTTTGTGGAATCATGTATCAACGACAAGTTTTGGTGTTAGATATTCCATGTTTTCATTCCTAGTTTTGGTGGAAGCATAGATATCATCCCTTCATTATATTTCAACTACCTAGATTCTCAGAGTACACCAAAGAAGACAAAGACACTTGTATTTTCTGATGAACAGACTGATCAACAGATGGATGGAGAAACCTAGAACAGTTGCTGAATGAATAGTTGAGTCTATTCCTGAATAAGGTCTCAATCACTCCTAATTTCTGAAGAGCCAGAGGAAGCTCATTAATGCATGGACACGGGCCAAGAAGGGTAGTAGTAAGAAGAGCAAGTACTCATCTAAAAATCAAGCTGAACTGAGGATCGGACCTTGGAGAAAATATTCAATGAGAACGAAAGTGTTGAGGCCACAATTACAGAAGATGATGACTTCAAGATTGCATTTGCCAATAGCTTGACCAAAGAAGTGTGAGGTCAAATATTGTGGATGCCTCTGATCATGAATTGATCACAACAAAGAAGTGTGAGGTCAAATAAGAAACAGATGCTTTGGAGTTAATTAATTTTTTTATAATAAAGAGCAATCATTCATTCATCATATCTCTACTACCTAGATTTTCCAAATTTCTATTAGTAGCTTTGTTTTTAGATGTTGTATATGAAATGACGTTGAAGAATTTTGAAATTTGTGTAGAATTGTTTGTGAGCATTATGTTGCCAGGAACCATGCCTGGTGAATTAGAGATAAATGCTTAAGTGATATGTGAAATTTACACTCCATCTGTTGATATTTCAATGTGAATGCATGATGCAATTTATTGTGAATGTGAGATGCAATTGAAATTCACAAGATAATGATTATTATGTTTTGGTTTCTTTATACCAATATGGAATAATTGTATTCTATAATATAACACAAACTGTTCACACAAAATTTGTAAGGTTAAAATAATGATTGATAATCATTAATTGTGTAGCAAAACAACAGATTACAAAATGATAGAAACGCAAGGAAATTTATAATAGGCTATCTTCCTAAAATATTGTTCGTCTTCAAATTTGGTTCACTTGCCATCCCCCTTTTAATTTTCTTAGTTTCCTCACCATTTTCCCCCTTCCTGAATTCTATTTCCTTCGGTCAGAATTCGATTCCGACGCAATTTTTTTCCAACCAATTTTTGCGGTCGAAAAATCGATCAGAATCTTGTTTTTCCAACCGATTTTGGGCAAAATCCGTCGGAATTTTAGTTTTTTCTAGTAATGTTCTCCCATCAATCCTAAATGTTCATGTTGCTTTGGGTTTAAGGGGACTAATTGCATACCAACTTAACGCTTAATTTCCTCCCATCAGTTTTCTTCGGTATCATCATCACTCGATTAAGCATAAATTAGGGATTTAACTGTGTCATGAGAATGTCAAATCAGCCGGCAAGATTAATTACATTGCTTCTTCCAATGGGTTTGATGGAACGGGACAGATTTATAGCTCTCTTGAATGCTCAACTACCATTAAGATTTTCAAGCATAAATTGGGCGAAAAAGGAGTTTTTAATCTCACTACTTCAAAATTTCGAAATAGGTGAGATTTCCATATCACTTATGAATTTATGGGTTGCAGATTTTTATTTTTATTTTGATAAGTTTATTGTGTTTCGGTTATTTTATGTTTTCAAAAATCTTTAAATTTGAAATGTTAAGTAAACTTTGAGGAATTTCTGTTTATATATTAGTTTTGGTTAATGTATTTCGAGTTGATTTGCTTATGAAACATGGTTTGCTTGTCGTAATATTTCCACCATGAACCAAATTTGGATTTTTTTTTTCTTGTTACATTCCTATGCATGTTTATGCCTTTTCTTTATTTTTTTAAATAAAGTCCCTTAGAGATTAAATAATTTGGGTCTTGGTAACCACTATAATAACTGCACAATGTTTATCTCTCTGAAGTTGAATATAGGGATGGCTACTACTGTGTATTGGTCTTTGTTGGACGAGGACAAGCTTGTAGACTTTAATTGAGGCAGCTGTGTTGAGTGAAATTTCTTACAGGCTAACTTATCTTATTGGTAGGACTATACTGTCTTCAGAGTTTTTAATAAGGTAATAGGACTGAAAAAGAAGTACTTCCTATGGATATGGCTGAGTAGTGAAACAGGAGTTGGTTGGAACCATATAACTCAAACGTTTCAAGCCAATGATGCGGTCTGGGATCGAGTGCTAAAGGTTTCTTATGGAATCTTAAATTTGGATATGATATAATTTATTTTGTGGCATGTTTTAGCTAATAAGAAAATTATTCGATGTATTCTACTAGGTAAAACCTACCTGCTACTATGGTGTATAGGTTCCATGGGGAGAGGCATTAAACATCATTGACTCTTATTTTTGGAGGAGGTTTGGACGATGCTAAAGTCTTGCCTATGGCGAACATAGAACAACACGAAAATGAAATCATTATGTTATCTGACGATGATTATGAAGAGGGTGAAGATATTCGTGCTCAAAATGGAGGCGTAGGTGTTGTTGAAGGTGTTTTTGGTGCTGCTGGAAATGAAGGTGTCGGTGTCGTTGAGGATGGTGTTTGTGCTACTGGAAATAAAGGTTTCGGTGACGCTGAAGATGGTGTTGGTGCTGCTGGAAATGAAGGTGTTGTTCGTCTTCCCTTCGTACATTTAATGGTGAGCTTGTGGTTATTGAAGATTCTGTCTCCAAGGTTCTTGGCATAGAAAGAGGGAAAGCCAAAGTATTTCAAGGTGAGAGTACTCGTCCTAAAACTTCAATGTCATCCACTGCTTCATCCCCACAACCAAGGGCTAGGGTAACACGAAAAATATGAACTTATGTTTTTTATTGTGTTTGCATTGCTTGAAGGATGTATCAAGGTAAATGCAGTAGTTTCTGGTGAAGTTGGTTATTTTGGATGTGAATTTGGTTGTTTTATTTTGGATTCACCAACTTTTTAATATGCATGTAACTTAGGCCCCGTTTGGCCCCATGATTCAACTGATGAAAATTACGATTGCAACTCTAACGTCGTTTTGCTGCCGTTTGGCCCCACTTCCAATTATGCAATTTTAATTTTTGAACGTGAGATTGTCACATTGCAGAGAAGCTACCCTATGGAAGGTTTTGGTGGCCGTGATATTTAAATAATAAAAATTCCCAACTTTGTCATTTGACTAGCCTCACGTATCTGTAGCAGACTTTCAAATTAATTTTCGCTAATTTTATTTTATGCAAGTAATATAATATAATATCAGTCTCATAATAAATAATGATATTTCTATTAATTTTCTGCTTCATTTACTTTATTGTCCTTTTTAATTTCATAAAGTCCCTTAATTTCTATTTTTTCTTTTCTAAATCAGCTAAAGGATTTTCAGTGAGTTTTTAATTTACCTGATTAAAATCTTAAAGATGAACATAACAAATTAGTGATATGTTCAAATATTTCTATTGTAGTTTTCATGTTTCAATTTTAAAGTGTTCTTAATAAAAATTTTATTTTATAATTTTTCTTAGTATTAATAATTCTACAATTAATTTCAACGTTCAATCAATTATTTTTGAGTAATTATTTTAAATGTTCTCATAATAAATCCTATAATCTACAAACTCGCCCTTATGTTATATGAAAGTAAAAAAAAAATCCTAAATTTTTATTATAATTTTCTCTTGGTTTGCGATAGTTAAAGAGTATTATTGGATAATGCTGCTTAGCATATGAAAAAGGTTATTTTTATAAATTATATAAAAATTTGCATATCTAGGATCAATTACAAAAATTGAAACGAAACGCTAAATCAATTTTACTAAAGCAATTATCTGAAAAGGATTTATATTAAAATCAATTATTCTGAAAATAATTATACAATCGCTTGGCAAACTCACCCTTAATGAAATTAGTCTATTTAATAATATATTTTGAGCAGCTAATTTTTTATAATTTCAGTTTACTTTTTATGCCTTCTTTTCTTTGGGACTGAGTTTGCTTGGAACTGCATGTGAAGCCATAACATGTGGTCAATGTATCTAAGGTTCTCACGATATTGCATCCATTTGAGAATTTTAGGCTAGATTTGAATGTGGACATTTGATGTCCAATCAACTTGACAAAAAATTGATGTATATGATACAGAAATCTAAGCACACAAATATGATAATGCCATATAATACACTCATACAATAGAGAAATTTTGTTGGAATGTGAAGTAATGCACTTCCTAGATGTTTTTTAAAAACACATCAATCATTGTAGTATTCAAAAAGTCTTTGGATTTATCTTATTCAAATGAATCTATCCTTAGGAAATATGTTAGTCAATAATTCTATCTACCTAGGAATATTAAAGAGTTTGACTATGCAATTTTCCATGCACTCTAGACAGTTCCTACTACTAGTATAAATAGGAGTACTCATTTGATGTGTAAACCAAATGAAGAATTAGAAAAGTAATAGTAAAGTGAGAGTTTGAGCTCTGCAGAAGCAACTCAAGAAAATCATCTTGTTCAAAGTTTCTTTTCACTCTTTTCAAACTATGAAAGTGGCATCAGAGCCAGTTCGATTAGAACTGGGTAAAGACTTAAAAAAAATAAAGAGTTTCGAGAGGGCCTGGTCATTTGTGTTAAGAAATCAAATGGCGAAAACTTCTCATTCATTCCTACCAATTTTTGGTGGAGAAAATTACGACTTTTGGAAAATCAAGATAAGATGAGAACTTATCTCATGTCCGAAGGTTTGTGGAGTGTCGTCGACGAAGGATTCGAAGAGCCACGAGACGATTCCAACTTTTCGAATGCTGAAAAGAAAAAGCTTGATGAGACGCGTATCGCTGATGCGAAAGCACTCTCAAAGCTTCACAATGCTATGACTGCACCACTGTTTCCCCGAATCATGGCTGCAAAAAAATGCGAAGATAGCTTGGCAAATCTTGGAGCAAAAATTTCAAGGTGAAAGCAAGCTTATTGCTATGAAAATTCAAAGTCTTTGAAGAGACTTTGAGAACCTAAAGATGAAAGAATCAGAGACCATTCAAGATTACTCATCTCGAGGTACAAAAGTGGTAAATCAACTTTTATCCCTTGGAGAAAAATTATCGAATCAGACTGTTGTGGAAAGAGTCCTAAATAGCTTGCCTGAGAAGTATGACGATATGGTGGATGTTATAGAAGAAACGAAGGACTTGTCTACCTTAAGTTTGCAACAGTTGTTGGGCTCGTTAGAAAACCATGAGCAAAGGAAATTGAGGCATAACACTGAACCACTTGAAAGTGCTTTCCAATCAAAGGTAACTATCGGATCACATAAGAAGGGTGATTCAAGCAAGGGATCTGATTCAAGAAAAGATAGGCAAGACAAGAATGTCGATCCAAAGTCAGAAAAAGGTACGATTGGTAAAGACTCTAATCTTTTCTTTAAAAAATGTAAAAGGATGAACCATGATACAAAAGATTATCGTATCTCGGTCAACCAAAGTGCTATGGTTGTCAAAGATTTGGCCATGTGAAAAAGGTTTGTCGAAATAAAAATAAAAATAAAAATCAGTCAAAGTATGAGAATCGTGCAAATATCTCACAAGAAACCGAGGATGAGGTGAACTTGTTCTATGCTTGTCAGTGGGATTTGGAAGAAAATTCAAATGTATGGCAACTTGATAGTGGGTGTAGCAATCACACAACTAGAAATGAGAAAACATTTATTGGCATGGATACTACGATCGCATCCAAAGTTCGTTTAGGCAATGGTTTGATTGTTCAAGCGAAGGGGAAATGCACTATTGCTGTTGCAACAAGAAATGGCAGAATATTCGTGACATTCTATTTGTTTCAGACATTGAAGAAAATATCCTAAGTGTTGGTCAACAGGTAGAGAATGGTTATCATCTTCATTATGCTAATAACGCTTGTAAGATCTTCGATAGAATAAATCAATTGATTACACTTGTCAGAATGCAGGAGAAAAGAAGTTTTCCTATTAAATTCCACTATGACTTTGCGTGCTTTGAAGGCTGAAGTCTTCCAGGATTACTGGCTATGACATAAACGGTTTTGCCATTTGAATGTTCATGGTTTGAAGCTTCTAAAACCAAAAAGTAGGGGCTTTCTATTGTTCAATGAACTTGTACTTGTGGAACCTTTTAATATCCCATCTCCACCATTCAATAAATGAAGATTGGATTTGCACCTTACATATGAGTATGAAGAGAGTCATCAAACATTTTAACCAAAACCATTTCATATCAAAACAAAACTACTTCATACCAACATAGTACACTATTTTAATTACCAAATTGACCCTCATAAAATCAGTTGTCATTTCTTTATTTCGAATTTTCATATGTATATATGCTCTCTCCTCTCCCTCCCTTTTCATCTTTTGAATTTCCTCTCAGTCCAGATGTTGCCGCTGCGTTGTCGTGGAAGAAATCGTAAAGAATAAAAAAAGAAAGGATGAGGTCGTGAGATGAATATTCTGGAGTGCAAAAAACTTGTATACTTTTGCTGATATAATTTAATATTATGCAAGACTTTTCTTTGTAACAATCATCCAAACAATGTTAAAAAATTATGCTTTAATTTCTTCATTTTTATCAGTCAAAGAATTTCAAATGGAATCAATTCATTTATATCGAATTCATGTTTCCAATCTCCATTCTCATAAATTAAATTAACTAAAAGTAAAAAAACAAAATTAAAGTACCCCCTAATTCTCTTGAAAAGACCTAATAGATTATCGAAATTATTGTTAGAAAAATCAGACCAAGCACAGGATGGATAAGTAAAATAGAGAAGGATGTGAATTAAGATGAAGGTGATGGGATAAAGGGGGAGAGACGGTTTAATACTAAAAGAGATGTAAAGTGAAAAATAAATAAAAAGGATAAGGTAGTCATTTCATTTTTCAAATAAGTGGTTTTTAACCGCTTATGCAATACTTCATCGTCGGTTATACCACTTTTATTGAGGACACGTGTTGCTAGTTAATTGGAGGGTCATATTCCATAGGTACAAGTCAAATGGAACCATAGAAAACTCCCCAAAAAGTATGGTTCATGGGCAGCCCAAATCCAGGTGAATCTTGAACCGTGTGAAGAATGCATAATGGGAAAACAATCAAGACTATATCGTTCCTGAAAGGAAGGCCTTGGGGATCTAAAGCGCCTCTAGAGCTTGTCGATACCGATATTTGTGGGCAAATGAGAACTCCATCTTTCAACAAGCACAAATATTTCTTGACATTCATTGATGACTACTCAAGAATGACATGGGTATATTTCTTAAAGGAGAAGTCTGAAACTTTCGACATTTTCAAGCAGTTCAAAGCACTAGTTGAAAAGCAAAGTGATTTAACTATCAAGACTATTCGGAGTGATAGAGGTGGAGAATACACTTCCCATAAGTTTGAAAATTATTGCATGAATGAAGGAATTCGGAAGCAACTAATACAAGCTATACACCGCAACAAAACAGTTTGGTGGAGAGAAAAAATAGAACAATCGGGGACATGGCTACCTCGATGATAAAGGAGAAGTCATTTTAAAGTTTCTGGATGCATTTGTTATGTTCATATTCCTGTAGAAAAAAAACGATAAAATTTGATAAGAAAAGCACCAAGTGTATTTTTATTGTTAAATTCTGCAGGAGTGTTATCCAAATTAATACTGTCATTTTAATGAGATCATAAAACATAATGAAAACTTAATAGAAGTATTTTTTACTGAATGCATACTTTGCATGTTTCAATTAAATTGAGACACCTTTCCTAGTAAAAGCAATAGATGTGTAAATAACATCCCACACACTATTCATGTGTTGATCAACTTCGGGCCCATGTCTCGAACAATTGTCCGAATTTGTTTCATCAGTACATGGGAGGTTCTCAGGATCACACTCAAACTCTAAGAAATCTTCGTCTAGAGGATCATTCTTACGAATGAAGTTGTGGATTGCCATGGTAGCTGGGACGAGTGCAATTTGATCACACCATTTTATATTCACAGGCATGGTGTCCATTATTTGAAATTTACTTTTTCAACACCGAATGTTCGTTCAATTGTCGCGCGAAGAGACGAATGAAGATGATTGTACATCTCAAGATGGTTATTGTAGGATGGTGCAAGCTGGAAATCTGGTAGGTGGTATTTTTCACCCTTATATGGAGCAAGAAATCCGGTAATGTTGGGAGATATCCGACATCCACCATATAATATTTTCCTAATATTAAATGAGAAAATTAAAATAGAATATTATACTAAATTTAAGACTAATTAATGTTAAAGCAATGTAATCTTAATTGTAGATTATACCGGGAGGTGGCATTGGAAACCCTTTCCAATAATCTCGTATCGTGTCAAAATCACAAGCAACCATACAATTTTGTGTTGGATAATTTTTTCTACCTATTAAAGACACTTGATCAGCAACTGGTAGTCGAGCTTTGAATTAGGTTTGCCCAACTAGTCTTGTTAAAGTGTGAACCTGGTCGGTTTCCATTTCTTGTTTCGATGACACACAACTGAATAAATATCCCAGTAGTCCTTGTATCCCAACTCGCTTTGTGGCCGGTGTCAACAGTTATACCATTGGATATTCCAATCATGGAATTGCTTCGAGGATTGAATTGTGATTGTGATTATGTTTGTGAGTGTGCTTGTGAGTGTGTTTGTGATGTGTCACGGTTAAATTGAGAAACTCTAGGATCAAGATATGAGCCCATAACTACATTAACAAAATGCAAATGATTAAAAATCAGAACAATACATCAATCATCTAAAAAATTGAAGCACTACACACTTCAAACAATCTGCTACACCAATAATCAAATTAAATAAAAAATAAAATAAAAAACTATATGTAAACAATTGAAAATGTGGAACAATACAAAAATCAAATAGCAAAGAAACTCACCTTAAACCCCAACTAAGAAATTAAAAATAATATTTTGCTATAAATCATCATCAAATAATCAAATAACATATTTACAGAAAAGAAATAGAAGAAATACAAATATCTATTTATTTATAGTATATAAGAAAAAACAGTTCTTCACGCAAATAAAATTATGAATGCACGTTCACAAATTTGCAATGAGATGAAGATATTCAACAACTTATTTAGTTTGCTCAAATTAAAACTAATCCAAGAATATTTACCTTGCCCGAGATCTATTTCAGCAAAGTGTGAACTACATCTAAGGTAATAAACCAATTGATTTAGGTAATAAGCCATTAAAAAAATAGAAATCTCAAAGATTAATGTTTTGCTCACTTATTCTTGGCGATGAATACGGAGGAGAGATCTGATTTTGTTTCTTCGTCGAAGCAAGAAGAAGAAACGGGAATGAAATAAAGATATGTCTGACTCTCTGAAGAGAAGAAAGGTAAATGGAATTGAGGGGCAAAAATGGATTAACATTTATTGATAAGGATAAATTTGTCCAAACAAACATTGAATAATTTATAAAAGTTCCATTAGAAGCTAGAAGCAGCAAACCACCAGCTTCTCACTTTTGTACCGTGGCTGAGGTTTTTTAAGAGAAGTTTCCGCTGTTGTGTTTTAGAAAACACTCCAAAATAATTTTTTTTTTCAAAAAAAGCTAAAAATAACTTCTAATAAGTGGGTGAAAACACCACCTAAATATCTCAAAAGCCCACAAACCATGGATATAGTTGTTTAGCTAATCTTCCTAGTTTCCGTGTGTACTAAAATGCAATCTTTAAGTCTTAACCATGTCAAATTTCTCAAGAATGGTTAAACCATATAGTACTACTACTTCTAATGGAGTTTATGGAAGCTTGATTTTCTCAAACAATACTGCCATTACTACTACCAAGTGAATTGCTATTTGCTAGTGCTTTTAGATATGCTTAATTAATTTAATTGACAATTGACCAAGTGAACTAAAATGTAAGAAATTAAACATCATTAACTGAAATGGTACATATAACCAAAATGAGCTTTGTTCAACTCATTTTCTTTCTTGTTTTTCTCTTCCCCTTTCTTAGCTACTAATAAAAAATTAGAAGGAAAATGTAACGGCATGATATAGAAAGAAAGGGTAAATAAATTAGTAACAAATTTTATATAGTCCTCAAGGAGATTCGATCGGAATCAACATTTCATGAACGCAAATTGAGCATAGTTTGATACAGTTGTAAACTTCGTCCACATTTCAGAGCATTAGTAACAACAAAAGATGTAGCAACATTGCACTAAATATATATATACATTTTAAAATTTGAATGTCTAATAAAATGACATACAAAAATTGTTGGTCACAAGTGGTCAGATGAGGTCTAGAGGGGGGGGGGGGGGATGAATAGACCTCTAAACTTTTTACAAATTTTAACTTTAAAACTTCTTTGTTAACTTAAACAGACTAAGATGTTATCAACAGTAGGTTCCTTGGCTGATCGCGAACAAATCTTTGAACAGCTTCGTAGACCACTAAACTGATAGTTACTTAGCTGATTTTGTCAAAATCAGTTTTAATACTTAGAGTACTTGCAGCGGATTTATAAAGTGTTTTTCACAAGTAATCTTAGCAGTTTGAAAGTTTGTACCCCAGTTTTACAAAACTTCTTTTCTTAGAAAACTTTTCAAACAGTTAACTTAAAGTGTTTTTATGCAATCTGAAAATATGCAAGTTTAAAAGCAATGAACAAAAACACAAGAAATTTGTATAGTGGTTATATGGATTTAAAATCCTTTAGTCCACTTTTCCAAGTCACTTAGATCTTGGGTTATACTAGAAACACAAAGTAACCAGTACACTCTGCTTACGCCTAACAACAAATGAACAGGCCGTAAGTGCGCAGTAAGAAATCACAAAGAAATCCTACTCTCTGAAGTAATATCACTCACAAAGATCGATATCTACTTCTCACAACACTCAGATTTACAAATTCACTCAGAAGATGTGTTTAGCTTTGTTCTTCAACTTCGCTTTTTGTCAACAAATGACTAAGCTGATGATTGAGCTGTTCTTGAGACTTAAAGAGTTCTGCTTCGAAAATTCTCTCAGAGATTGTGTTGTTGTTTTCTTCGTCTCTTTCAGCTATTTATACTTGAGGCTTGAAAAATGTCCGTTGAAGAGAGACAAGATTCAAATTCCTCGAGTACTGGTCCTTAATTTCCGCGAACGGCTCTTTTGCAGTCTGTCCATACTATCAACAGTACTTTTCTGCAGACAGCATTAAATGCACCCAGCTGATGCGAAGCATTTCTTCAATCATTTGTCTTTAATAACCTTGTACTTCAGCATTTATTACTCCCAGGGGCATTTATTACCGTTGGGAAGACTTTATGATCCTTTCCACTTGGCTGATGGATGTGCAAGTCTGATGGGGAACTAAGCTGATCTCAAACTTGAACAAATCTGATTTGAGTCGGCTGATCTTCATCAGTCTGGTATCTTTCCTTCAGCAGATCACAAGTCTTTGGACCTTGAATTTTGACTCTTCTGATGTCTTCTTTACTTAGTCAAAAATTCTTCACAAGGGACCATCAACTAAGTTAATCCATACTTAGTAGATTTTGAAGTTTTGGAATGCATCAAAACCTCCCTTATCAATTTGTCTTCAGTGCTTTCATCTTCATCCTTATCCAACAATTTCCCCCTTTTTTGATGATGACAAAACTTCAGCTAAGTACCTGTTAATACATAAGCTAAAGAATGTAATCCTCAAAATTTTCTGAGATAGAAAAGATGTGTTGGAATAAACTTGAATTTTTATTGATAATGAAAATATTACAAGTACAAGTTCATCAGATGAGATGTCTGAAGAGTAAATGAAGTAAACTAATTACAAGGATTTATAAGTTCTAACTATCAACTTCTTCATCAGATCCTTCAAGCACTTCTTCATATTCATAAGATGATTCTTCATCATCTTCTTCTTCTTCATCTTCATCAGCTTCATCTTCCAGAAGTATGTTTGCTCTGGCAGCATCCATCTTTTCTTTGAGTTGCTGCTCCTTCAGTAGCTCCATTGCCTTTCTGGTTGATTCAGTATTTTTGTACTTGGTCAAAGGCTCTGTTTGATCTTCAGCAGAGTCTTTGGTTTCAGCCATTTCTTCATCAGACTTGGCTTTATCCTTAGTCTCTTCTTCAGACTTCTCTTCACCTTGTACCTCTCCAGTTGTTTCAGCAGTCTTGTCAACTTCAGTAGTTTCTTCAGCCTTCTCAACTTCAGCAGCATTTGTCTCCTTAACTGATTCTTCCCCTTTATCTTCCCCCTTTTTGTCATCATCAGTCTTGATGACATTGTCAGGTTTAGCAGCAGGGTTGAATGCAACAGTGGGAGTTTTCATTGCAGCACATAAAGTCTTCAGATTCTGATTTACTACATCATGACTTGCTGTTAAGTGATGAATAATGGTACTGATGTTGTCAGATTGATCATTGAAGCAGTCAATATTGAGTTGCATGGTTGAAAGTTCTTCATGAATAACATTTTCAGCCTTTTGGATTTCCTGCAACAAACCAACATTGATAGACTTCTCTTCTTCACTGACTTTGATGAAGGTTGCAGTTAAGTCAGCTATCTTGTGCTCAGCTCTTTGTAAGGCAGCATGAAGGTGATTTACATCAGCCTTCACATCTTCAACGTTTCTATTCATTTCAGTAAGGTTGTGCACTAACTGCAGTGATATATCTTGAGGTAATGGAAAACTGTCAATTTCAGTCTTGATAATCTTAGCAGTTGATTGTTGCACAGTTTCCAGCTGAAGTCTGTTGGACTCTACCAACTCTGCTTTCAGTTCTTCCTTCAGCTCCTCTTTCATCTTTCTCAGCTGCTGACTGTGCTTCTCTTCCAGTTCCTTTGCAGAATTTTCCATTAGCATCTGGAAAGCTTCCATCAGTGATGAGTGTTCATCACCTGATGAAGCAGAAGCAGCAGCTTCCTTTTCTTCAGTCTCCTGGTGGACAGGAACATCATTCATCTCAGTCTCCTGATCAGTTTCGGTCGCCTTAGCATTCCACTCAAGTGCTAAGGATTCAT